>JBBPBQ010000003.1:39253040-39270964 GCA_037974755.1 Cicer yamashitae
AAAAAAAAAAAAAAAAAAATTCATGAGTGCCACAGTGAGACTCGAACACGAGTGGGAGAGAGAAACACGAATAAGGATATCCGGTTGAGAACAGATTATTTTTTTGATTACTGCATCATATCCGATTGCTGGATCAAACAAAAGATTAGGGAGGAATAGGATACGTGTATCTCGTTGTTATCCTGTCCATCAAACGGCCCCATAGAGTATACAATAAAGAGACACTGATTGTTAAGGAATCAATTCACGTCAAGTTTGATGACAAAACGCTTGACCAAAAAAAGTCAAAGCTAAAGGTATAATTTTGCAGATTTACAAATATCAGAGGAATGGGAAACAATAAAAGAATCAACAAAAACATCTTCTAATGAATCAGAAGATGTACATGACAATTCATGGACAAGCAATAATGAACCATCTACAAGTTAATGTCATCAGAACCCAAACTTTGATTGAAAAATAGATCTTCATATCCAAACTCTCTCATCATAGGAAATGTAAACGATCCTCTGAAGACCAGGTCTGCATTTAAAGAAACATCTATGTTTGGATTGTTGTCTGAAATTGACCCTGCATAAAAGAAGTCAAATTCAACAAATTCAAAAGAATTGAACAAATTCAAAAGAAATGATGTATGGAATCTTGTACCCAAGCCTAAAGAAACGAAGTCAATTGAAACCAAGTGGGTGTTTAGAAACAAACTAAATGAGAAAGGTGAAGTGATTAGAAACATGGCTAGACTTATAGCTCAAGGATACAATCAACATGAAGGTATTGATTGCACTGAAACTTTTTCCCTTGTGGCAAGGTTAGAAACAATTAGAACTTTACTTTCATTTGCAGTATCTAACAAAAACCTTTTATATCAAATGGATGTGAAAAGTGCATTCTAAATGGTTATATAAATGAAGAAGTGTATCTCAAACAACCTCTTGGCTTTGAAGATAATGAGTTTCCAGAGTATGTTTTCAAATTGAAGAAATCTTTGTATGGTATGAAACAGGCTCCAAGAGCTTGGTATGACAGACAAAACAGATTTTTATTAAAAAAATGACTATGAAAGAGGTCAGGTTGACACTACTTTATTTAGAAAATCATCTAAGAATGGCCTTCTTATTGTCCAAATATATGTTGATGATATAATTTTTAGTTCTACTAATGGCAAGCTCTATCAAGAATTTCCCAAGTTAATGCATAATGAATTTGAGATGAGCATGATGGGAGAGCTAAAATTCTTTCTTGGAATCCAAATTCATCAAAGCCCAGATGGTGTATTCATTCATCAAACTAAATATACAAGAGAACTTCATAAGAAGATTAAAATTGATGAATGTAAGACTATGTCTACACCTATGCATCAACATGTCTTGATAAGGATTAGTCAAGTAAAAAGGTGGATCGAAAGGTATACAGAGGGATGATTGGCTCTCTTCTGTACTTAACTTCATCTAGAACGGATATTATGTTTAGTGTGTGTGTGCGTGCCAAATTTCAGTCTTATCCTAAATAATCACATTTAACAGTTGTTAAAATGATCTTTAGATATCTGAAAGGTACTACTAATCTTTGTTTGTGTTATAAGCCATCCTCTGAGTACATGTTAATAGGTTTTTGTGATGTTGACTACGCTGGAGATAAGCTAGAAAGGAAAAGTACCAATGGAAACTATACATTCCTTGATGAAAATCTAATCTCTTGATCAAGCAAAAGATAAGGGACTATTGCTCTATCTACAATATAAGCAGAATATATTTGAGCAGCCAGCTGTAGCACTCAATTGTTGTAGATGAAATATCAACTTGAAGATTTCAAAATCAATGAGAGTAACATTCCTATCTTCTGTGATACTACTTTAACTATATGTTTAACAAAAAATCCTATTTTACATTCGACAGCAAAACATATAAGAGACTAAACATTATTTTATAAGGGACTATGTCTAGAAGAATATTTTAGACATTAAAATTGTTGATACTGATCATCAATGGGCATATATTTTTACAAAACCCCTTGTTAAGGACAAATTTAATTTTATATTGAAAAATCTAAACATACTGTTTATAAAGGAATGATCATGAAGTCCTATATATTTTTGCCTCTAGTAAAATAGAATAAATGCTTAAATATATATGTTCTACCTCTGTTGAAATTG
The DNA here is from genome assembly GCA_037974755.1 of Cicer yamashitae. NCBI lineage: Eukaryota > Viridiplantae > Streptophyta > Magnoliopsida > Fabales > Fabaceae > Cicer > Cicer yamashitae. Next base: position 39,255,193 of record JBBPBQ010000003.1, read on the forward strand.
AATTTGTTTTGTGCCTCTAGTCAATCAAAATTCAATTAATATTAATATGAAAAAGTTTTCTTATAGATTTTGTTTTGAAGGAGAATGTAGTTGGGACAAGTTTTTACCTTTAATAAAGTTGTTCTATAATAATAGCTATCGCTCCGGTATTAGTATGGGGCCATGTATTAGGCCCTCCATAGTCGTAATTTTATGATCCCATGGATGATTTTTTTCATACTTCAATTCTTTTCTGTTTCCATTGTTAATTTCCTATAAAATAGAGAAGTACTTATAATTTTTTAAAAATATTTGTAAACTATGAATATTAAATTAAATTTATAATGAAAGTCAGAAAAATATAATACTTTAATCTTAGACCAATATTAACTTTTTAACAAAAAAACTAATTAATATAACTTTGTCAGAGTATTTAAAATTTTCTAAGTTGCAATATATAAATATATATAATAATTTTCAAAGATTATTTAAAATTTTACGATAAACATAAATTGTCTTAGAAATATATTTTTAAATTTAAATTTTTGAAGCAACCATAAATTTTTTTAACGTGAATTCATATATAATAATTTATAATCATATATAGTAATGAAATTTTTTTCATAATTTCCCAACTTATTAGTTTTGTAAAAAAGTTTTAAAATACCATACTTATCAAATATTATAAATATAAAATATAGAAAAGTATGTGAAATTTGTACCCAAAAAAAGAAGAAAAGTATGTGAAACACGTATTATCAAGTTTGAACGCAATAGTCAAATTTCAGTCAAATATGATCTTATTTCTAATAACTTATTTACTATTTTATAATTCAATGTATTAACCTCCGTAGTTATCTTAAATAGCCTTGTACCATGAGTTTCTTGTCAATCATGCAAAATAGAATGGCAACGCGTATCAATTATCTCATTTTTGCCTATGCAATTATGTCTATTGCTTCTGTCATTATTGCAGGTAACAAACTATCCAATATTTATAATTTTTTTAATGCAAGTTTTTTTTCTAGTATAATAACTAATATTACCAATTTTGCGTTATATTGATTGTAGAAGGATCAGTAGTCGATTTGACAAACGGCGGAAATTGTTTTCTCGTACAAACATGTCCATCAAATGATGCATGCTCCAAATTTTGCATAGAACAAAGGAGCTTCCCTAAAGGTGGTCAATGTTTAGGCACAACAGTATGTTGTTGCAGACCAAATGTTTGACAAATTATAGTTTGATTACTTGTACTTTCTCAATCAGTTTGTAAAAGTATACGTACAAACAAAGTCTTTAATAATTTCATAACAATAAGTTGAAAAATCAATATAGTATTTCAAATAAAGATAATATTGCTATTATTCTTTATTATTGATGAAAATTTATAATTTATTATAGCTGTTATTAATTCAATATTAATGTAATAATGACATGAAAGTAGTTAGACTTAATTTTATGAGGGGCCAAATATAAAAGAAAAAATAGATCTTTAAAAACGTAATCTTCTATTATATTTATGAGTCTTGTTTTTATGATTTTCATCCTTAATAAAACTCTCTTTGTAATTGTCGTAAAGATTAGAAAAGTCAAAATAAGTTGAATAAATTTATCTATCAAATAAATTTTTTAATTGTTTTGTTTCTATTAATTTTTAACAAATAATGAGATAATTAAATATTAAAACATATCAATTTTTTTTAAAAAAAATATAACAATTAAATATAAAAATATATCCATTTATTAAAAAATGGGGTAGCCAAAGCTACCCATGGTATGCCTTACCCTTCGCCCCTTGGGTTGTTTGTCTGAAACAATGTAATGAATATGTGATAGCAAGCCAAAGCTAAAGTAAGAACACTCCCTGGTCTTATCTCGCAAAGCTTTTAAATCCCTAAGATTTTTCTGTTTGATTTGAAGTATTTTAATTTATAACTATTTTTATTAATATGTGTATTTTTTTATTTATAATTAGTGTTTTTCACTTCTCTATTTTCTATGTGCATTTTGACCATGATGTGTTTTAATTTTTTTTTACCTTTTTGTCCGTTGACAAAGGAGGAAAAACAATATTGAAAACAATATTAACAAAGGGAAATAAGATAAATGAGAAAATTTGTAACTAGTATGCCAACATGACATGAAAACAATCATTAAGTTGCATTCATGTTCATACTCATTGTTTTTAACATTATTTACTTTGGCATCATCTTCACTCAAATATATCTAAACATGAATTAAAGGCGAGCCTCTGGAATTATTTATATATTTAGTTTAAAAAATTATTCATCATATATAAATTTGACATTATTAAAAAATAGAGATTGTTGAAACCAAATTGGTTTAAAGAACAATAGTCTATAATCTTAATTTTGGTGATAACAAAATATATAAGAGAATAATTTAGTTTTTGTTAAAAAAGAGAACTATTTATTTCCTGACGTTTAAGTACGTAGATCCTCTAGTGATCTTTTGAAATTATCATCGGGTCACAAATGATGAGTTTTCTCTAAGCTGAAGATAATTTTTCAATTGAATCATCTTACCGTAATACTCCAAAATTTATAATATATTATTATTTTTTTAATTAAATAGGATTTTTAAAGAATTAATTTGGTGTTAAAATTATTTTAGAATATATATATTGATAAATTTTGTAATTAATTTTCTTTATATGTGTTTGTTGTGGTGTGATAATTTTATACATATTTTAGGTGATTTTACATGTATATATACATTTATAATTATTAAGATACTTTCTTTTGGATTGAACTAAATGATAAACATGCACAAAATTATATTTTAATTACTTTTAACTACTTTTTATTTTAATTAATTATTTTATAAATAACTATTTTGAATATATTGTAAATATTTTAAAATATCCATATTTACTATAGAAGTGTTAAAATATGCTCTTAGTGTTTGAATGATTTAAAATGCATATATCACTAAGTATATAGTAATAGTTTTGAACGAGGGTTTTGGTTAATATTGATATATTTTTAAAAGATTAATTATTTTTATTTAATCTATTTTGTAAAATATTAGTTTTAAAATATTGATAATAGTGTGTTTAATTTTATTTATATATGTGCTTGTCATGATGTCTCTATTTTATATATATATTAAATTGATTTTGTGGCTAATATAAAGTACTGATATTATATGTATTTATCTTATATTTTAATTATTTTAAAAATATGATAATATTTTAATTTAATATTTAAAAAAATAATATTTTAATGGTAAATAAATAAATTAAAATAAGTGTAATTAGTTGTATTTTGTTTTAAACAAATGGAGTAAAAAAAATAAAATGGAGTCCAAGAGTAAAATGGGGTTGAGTTAGGCCATGAGTGAAGAGAATTTTGAGAGAAGAAAATTAATAATAACTTAATATAATAAGAGAGAGAAAGAGTAGAGCTACAGTAAAAAGAAAATAAAAGTTGAAGCTAAGCGCACCAAGCAAACGAGAGGAGAAAGCAAACAGGAGCAGCGAGAATAGACAAATCGGGGTTGATGTCCGACCACTATTATTTTTTATTTTTTTTATTTTATGTTTTTGTCAAATTTCAATATATATATTTTTTCATTTAGTTAGTTAATTTAATATATTTTTCAGATTTTTAATCCTCTTAATCTTTCTATAAAGTCTTTAACTTCTCTATTTATGATATTTGCTATTTTACTTCGTTCTTGCTTATCGTAAATTCGATTTGCGCAAAACCAACGCTAAAACGATCATGTGAACAATGACTACAATGTCCATCGATTATGTTTTGGCGTCAAAACTAGACTCAATTTCAAAATTGATCTTTGAGACTGTGTTGTCATATTTTATTTTTGAAGTTTACTCATATAATATCAAATTGGATTGATGGGAGAACGAAGAGTCAATGTAATGGAGGCTTTTCTTCAACTGGGATTAGCGTGTGAAAGTATCAAAATAAGGTAAGAGGTGAAAGAGCGTTTGAATTCATGAGTATATTATAATGTGAGATGAATGAGACATGTTTTCCAATGATTTATTCGGAGCTTACTACATATGGTTGTAGTCATTTGAGAGATAAAATATGTGTTAAAATTTAGGAATTGTGAGTTTAAAATGTGGAATAGAAATGTTTATCAGGTTTTGATTGATTTAATTTTCATTGAATGTGTGATATTTGATATTATTATGATACTAGATGTTGAATGAGTTATATGTCTATGTTTGACTTTATGAGTTTAATTATGAAATGTGATGATAAAACTTGGATGCATTCTATGATATCAGTTTATATGATATGACAATAAAACTTAGATTCATTATGTAATATGAGTTTATGTGACACTGATGTTATATTGAAGATTTAATGTTATGAATTTGTGATGAGTCTATTGATGTTACACCATAGTTGATGAAATAATAGTGATTCCAACTCAAATTAAAGATAGGGCTTTTGGTGGAGTATCCTAGGCCAACAAAGGGAGGTGTTAGATGTTCGGGATGTTTGACGTGGAGATTATTTTGTCATCGTACAGGTAGAGTCTAGCAAGCCTAGCGATGTTGGGAAAATACAACTGAATGAGTCTGATCGCGGCGGTCTACTGTTGAGCCATAAGGCAAGATTATTAGACCGTGGGAGTTTTCTGGTGGAGAATTTCTAGGTGACTTAGAGGTAGCTCTCCAAAAGTCGGGAGCTACCATGCAATACGTGTTTACCCTGACTTTCGCGTATATGTGTCTCGGGTTAAGTTGAGGGGATCTATGAGGAATGATCAATTTGAATTATTCGTCCACTTACGTGGTGGCATAACATCAAGCTTCCTAACCATGTACTTCAGAGTTGGAATGGTACCAAAAAGTGAAAGAGTAGAGTCTAAGGTCATGCATAGCATTGCATTGTCTAGTGATTGTTCTATTGTGATTAATGTGTATTAAATGTGATAATAGTTTTTCCTAGATGATCTACTAATATAATGAGAAATTGATTTCTCTTGAGTGATTTTGACGTTATAATGTGATGTTATTTCCTTGAATATTTTGATATACCATGATGTGTTAAGATACAGTTCTATTATGATTATTTGCGTGTTCTTCTTACTTATATTATACTATCAACTTGATTTCGAAACTCACTCCGTTCGTTGTTTGTTTTTTGATTGGCTTGACCCTGCGTTTGTGAAATCACAATTATTACAGGTTAGTGAGTCTTGAAGTTGAAGTTTGGGAGAAGCTCCACACTGATATGTAATACCGATAATGTGATTTATAAGTTGTGTTTTACTTATTTAATTAGGAACAATTTTTTTCTATGTAAATGTTGTTAGTACTAGTAAGTTTTTGAAATTAAATTAAAAAATTATACTTAAATCAACTTTATTGAGATTGCACTATTTTATTTGAGAATTAAGTTTAATTTTTTTATATGTACCTTAAGAAATGTGATATCCTATATTACTTGTAAAAGTTTTTTTTTTTTTTGAAACAATTTTCATTTATCCGCTGCGAATTTTTACAAAAATATAATATAATTTTTTGTATATATTATTTTAGAGTTTATGGTGTCATACTGACTCTGAAGTAGCACTACTTTTGTTTACATGTCTCTAGTGAACAATCTTTACTCATTTGATACATCATTTTTGTGATACCAAATTCCTTCAGGTGGATCAATACCTCTAGTTCAAACTTCATGATCAATTCTATGTACTAAAAGAAGCAGCATGATATAGTAATCATCTAGAATCTCATATTCGGCTGAAATATTCTAGAAGAATGTAAATTCTCTAAAATGACAATAACAACAATAAATCAATTTTGAAATTCCTAACAGATGGAAATGTAAGTACATGGTCGTAAAAAATTATGCACAAATTCTATATGTTGTATAAACAACGGTAAAAATTTGCTAAAATCCTACAACGATATAATTCTAAGGATACTATAAATATGGCTCTCTTCATTGCAACAATAGAGAAGAATATTTCATTGCAACAATAGAGAAGAATATTTCATTGCAACCATATATATATAAAAGAAGACAACATATAATTGTATAGAAAGAGTCGCTTACAATAGCATGATAGACTCCATTTGTTTACATTTAACTATTTTTTAATGATTTAATATTTATATTTGTAATATACCTTTCATTTAATATAAAAATATTTAATATGAATAGTTGAGTGTCTAAAATTTAAAAAAGATAATTTAATTAATTTAATTTATTTTTTATTTTTATATGAAATCTGAAAATATAATTCTACTTAAATGAATTTCAAAATAAGTTTTATTTTATTACGTGAAATTGTTAAAATCACAATATTCATTCGAAGAGGATTGTAAAATCACAGTTTCACATACACTCTTTTAACACACTCACATATGAGAAGCAACATCACCTTTGTTTAATACTTTAACATGTTCACCGGTTTTACAAGTTGAAAGATGACAATACTTTCTTTTATTTTTTTAATTTGTAACGTAACTCTTGCATCATCTTAATTATTTTTAATGTCTCTCTTGCCCCAAAATCATAAGAACACCAAATGTTCCGAAATCTAAAACTCTCCCCTCTCTCACATTCGAGTATAAAAAGTTAAAATCTAAATAATAATAAAAAAATAAAATAAATAGTTGACAAGTCTTAGCACATATAAATGTGTTTTTAAAAGAGTAAAATAAAATACTAATAAATAATTCTCAGGACAAGACGCAAGTTAAAATCAAAGAGCCTCGTTTTGTATTGTATACACAACACACTGAGTCTCCCAAACATTTTCCGCATAACAAATAAATAAAAGAAAAAATGGATAAAAACAATGACTCTCCGGCATCGGAATCTTCGCCGCCGGTATGCCATCCGGCAGTGGCACCACTCTCTTACCTTCTTGGAACATGGAGAGGCCAAGGAGAAGGAGGTTATCCCACCATCAATTCCTTCTCCTATGGCGAAGAACTTCACTTCTACCATCCACCCAACAAGGTTTTCTCACCCTTTTCTTCTCTCTTTCTTCATAAATTTCATCTGGGTCTCTCAAAGTATTGTTTTTTATTAATGGGTAGGTTTTGATTTTATCTTTGTGTGTGTGTGTGTGTGTTTAATATGGTTGTGTATTGATTGTGTTTTGGTTGTGTGTTGGGTGTGTAAATTGGGTGTAGCCTGTTATAGGGTACACTCAGAAGACATGGAAACTCAGTTCTGGAGAGCCTATGCATTCTGAGAGTGGATACTGGCGTCCTAAACCTGATGGAGCCATTGAAGTTGTTATTGCTCAAAGCAATGGTCTTGTTGAAGTACAGGTACTTTTTTTTTTTTTTTCAATTTTGATTTGGTTGTGTCAAGGATTGACTGTTTTGACTAATTCGCTTCATACTTGTGTTTGTATGTGTTTTCTGGATTTTAGAAATGTTGTATTTTAACTTTTAATTAGTAAACATCTTCAATTTCCATTTGGGGTCAGCTCAAGTTGATTTAGGGCCCATTTGTTATAGATGCTAAGAAAAGTAATTTTGTTATTCAATAATTTAAAGATTATTTAATAGATATTTTTAAAAAAGCAGAAACTGTTTTGTGTTTGTCCATTGCAGTGAAAATCACTTATAAAAATTAATTTTTTTGAAAAGGTAGTTTTGATATAGATTACTTTTTGGACCAGGCCTAATTCCTTGATTATATTCCTTCATTTGCAAAAGAACATTTCCATTTCCTGAAGATCTTTCTATAATCCTTGATGTATAAGTTCTGTAATGGATTACTTATATAAGTTATATCTTGTTCATGTTTCCATATTAGGATATGTTATTACAAAATTTGGCTTGTTTTATAATTTTCTATTATCATTATTGATTAGACTTTTGACATCAAATCTTGCTTATTTAATTGTTTTATAGGTCCAAATGGCTTGTTATTACTTTCTGTTTTTCTTTTGTGATTTCCTTCGTCTACCTTTTTTTTTGCTCCTCCTAACATGCCTCTGGCATTTTGTTCTATCAAATTCCAGAAAGGGAAATATAGCATTGAAGAAAAAGTGATACAGCTTCAGAGTGAACTGGTGGGAAATGCTTCAAAGGTGATTTAACATGATCTTTCCCAAAATGCAACAATACCAATGTCTCATCTGTCATGCTTATAATTGTACTGTTTGCATACATACATTTTACCAGTAATTGTTAGAAACGCAACTGACTTCCTATCGAGAAAATGAGAGCGCAGTTCTGTGTTTTTGTGATTCATTTCTAAAGGGGTCACTTGTAAATTCACTTCTTTTTCTTTGTTTTTAAGAAAAGTTCTGCCAAAGCTTCTAAGTAAATTTGCTTCATGATAATATTCTTTTTTCTAATGTGTGAAAATATTTAATATTTGTGTTGGGAACTAGATTATATTATAGAATCAATCATTTGAAGAATTGTTGAAAATTCAACTCTATGCAATGGAAGATATCATAATTTTAAATTGCAGTTTACAACCATTACTGCGGTCTGCGGCTATAATATAATGATTTTAGAGCACTCAATAATGGTATTTCAACCACAATCCCCCGGCTGCATCAATTGCATTTGTCTACATTTTACTGTAATATCAAGGCTCGTAACGTAATTGCGATTGCAGCACAACCGTAATATAGAAACATAATTTGTATACCCATTTGCTAATCATTTATGTTTAAATAGTCAAACAGACCTACTCCTAGATTTTTTAGAATTTTTTTATCACCATCTGCAAGGATTGTGGTTACAATATACAGAGGCCTAACTGAACATTAGAGACATAAGAGGAAGAAACAGACTATTAAACAATTGTTAGATGAAATCATTCAATGGTTTTCAGATTTCTAGCAATTTAATTTTTGGAAAATCTGTAAATTGTATATCTATAATAAAGATAAAAGAAGGAATACTCAAACTGTAAGAAGGTGTTTATTCACTTCAATGATAAAAGAAGAAAGTGGTGGCTGAAAAAGGTGTCAACTTAGTGATAAGAGTTTGACTTGGTGTTCTTCAGACTTAAAATGTTCAATGCATTCCGTACAGGTTACAGGAATCCAAAGATGTTTCCGGCTAGTTGAAGAGAATCTTTGTTATGAGGTTGAGATGGCTACCAATACAATTACTCTTCAGCCACACTTGAAAGCAACACTGAAGAAGCTCTAAAGCAAACAACATCCTCAATTATTATTGTCAAAAGATGTACATGAGCATGGTGGAGTTATCAAGTGTAGTGTATATGTTTTGTATTTGACACGTTCACGAGTCTTTTTATAGACCTTGTGCTTTACTGAATCTGACACTATTAAATGTTATTGGAAGTTGCCCAACAAGAAATCTTGTGACTCTCCTTATGTATATCATGTATGCTTTGTTATAACAAACTAAGCAGTTCACATATTCTATAGTGATGCCTTTGCAATTTCTCTTGGTTTATAAAAAAAAAACAAAAAATAAACTTCATGTGAATTTTTGTAATTATGTTGTACTTCTTTAAGAATCAAGTGTGTACAAATTTTGTATACCTGAGGTGATAGTTCATTGGTAGAATTTCGTCTTGTAACCTTTAAGGATTGAGTTTAAATACGTTCGAGAGGACAATTGTAAATTGGTCATTAATGTCACTTTGATTAATAAAAATCTCCTCTCCAACAATTCTAAAAAAGAGAATAAAATGTGTGTGAATAAGTGCTCTAACAATTTGGTAAATAGCGCTTTATGAAAAAAAAATGAAGTGAGGAAATTTTAGAAGGAGAACAAACACGCAAAGCTATATTTTAGTCTCTATTAACGTGTTGATGTAGCTAACTTGTAACGTTACATGGAAAAGTGATACATTTGTGGAGAGAGGATCAAGAAAGTTAAGCTTAATACTTTAACATCACGAGGTCTAGCAAATGGATGATCAAGAAAAGGTCGTTGATTTCTACACCGAGATGAAGAGCATCGCAAATCTCTGCATTTTTTTCATTGTGCTGTTTGTCTAGGAGACTTTTTACACCTTTCCAGCGGTGTACTAACCTGATGTCCTGTTTCTGACGTGATCCACCGTCGATAGTAGTTGTCAAAATGAGCTGTTCCGTAAGGACCGATCCAAAAAACCTGCAAAAACATAGAGATTTTTCGCCCAACCTTGAAAAGCTCGTTCCTATATCGGACTTGCCGATCGGGATTAAGGCTGCCCGCATACCAGCATGATTTGAAATATATATATATTATTTTAAAAGAAGATATATATTGTATTTGCAAGTTACGTGTTAGATCTTCGCTAGTGCTATTAAAGGAAGACAAATATAAATTCATTTATATATCTTCAGTGAACTTTAAGGTCTTTCTTACCTTGAAGTGAGACATCATCCATTCACCCTAAATTTTTATTATAAAAAAAATGTTACAACATATAAAAAATTACAAATTTTAAAAAATAAAAAATTTAAAAATAATGATATGGTGGGTTGACCCAAAAGTCTACATCTCGTTTAGGGTCAGGCTAGAGTAGTATTTTTTCGGCTCATTTTTAAAGAGGGCTTTTTAGCTTGGCTCGATAAATTCGAGCCCATTAAGGCCGACCCTGAATAGGTCGGGTATCCCGTTTTGACAACTCTAACCAACATCCACCATACCATACTTATGAATCCTCCAGCGAGCACGACAATCTTTTCTTGCCGCCATCTAAAACCCTCATGCATCGCCAGTGTCTATGCATGGATCTTACACACCACCACCAATACTGCACGTGAAAGCAAGTGCATCCCCTTCGACCACCATCTTCGAACATCGATCATCGCACGAGCCCCTCTGCCACTTTGATCTTTTGGTGATTTTTCAACAACATTTAGCTTCACATCGCATTGCTCATCATCTCAGGCACTGATTTTGCAGCGGTCTCTTCCTTCAATTTCAATTTTACTACTCTTCCTATAACCCCTTAAAAAAATTGGTAGGTGTGGCCCATAATTGGACTCGACCTCACTGCAACTATTGAAACTACTTTGGTCATGTTGAGGCACAATGTCAAAACAAAGCTAATCAACTGCAACCTAAAGTCTTGAATGTTGCTCGGATCGAGGCCTCTAACAGAAGTGAACAAGTTAGCCTTTCAGCGAACACAAATGAACACCACTAAACCAATTATTTATGTTGCGCAAGTTGGTAATCACGTTGTCTTTGTTTAACAGTCTTCTTCACTTGGGCATTAGATCCTTGATTCAAGCACCTTTGATCATATGTCTTGTAACAAATTACTTTTCTTTCCATCTCACTTTTATGGATACACACCCTAGTGTTACTTAGGCTAATGAATCACAAACCAAATGAGTAACATCCCAAATTTTATAATAAACTATTTTAATAATGAAATATGATTTTAAATAATTAATTTGGTGTTAAAGTTATTTTAGAATACATGTGATAAATTTCGTGATTAGTTTGCGTTATATGGGTGCTTTAGATGATGTGTTACTATTATACATATTGGACTACATGAATAATCTAAATAACAAATATTATATTTTATATATTTTTCTAAATAGTATTTTAGTCTAATATTTTAAAGAATAAGATTTTAGAAGATTTTACGTGTATATACTTATACCAAATTAATGTAATATTTTTCTGTGCGTTTAACTGATATTAAGTATGCACGTAGTTATATTTCAATTATCTATAACTATTTTCTATTTTTAGTTATTTATTTTATAAATAATTATCTCGGAATAGTAGTGATATATTGTGTTTAATTTCCTTTATTTTTATATACTTGTTATGACATAGTGATTTTATATATATTTATTATGATATAGTAATTAATATAGAGTGTTGATGTTATATTTATTTATTTTATAATTTTGACTATTCTCTAATGATGGTAGTATTTTAATGTGAATATTTTATAAAATAGGTATAATTATAGTAATTATTTTGAATATGAGTCTTGGTTATTAATGTATTTTAAAAGATTAACTACTTTAATTATTTTATTTTATAAAATATGGGTTTTGAAATATTAATAATTTTGTGCTTATTTTCTTTATATGCGTGCTTGTCAATTTGTGCCTATTTTATATATATTCCATTGATTTAGTGGCTTATATAAAATATTGATGTTATATTTTTTTATTGTTGTTTTAACTATTCTCATAATATAATAATCTTTTAATTTGATATTTTGAAAGATATTATTATTTTAGTAGCAAATAAATAAATTATAATAAATATTTAATTAGTTGGACCTTGTGAAAAAATAAAATAAAATGGAGTTCAATGAGTTAGGTTCACAATAACTAATATGTTAAAAAAATAAAAAAAATCAAATATACCTTAATATAAAAGCGCTACAGTTGAAAGATAGAAAGAGAGAGAAAAGGCAGGAGCCGTACTAAGAGAAAAGAAAAGAAAATCGGTTCCAACAACTGTCCAGAAAAACTTCTTCCGTTTTCGTCCAAATTTCAGTGTGTTATTTAATTTATTGAGTTAGTCAATTAAACGTACTTTTTCAGATTTTCAACCATCCCAATATCTCCCTAAAATACCCGACTTCTCCGTTTGTAGAATTCGTTATTTTGCACCGTTCTTCTTCACCGTAAGTCCGATTTCAGTTAAACCAACGCCAAAACGATCGTGTGAAAAGTGGCTATATTATCCACTGATTGGTTTACTAATTTATGGTAAGATTCCTTGACCGAATTTCGAAATTAATTTTAGAGTGCCTTCTCATAATTTATTTTTAACGTTTACCCATAAATTGTCGATTAGATCGATAGAAGGACAAAGAGTCAACGAACAAAGACTGTTTGCTCGTGGAATCGTATTCTTGTGGGAAAGCGTTGAAATAAGGTAAGAGGTGAGAGAGCGTTTGAACTCATGATTATAATATATTGTGAGATGAATGGGAAAACCGTATTTCCCAACTATTCATCCGGGGCTCGCTACGTATGGCCGTAGCCCTCTGAGGGATAAATTAATTAATGTGCAGATATGTTAATTGTGAGATTAAAATATAGAATAGAAAATATTTGTAAGGTGTTGATTGATTTAATTTCTTTAAATGTGTGGTATTTGATGTTATTATGATATTGAGTGTCGAATTAATTTTATGTATATGTTTGATTAGATGAGTTTATGTGATCTGATAATAAAAGATGGATGTGTTGTGATAATTTTATGTGATGATGATGATGTATGAATAATAATTGTGATTTTATAAATTTGTGATAAGTTTATGTGATGAGGTACGATTGATGATAGTGATGCTCTAAATTTGTGATGAGTTATGCAATGATGATGATGTGTGATTTATAATAGTGATGTTATGAATTTGTGATGAAAATATTGAAGTAACCCCTGATGAAATAATTGTGATTTCAATTTGTGTTTGAGATGACGGTCTTAATGGAGTATCATAGGCCAACGAGGGGAGAAAATAAATATTGTGAATTTGTGAAGTGGAGATTATATTGTCATCATATAGGTAGGGCCTGACAAGCCTAGTGATTCCGGGGAAGTACAACTGAATTGAGCCTGATCGTGGCGGTCTGCTGTTGAGCCTTAAGGCAAGATTGTTAGACCTTGGAGGTATTCGGGTGGGGAATTCCTAGGTGACTTGGAGGTAGCACTCCAAATGTCGGGAGCTATCATGCAACACATGTTTACCTCAACTGTCGCGTATATGTGTCTCGGGTTGAGTTGAGGGGATCTATGAGGACAGGGCCAATTTGAATTGTCCGTCCACCGGAATGGTGGCATAGTATCATGGCCTCCTAACCAAGTACTTCGGAGTTAGAATGGTACCACATTGTGAAGTAGAGTCTAAGCTCATGCATAGCATTGCATTTTATTGTGATTGATTTGTTGTGATTAATGTGTATCACACGTGATTATAATTTCTCTTAGACGATTTGATTATAGTGAAATGTATTGATTTTCCTAGATTTTGAATTTGACTTTATTATGTGATTTTATTCCTTGAATAATGTTTGTTTAATGATACGGTTTATTTATGATCAAATGCGTGTTCTTCTTACTTATATTATACTATTAACATGATTTCAAAACTCACCTCCTTCGTTGTTTGTGTTTGACTGGCTTGGCCCTGCGTTTGCGAAATCGCAGTTATTACAGGTTAATGAGTCTTGAAGTTCAAGTTGAGAGGAACCCCGCTCTGATAGGTGATACTGGGAATAAGGGTTGTAATTGTATTTTACTTATTTAATTTGAAAAGACTTTTTGTATGAAAACCTTTTAAGTTCTAGTAAGTTTTTAGAATTAAATCAAGTAATTATACTTAAATCAAGCTCATTGAAATTGCACTGTTTTAATTGAGGAACAAAGTTGAATTGTTACATGTGTATTTAGAGAAACATAATATCCTAAATTAGATATAAAAGTTTTTATTTTCTTTATCCGCTGCGAGTGTTGTTCAAATAATTTAGTGTAAATTATTATAAATGCTATTTTGGGGTTTAGGGTGTCACATTAGTGGTATCAGAGCAGGTCTGTCCAATCAGACCGAGTGGGTTATGTGTCAGTCTTCTGTTAGTCAATTGTCAACCTTGAGTCAATTGTGTTACTCGTGTTCCCTGTTAAGTGTTGAAACGCTTACCTATTATTCTTGTGCTAAGTGCCATGTATTTTTCTATTGCATTGCATGAATTCTGAAAGATGATTGTTAACTGTTAACTACTTGGTCATTCTTGTTCTGTTGTGGATTCTCTTATTTTTGAAGATAATTGTTAACGTTAACTACTTGCTCTTTCTTGTTGTGTTGGATATTTGTTGAGATTTGAGTTAATTTGAATTGTTGACATGATTAAGTTAATTATCTATTGACTGGACTTGTGACTTGTTTTTCTAACTATGATTTTATGCTCTCTTATCATAGTCGATAGTTACAAAATAATTGTTTTTGATTGACTAGTTATATGTTTCAATTATTAATTCCATCGAGGTAATCCTAATTATTGAATTGATAGATTTTACCTATTTGTGTTTGTGGGGGGAAACTTACTCTAATTTTCTTCAAATTTTAGTAAGTTGTTTCACTAGAAAACTCGATTAATTAATATATTTTATTAGCGATTTTAATTTTCATTTGAACCCATTTAGTATATTTAGAGTTTAAAGCATGAGTTTCGTTTTTTTGGCATTGTGTTTTATTGTGTTTTTTTGGCATTGTGTTTTTTTGGCATTGTATTTGTTGAGATTTGAGTTAATTTGAATTGTTGACATGATTAAGTTAATTATCTATTGACTGGACTTGTGACTTGTTTTTCTAACTATGATTTTATGCTCTCTTATCATAGTCGATAGTTACAAAATAATTGTTTTTGATTGACTAGTTATATGTTTCAATTATTAATTCCATTGAGGTAATCCTAATTATTGAATTAATAGATTTTACCTATTTGTGTTTGTGGGGGGAAACTTACTCTGATTTTCTTCAAATTTTAGTAAGTTGTTTTACTAGAAAACTCGATTAATTAATATATTTTATTAGTGATTTTAATTTTCATTTGAACCCATTTAGTATATTTAGAGTTTAAAGCATGAGTTTCGTTTTTTTGGCATTGTGTTTCAAAGCTCGGTTTTAATTTTAATCAGTTTAAAATATTTAGTATGTAAATTTGTTTAAAATTGTTGATCTAATAAATAATTGATTGAAACGCTGATTTTCGTATGATATGTATCTTTAATGCTTCAAGTATTGACTTTTACTAGATACAAATTATTATTATTATTATTATTATTATTATTATTATTATTATTATTATTATTTTATTGAAACCCAATTTAGAAAAAAAAAAGATGTTTCTTTCT
>JBBPBQ010000003.1:39271179-39290022 GCA_037974755.1 Cicer yamashitae
AACCTTGAGTTAGATAGAAAATATATATCTTTTGTTTAAAATTTTAATTTTGACTAGAAAATTCTTATTTTTGATTTTAAGTTGGCATGTGTGAAAAAAAAAAGCAAAAAATAAAAAAATAAAAAACTTGTGATTGTTGCCATTACTATTGTTATTGTTTTTAAGATAATGTTGTAGATGTTATTGTCAATTAAAAAAAATCTTGTTTCAAAAATATTTATAAAATTTAAACATTCAGTTTTTATATGGACACATAATTTGATTTCATTAAAAGTGAAAATCACTTGAAAATGTTGATGATAGTTGCTTTTAAAGTGTGGATTTTAATTTTAAATCACTTGAAAGTGTTGATGGTTGTATCTAGATGATTAAAATTTTGATATTGCTTTTGAAATCAATTTAGGACATTCGTCATGATTTTAAAATAGTATGAAATTCATATGATTAGTAATAGTAATTCTTGAATATTCGAGGTTGATTGAATTTTAAAGTTAGACTTTTTAGAAGACAAATTGTAAATGAGTTAAAGTTTATTTATTTTATGAAAGGAAAAAAAGGAAATATTTTATGTTTGAATTGTTGTTGATTTATTTTAAAGAAATCAATTGTGTTGGAGTTGTCTTGATTCATTAAATTGAAAATAAAAATAAAAATAAACATTATTATGATTTTATTTAAAATTTAGAGTAGTCACGGATCTACTCCAAGTTTTACCATGTGTTGTTTTAAGAAAATCTAAAAGATTTGTTATACTAATAGTGTTGAGAAAATAAGTAAATAAATTGAAACTATTTTTGAAGTTTTGATGTGCTGGAAATTTCTCTCTCTCTTTTATATATATGGTCTGATTTTCTTTCAAAATATAAAGTTGAAAATAATGATTTGAAGAGTGATTAAATATTTTGAAAGGTATTTCTAGTGGTTAAGGTATGGGTGAAATTTTACGAATCTTATTGATTTTATGAATAATTTAAAAAGAAAATGTGTTATTTATTAAAAAAAAAATTAAACTAAAGAAAAGTTTTGAATTATGTCAAAAATAAATAAATAAATCGTTTTATTTTACGAAATGATGAGTGGTACTTACAAAATAATTAAAGTGCATATATTGAGTTTTAGAATATTATTTAACCTTAAAAAAAAGATTTTTGCACTACTTCTTCATTGTTTTTGCTATAGTGTTATACTACCTTATAGTAATTAGTTACTTATTTTATCTGCTACTTGAAAAATCTTTGTCGAACTTTGTGATAAGTGATAAGGACAAAAAAATAAGTGACAAATTTGGAGTAGTTGAACTCCTATGAGAATATTTTACGTGTTTAAAATCATCGTCTGAGTTGTGAAATAAATGTAGAATCATTGTGCCAAATAGTTGGTTTAGTTATTTCGATGTGATTATGTGAATATGAAAATGTTTGTGTTTCGGGTGTTCTAAGTGTTCATAATTAGTGTATAGTGTTTACAGTAGTTGAGTTTGTTTAAAAAGGGAGATAATTATATATTTCTTTACTTTGATTGTTGATTCATATTAATATAAGTGTTATTTCTTTTGTTATTGTAACTAGATGTAAATTACAAATAAATTATTGTGAATGTATAATTAAGTGAGTTTTAACTTGAAGTAAGTAGTAGAAGTTGTGGCGCCGCCTTCGCACTCTTGAACCACGTTAAAGATGCTAATTATCCATGTTTGAATTTGAATGACTGCACTTATAGTTACCTTAAGTAGTTGATTACATGAGTAGGAGGGACTAGCTACCCCGACGACTCATCGTCGATAAAAGAGGCAACAATAACCCGTTGTTATTATTGTTAAAAATACTTGTTAATTCTATTTTTGAAATATTTAAAACCCATATTCATCCCTTACGTAATTTTGAGTCATTATAAGTCATATGTGACATCAATGTCAAATGCTAACAACTGTTTCATGTGACGTGAATTGGTATGGAGGTGCGTGCATAAATTGCATATTTAATTAAATAGGTTTGATCTTCTAAGTAACTTGCTGGAAATAAATAAGCGCATTGTGTTAGTACCTTATTATTTGTTCCATATTGTCTCATTTGGTAAGGACCTAGAACTATGGTATGAGTTCTATAAATGAATCTTGTCTATAAGACTTTGAAGCTAATTTAGACTTTGAGTGTGTTTGAAACTATATGTGGAAATATTTGTCTTATTCCACTATGATTATACACATTCGTTTTTTTTTAAATAAAAAAAAAATTAAGTGATTGTATGTCATTGAGTCGTTATATGCATTTCTGTTTGTAATTCTTGAAGGCGTAAAATATTTTAAATGTTCTTTATATGCCTAACTTTTGTGAAATATGTAGAGTAATTGTTGTTATGATTTAAAAATTCTTTTAAAAGATTGAAACTAGTGGAGTATTGTTTGAGAAGTTAGTTGAACTCGAAAACGTATTTGAGATATGTGTTATTTGATTCAACTGAATGTAGTAAGTGTTGTTGACTAGATTCACAAGCTTAGTTTTATCTATAAACGATAATGATTAATCATAATATTTCTTTCATATTTGAGCCGTTGAATGTGATGTGTTTAATTAATTTGTTGTGTCATGTTAGCGTATCATGCTAAGCTAATTGATTTTTGACATGCTTTGAATAGTGAATGTCTTAAATATGTTTATAGACTAAGTTTGAATCTTGAGGGTGGTAAGTTAGATATTAGTGCACTCACCACAAATTTCGAGGACGAAATTTCTTTAATGAGGGGAGAATTGTAACACCCCAAATTTTATAATAAACTATTTTAATAATGAAATATGATTTTAAATAATTAATTTGGTGTTAAAGTTATTTTAGAATACATGTGATAAATTTCGTGATTAGTTTGCGTTATATGGGTGCTTTAGATGATGTGTTACTATTATACATATTGGACTACATGAGTAATTTAAATAACAAATATTATATTTTATATATTTTTCTAAATAGTATTTTAGTCTAATATTTTAAAGAATAAGATTTTAGAAGATTTTACGTGTATATACTTATACAAAATTAATGTAATATTTTTCTGTGCGTTTAACTGATATTAAGTATGCACGTAGTTATATTTCAATTATCTATAACTATTTTCTATTTTTAGTTATTTATTTTATAAATAATTATCTCGGACTAGTAGTGATATATTGTGTTTGATTTCCTTTATTTTTATATACTTGTTATGACATAGTGATTTTATATATATTTATTATGATATAGTAATTAATATAGAGTGTTGATGTTATATTTATTTATTTTATAATTTTGACTATTCTCTAATGATGGTAGTATTTTAATGTGAATATTTTACAAAATAAGTATAATTATAGTAATTATTTTGAATATGAGTCTTGGTTATTAATGTATTTTAAAAGATTAACTACTTTAATTATTTTATTTTATAAAATATGGGTTTTGAAATATTAATAATTTTGTGCTTATTTTCTTTATATGTGTGCTTGTCAAGTTGTGCCTATTTTATATATATTCCATTGATTTAGTGGCTTATATATAATATTGATGTTATATTTTTTTATTGTCGTTTTAACTATTCTCATAATATAATAATCTTTTAATTTGATATTTTGAAAGATATTATTATTTTAATGGAAAATAAATAAATTATAATAAATATTTAATTAGTTGGACCTTGTGAAAAAATAAAATAAAATGGAGTTCAATGAGTTAGGTTAACAATAACTAATATGTTAAAAAAAAAAAAATCAAATATACCCTAATATGAAAGCGCTACAGTAGAAAAATAGAAAGAGAGAGAAAAGGCAGCAGCCGTACTAAGAGAAAAGAAAAGAAAATCGGTTCCGACAACTGTCCAGAAAAACTTCTTCCGTTTTCGTCCAAATTTCAGTATGTTATTTAATTTATTGAGTTAGTCAATTAAACATACTTTTTCAGATTTTCAACCATCCCAATGTCTCCCTAAAATACCCGACTTCTCCGTTTGTAGAATTCGTTATTTTGCACCGTTCTTCTTCACCGTAAGTCCGATTTCAGTGAAACCAACGCCAAAACGATCGTGTGAAAAGTGGCTATATCATCAACTGATTGGTTTACTGATTTATGGTATGATTCCTTGACCGAATTTTGAAATTAATTTTAGAGTGTCTTCTCATAATTTATTTTTAACGTTTACCCATAAATTGTCGAGTTAGATCGATAGAAGGACAAAGAGTCAACGAACAAATACTGTTTGCTCGTGGAATCGTATTCTTGTGAGAAAGCATTGAAATAAGGTAAGAGGTGAGAGAGCGTTTGAATTGTCCGTCCACCGGTATGGTGGCATAGTATCATGACCTCCTAATCAAGTACTTCAAAGTTAGAATGATACCACATTGTGAAGTAGAGTCTAAGCTCATGCATAGCATTGCATTTATTGTGATTGATTTGCTGTGATTAATGTGTATCACACGTGATTATAATTTCTCTTAGACGATTTGATTATAGTGAAATGTATTGATTTTCCTAGATTTTGACTTTGACTTTATTATGTGATTTTATTCCTTGAATAATGTTTGTTTAATGATACGGTTTATTTTTGATCAAATGCGTGTTCTTCTTACTTATATTATACTATTAACATGATTTCAAAACTCATCTCCATTCGTTGTTTGTGTTTGACTGGCTTGGCCCTGCGTTTGCGAAATCGCAGTTATTACAGGTTAATGAGTCTTGAAGTTCAAGTTGGGAGGAACCCCGCTCTGATAGGTGATACCGGGAATAAGGGATGTAATTGTATTTTACTTATTTAATTTGAAAAGACTTTTTGTATGAAAACCTTATAAGTACTAGTAAGTTTTTAGAATTAAATCAAGTAATTATACTTAAATCAAGCTCATTGAGATTGCACTGTTTTAATTGAGGAAAAAAGTTGAATTGTTACATGTGTGTTTAGAGAAACATAATATCCTAAATTAGATATAAAAGTTTTTATTTTCTTGAGCAAATTTTCTTTATCCGCTGCGAGTGTTGTTCAAATAATTTAGTATAAATTATTATAAATGCTATTTTGGGGTTTAGGGTGTCACAAAATGTCATGGCATTAGCTAAACTAGTCTCTTACCCACACTTACTCTGGACTCTACGCTTCATGTTCTCGTTTGTCCTTTAAATTAATATACCTAACCTTACACTCTATTTTGGAATTACTGCAAATCTCTTTCAAAACTAGTGCATTTTATTTTCTATTTTGATTTGGGGTTTAGAGTGTCACACAACATGTGTTAATTGAATTTGATTTCATAGTAGTAGTAGATATGATCCATTGTGGTCAAACTAATATATCTTATATGCAGCCTGTACTTGTTGACATCCTTCACATTTTAAAGGCTCTTAATATGTATATGAAGGTGCTAGAAAACACAAGATAGCGAAGTTTGAATTGTGTTTTGCCATTTATGAAATTTTTTTGTTTTGCTTAAACAAAAAGATATGTTCTTTATCAAAATATTCAACTTATGATTATAAATCAATTTAAGTAAAATAAAGTTGAAACATAAATTAATTAGATTAAATGTAGAGAAACGATAGAAAAGAGACACAAGTATTTTTATACTAATTCACTACAAACAGTTGCTACATCTAGTCCTCCCATTACAAAAAGATTTTGCATCAGTATAATCGATGACTTAATTCACAATTTAAGCAATAACATACAAGTATTATTTACTATGTCTGTTCAAGCTTTGATTATTTTTCTTATGCCTTTCCAAGCTGTCAACATTAGAACCCATTTTAGTCTTCTCACTTTTTAGTACATCATGTAATAAAGAAAAATTTTGCTAGAAAATAACTTAATATCATTTTTGGTAAAGGAACACAATGCGATTTACTAGATACATTATTATTATTTTTTCTTGCAAGGATAATCTCCTAAATGTTAGAAAAACATTCACTTACGCCTAAAAACAGAATAAATTCTCTTTAAGTGAAATAAAAAAATAAGGTTGAGTGTTTCAAATTTTTCCTAGCGGAAGGAACCTCATCTCCGCATTTCTATTTAAAATTATTGATGAAAAGAAAATAAACTTTAAAAATGTACCACTTCGGTTTTATCAATACAAATATTATTTTTAAGTCAAAATCCCCTTTTTTTTCCACGCGCGTGCACCAAGCAACCATCATTCATGCAACTCTTCGATATCATTAGTACCTAAATGTTGGTGTAAGGGGTGAGTTCATCCCACGACAAAATTAAACCAAATAGTAAGTTCACAACCATTAAATATGAATATAAAATCTTTTTGTAATAAAAGATTTAAAGAAATTGATTCTTTAATAATTCACAAAGATGTATCAAAAGTCATAAAATGCATCTAAATAAATCAAGTAGAAACTTACCTTAGAACAAATAATTAGATAGAGATAAAAATAACAATAAAATGTATGCAAGTTATGCATGCTCCTAAAAGTATATGATCCAGATATAACCAGCCACACAGGCGTCCCCACAGAAGTCACCCATACCAATGGGGAAAATTAAATCAGCCACATAGGCGTCCACAAAGATGCATATGATATGTCATAAAATGATAATGTTGCTCAAAAGGTACATGTCACCATACACTTAGATAATCACAAGGAGAACAATGTCCAACACACAAATCACCAGCCACTTAGGCAACCACAAAGATAATAATATTTAAAACACAAATCACCATCCACTTAGGCAACCATAAAGCTAACAATATTTAAAACACAAATCACCAGCCACTTAGGCAACCACAAAGATAAAAATATTTAAAACACAAATAACCAGCCACTTAAGCAACCACAAAGATAAAATATTCAAGGTTAAATTTTAATCACATATAACATCAACATTTTATTCTCACGGATGCTTACAATCGAGAATTAGTAATTTTGCTATCCCAAATATATAATACACAAACACGTTAATAAATGTCTTAGAGTCACAACTTTCATTTTATAAACTATAAAATTGGATTAGCGACGTGTTATTGATAGACATCAAAACTCAAATAACGAAGAACACATACAAATATAAACTTTATTTCTTCTACTATAAAATTTCTCCCATTATTAGTCATTTAGGCATACAAATCAAGGTTTACCACTAAACACATCACAAAAATCAACTTAATCATGTTATCACAATTAAAAATTAAAACTTTTCATCAATTCCCTCAAGACTCATATAGTATTCATAAAAATCAAAACTTTAAAATGAAATAGCACAAAAATCGAAACTTTAAATTAAAAACATCCTAACAAACATATTACTCATGAGATCATAATAAAAATCATAACTTTATAATTAAGTATACCTAGACAACACAAAAATTGCAACTTTACATCAAATATATGACAACAAACATATTACTCATGTTATAATTATAAAAATCAAAATTTTAGAATTAAGTTTATCAAGGCAAACATATTACTCATAAAAACAAAACATTATAGTTAAATTCTTTAAGGCAAACATAAAATCAACATTTTTCTTTTAAGATATCAAGACATCATATCAATATCTTACAAACTATTAATTTAATATCTAGCCTAACCTTGCATGGGGAAAAACTCTTACCTTAGGTGTTTTACTTTCTAGCAACACGTTTTAAGCCCCACGAATCAACTTGATGATAATGATGGTGTGAGAAAAGGAAGGAGACTATGTTTCTCTCTTTTTTTCTTTCTTTTGTTTGTGATGGAAAATTTGGGAATTTAGGAGAAAACAACAATAGGTATGAGAATAGAATAGGAAGGTGCTTAGACTCCCTTTTAATTTTTTTTTGCTAATAGTTATGACACCAAAAATTGCTTAGAATTCTTTTTGTAGAGAATTAAAATAAAATTATAACCTTGGTTAAAGAGAGAGGGAGGTGTGAGATATAACAAAGGAAGAGAGTCTTTTTTTTTGTCCTCTCTTAATTGCACAAAAAAGATAAGATCCGTGATTAAATTTGTAACATTTCTTTCAAAAATGAATTAAAGGTGTTAAGAATGAGAGAATCTACATTATTTCCTCTCTTAATTGGTTGAGACAAGGACATAAAGTCTACATTATGTCAAGACAACACCATGAATTATCATAAAATCTTGTCATGAAGGAGAGTAAAAGGAATGAGTCAATTCACTATTTTTTTATACTAAAGATGGATGGACCAAAAATATTTTCAAAACACTTATACATGAGGGCTAAGTTTCACTAACTTTACTATCTCCTAAAATGAATACTTATTTGGTCGAAAATAAAACTAACAAACAATATAACTTCTATAAATTCTAATTAATTAAATAATTCAACTAATATTTTATCAACTAAAATAAATCAAGCAAGACAAAAATATCACTGCAGGTCACACATAACAAAATAAAACAAACATATCTAAATTTCATTATTATCGAAACTAATCAAATAAACAAACGACACAATAGTCCATTTAGGAAATAAAATTAAAATAAAGGTTATAATTATTCAGGTAAAATTGAGTGTGATAAAATTTAATATATGAAAATATTGGGGTATTACAATTTCTAGGATGATAACTCTCATTAAGAGAATATAATATTTCAAATCCTATATCAATTCAAGTATATCAAATAACTTGATTGATTTACACCAATTCTAACAACTCTCTACTTAGATGATTTTTCATTCACTGTTTTCTTTTTATGTGTTATGTAGGCTTTTTACATAATTCTTCTTAGAACATTGTCTTTTTCCTTATATCAACACCTTTTCAAATTGAGAGATGTTTCTATTTATTACCGTTGGAGATCTTGAATCAGCATTTAAAACATATCAGCCTTTAAAAACATGTACATGTATGTATGTGTATGTGTATATATATATATATATATATATATATATATATATATTCATAATTAATTAAGTGTATTTGAATTTAAGAAGGCATGTGTACCAAAGGATGACACTTTTAGAGGATGTCATTGCACTTCTTCAATCATTATAACATGTCATTACGAGGTTCATTCGATAACCTAGTGACAACTCTTATATACAGGAAAGTCACTATCAAGCTAGACAATATTACTGTCGCACTTCAGTCTCATTCTCAAAAGGAGACAAAATGTAGATGAAGGATCTTCAAGAGATGGTTTGTATGTAAAGGAAGGTCAAGACCATGGGAAAACAAAGGTAAAGTAGTTATGGAAATAAGAGGTCAAAATCCAAGAAAATAAAAACAACAGAGTGCTTCAGTTGCAAACAGATCATGCATTGGATAAGAGATTATCCAAACAAACAACATGGTTCATCCAATTCTACGAATGTGGTTCAAACTGATGACTTTGGCAGTGAAGGAGACAATCACTGTGTTTCATCTAACAAGTGTACATAAGCGTGGATTCTTAACTCTAGTTGTTCTAACAAGTGCACATAACCAGGTTTTTCTGTTACTTTTACAAATGATTTTTCACGCAATAATGGGGTGTATTTCCGCAAACATAAATATGAATATTTTGTCAAGTTCATTGTGTGGAAAGCAGAGGTAGAAAATCAAATGGGTAGAAAAATCAAGTATGTGCAAACAGATATTGTGACATAGTACACTTACTCAAATTTTCAAAAATTTTGTACGAACGACGATATATAGAGGAATTTTTCAATTTGAAAGACACCACAATAGAATGGTGTGGTAGAGAGAATTAATAGGTCTCTAGCTGACTAGGTAAGATATCTCCGGTTAAATATTGGACTTTCTAAGGGTTTTTGGACATAGGTTATATACATGTTGTGCTATCTTATCAACATGGTCACCACATGCTTCATTGGAGGGGAAAGTTGCATAGGAGATATCGACAGATAACCCCATTAATCTTGACAATTTAAGAAATTTTGGGTATCTAGCTTATGTGCATGTACACAATGAAGATAAATCTAAACTTGATCCGAAATCAAAGAAGTGTATCTACGTTAGTTACGAAAAAGTTATGAACGAGTTCAAGTTATGGGATCCAATTTCAAAGTAGATGGTGATCAATAGCGATGTTTTGTTTGATGAACATTTCATGTTGAAACAGCTAGTTGAAACAAATGTGTTCACATTAGAGAAAGAAACTTCTAGTAGTAAATATTTCGGAATTGTGCGATTAAAATGTGGAATAGAAACCTTTAAAAGATGTTGATTGATTTTAATTTTCGTTTAATGTATGGTATTTGATATTAATGTGACATTATATGTTGAATGAATTACGTGCCTATGTTTGATTTGATGAGTTTATAAGATGTGATGATTAAACTTTGATGCACTGTATGATATCAGTTTATTTGATATGACGATAAAAATTTTACTCATTATGTAATATGAGTTTATGTGACAGTGATGTTATATTGAAGATTTGATGTTATGAATTTGTGAAAAGTCTATTGATGTCACCTCATAGTTGATAAAATAATGGTGATTCCAACTCATGCTAAAAATGGTGCTTTTGATGGAGTATCATAGGCCAACGAGGGGAGGAACTAGATAATAGGGGTGTTTGACATGGATATTATTTTGTCATCATAGAGGTAAGACTTGACAAGCCTAGTGATGTTGGGGAAGTACAACTGAATGAGCCTGATCGTGACGGTCTATTGTTGAGCCATAAGGCAAGATTGTTAGACCTTGGAGGTATTTTGGTGCGAAATCCTTAGGTGACTTGGAGGTTGCCCACCAAATTTTGGGAGCTACCATGCAATACATGTTTACCCCGACTGTCCTGTATATGTATCTTGGGTTGAGTTGAGAGGATCTATGAGGACATGACCAATTTGAATTCTCTGTCCACTTGCGTGGTGGAATAGTATCAAGCCCCTCAACCAAATACTTTAGAGTTAGAATGACACCAAAATTTAAGTAGAGTTTAAGCTCATGCATATCATTGCATTATCTTGTGATTTTTCTATTGTGATTAATGTGTGTCGAATGTGATAATAATTTCTCCTAGATGATTTGATGTTATAATGAGATATGGGTTTTGCTTGAGTGATTTTGATTTTATAATGTGATGTTATTTCCTTGAATATTTTGGTATACCATGATGTGTTAAGATACGGTTCTATTATGATTATTTTCTTAAATAATTTGATGTTATTTCCTTGTGTACTTTTAGAAATGTGATTTTTAAATCACTTGTAAAAGTTAACTTTTCCTTTGAATTTTTTTTCAATTATCGGCTGCTAATTTTTATAAAAGTATAGTTTAATTTATTATATAATATAATTTTGAGGTTTAAGGTGTCACATGAGCGTCATGCAGTAAATCTTCCTTTGGGTTTGATATTCTTCAAGGTGGAGATTGTTGAGTATGACATATAAATATAATCAAGTGGACGGTTTTGCCCAATTGTTTGTTGTGGGGCCACTTGGGAGGTGCGTGGGGCGATAGCTCTCCACAATATGGTTTAGGGGTATTGTTGTAATCTGACCCTTATTATTACTATTTAAGCACAACTTGCACTCAGTAAACCCTAATTCATTCATGTAATAAAAATGAACTACAACTACTCTTTAGTCGGAGACATAAGCTTCATTGGCAGAACTTCGTTACGAAATGTCTTGCGATTTTGTTCTCTCTATTCTTTTAAAATTGCATTGATGTTCTAACATACCAAAAGTTTTGGAAATATATGACTGATGACTCATATACCTAATGCCTGAACGTTTTGGGTGGAGATGTGGTGTCAAGGTCTCTTAGGGATCCTAAACGTTTATCGTATTGCTGCTCCCAATCCTCTCCCGGATTCCCCAAAAGATTACAAAATTAAAATCATGTTGGAACAAGAAAAAAAAAATCATATTTGCTTGTATTTCCCCACAAGAAACAAAATAGTGTTACAAAATTATAAAGTATCTTTTCGACAGCCACTAACGTGATATTTTGTTTGCTTTTGTTGATAAAAATAATAGATGTTACAAAATTTTATGCAATTATTGAAAAAATAAGTTATTTTATTGACTAAAGAATGACAACATTGTAAATAAAACTCGCATAGTGGGGCAAAAGTATCACATAGACTATATGCCCTGAGATATTTGTGGTAATGATAAGTAAGAACAGAGCCGCATCTGGAGTGTTGATGCAACTAGATTGCATGCATTGAGATACTTGTTTATCGACTTGTTCTTACAAGTGCTTTTGTTCCTAGAGATTACTCAAAAGCTACGTCTAAACTCTTCATCTGTTGTAAGAAAGAAATTTCTAATTCTAATATTTGGATGATCATTTTCAGGAATGGAAGCAAAAAATGAAGAATACTACACATAATATGAACAAGCTTAAAATTTGTCTCTATGATCAATAAAAGCAAGAAGAATTTGCAATTACTTTGACTACTTGTATATAGCAAAGAAGTATGTGGGTGTGTAGTATATGGAGAAAAGACCGTTTGGTCTTGAAGCACAATATTTGCATAGAAGCGCATTCAATACACAAAATTGAAAATTTCAACACATTAAAATTCAAATGTCAAAGCATTTTAGGTGCCAACAAATCTATTTCGAATGAGCAAAATTTTGTATAAGTTAGCCTAGAAATGTCATTATCCGTTCGTACAAATGTAGAAAGGGTTTCTTGTAAACCTTGCTGTACGACCAACACATTTATTTCTTCAAAGACTTTATAAGGGAAACTCCAACAATGAAGAAAATATCGGTGATTGTGAATAACCATTATGACTGAAAGTGCAAGAAAAATTATATGCATATCAAGCTTATAGTTCACAAGACTTCATTCATAGCTTATACCTAATAGTAAACAAATATGGAAAATACATTTTCAGTATTAAGAAATTTTTTCATCATTGCATTTGAATTTAATCTTTTAATCCTCTCTTTTGAAAGAAAAATATCTTTGTAATGTCAAATTCCATTTGAAAAGTGTATTTGGCCCGACAGTGGAAGTTTTCTTAAGGGCTTAAGAGAACTATGTTGGAACTTTGGAACTCACATATATTGTCAAGTTTGACAAGGGTATACTGCAGTGGTTGTAAATTAGTTGATTTAGTGAAAAATCATTTGTGGTTGAAGAGTGGTTGAAGAGACTAGATGTAGATACTAGGTCAGTGAACTAGTTTCCATCGATATATATGAAATCCTACTTATTAATTCCACCTCTTATCTAACTCTAATCCTGCCTAATCATAATATGCTACTCTTCGAAGCCACTATTAATTCATAAAAAACAATGTTATAGTTATTATAATCAATGGCTCAAGGCCTAATGTTATCTTTGAGGACCTCTTGAAATTTGTAAATTGACATCTTTAAATTATTGTGTAGTCAAGTTTCTTTGTTTTCCATGCATTCAAATTAATGGTACCACCTCCCAATGTGCATAATAAATTTAATCACTTCTGAATGCTCATTCTCTCTTCCTTTATCTCAATGTGCATGCATTGATGTTTATTGTAAACCTCGTAAATTTCCAAGCCTGAATTTCTTTGAGCTTATTTTCAACAAAATGCTCCTCTATAAATATTGATGGAGGAAAGCTTCACAAATTAATGTTTACCACACTCAAATGTAACTATTCATTTTTCAAGAAAAAAATAAACATTTGCATTCTCTTTCATTTTCCATCACAACTTTGTCATTCTCTACTATTGACTTGCTTTTTCAATTTATCTTCTTTGTTGTTCTCCTCTCTCTTTCTCTCTCTCAATCTCTCACTTTCTCTCATTTGTATTTCTTACTTTTTGAAGGAGAGATCGTGCAAAACTCGGATTAGTAGATAGCATAAGTAGGATTATAAAGTGGTGGCTATAGTCATAAGGCTTCTGATTGGTTTTTGTCTACTATTGTTTATTGATATCTAACTGATATTGTAATTATCCTATAATATAGGTGTTTCACTGACTGTGATTCTTGATTTTGCCATCGCCCATGGGTCATCCATCTTCTTCACAACACCTTCTTGCCACCTTATTATTAAATAATATTTTTATACTAGTTCACAAGATATTTTTATACTATTATTAAATAGTTGCTACATGTAGTTCTCTCTTTACAGTTGCTACATC
This sequence comes from Cicer yamashitae, assembly GCA_037974755.1. Classification (NCBI taxonomy): domain Eukaryota; kingdom Viridiplantae; phylum Streptophyta; class Magnoliopsida; order Fabales; family Fabaceae; genus Cicer; species Cicer yamashitae. The sequence continues at coordinate 39,285,199 of JBBPBQ010000003.1, forward strand.
TTGTTGCCAATATCAGGTTGATTTACATCTGTTCCAATTTGTGTCTAAATTGACACAAAGTTTGTTTCTAGGATGGTAACTCTCATTGAAAGAATATTACATTTTAAATCCTATATCAATTTAAGTGTATCAAACAACTTGATTGATTTAGATCAATTCTAACAACTCTCTACTAGAGGATTTTTTATTTATCATTTTCTATTTATGTGTTCTAGGCTTTTCACATAGTTCTTCTTAGAACATTGCCTTTTTCCTGTTTCCTTATTACCGTTGGAGATCTTGAATCATCATTTAAAACATATTAGCCTTTAAAAATGTACCTTTATATCTTCATAATTAATTCAACGTAACTGGATTTAAGAACACATGTATACCAGAGGATGATACTTTTAGAGGATGTCATTGCACTTCTTTAATCAGAGGATAAGTCCAAGTTTGATGAGTAGAGGATGTTAAGATGTTGACTTGTTCAAAGTTCTAGGCTCAGATTGTATGACTTAAGAAAGTTGACTTTTATCAAAGCATTGACTTTGTCAAAGTGTTGATTTGATGCGTTGACCAGACGATCAACTAGTTTGCCAGAATTATCAAAGCGAGCTTGTAATATCATATTCATCATAGTCTCTTTGATTAGAGTCAGACACAACTTTATGGAGGGTAACTTACGATTATGGAGGGCTTTATATGGCGCCATACTAATACCGGAGTATAACTATTATAGAAAAACTTTATCAAAGGTAGAAACTTGTCCCAACTCATTTTCTCCTCCAAAACAAAAGCTCTAAGAATGTATTCATAGTATATAAAAGAAAAAAGAATGTCTTATAAAGTTTGTATGGTCCTTTCATTTTGTCCGTATGTCTGTGGGAGATAGGCAGTACTAAGAATTAAATATGTACCTAAAGGATGGTGAATATTTTTTCCCAAACCTAGAGGTGAACATGGGGCCATTGTCTGAAACAATGTTAAGAGGTACCTCATGCTATTTAACAAGTTTATGGACGTAAAATCTAGCTAACTTAGATGTGGTATCTGTTGTGCTAATAGGTATGTAGCGAGCCGACTTTGTAACCTATCAACTATGACTCATACATATAGAATCATATCCATACTGAGTTTGGAAATAACCCATTATATGTCCATGGATATACTTGCCCACTTTCATTTGTGTATTTCAAGAGGTTGTTGCAAGCATTTTTTCGTTGCTAGTGCTCTTCCTTGACGTCATGAAGAACAAAACACCTAGAGATGTAACTTGTTATCTCATTTCATGTTAGAACAATCTCTTAGACAAACTAGGATTATTGCAATCAATCTTAATTAATGTAGAACAATTTATACACAAGACAATAGGTTTGATTGCTTCAAACAATTACTTGGTGATTCAATCAAACAAGGAGAACATATAATTTATGTTTTAATGCTTTGCAATGATAATAGAAAACTATACCAATCAGAAAATTCAAATTACACATAATTCATGATTGTCAATATATCTTAAAATAATCTTCATTGATAACAATCACAATCATGAAATAGTTCAAAATATAATTTTTCCTATTACAAGTTTTTATATAATCCAAAATTGTATAATCGCGTTCATGCTCTAAGATTGAAATATATTGATCATAAATCACAAAAGTAAAAGATCGTGGAAAGAAAAAATCACATTGCAATTTTTATGTTAGTTCTTCTATAACACCCTGAATTTTTAATAATTTGTTTTAATCCCTTAAGTGTCTAATTGTGTCAATTGTGCTAATTTGTTTTAATAATTTGTTAGACATCAATATTGTTTTTTTAAAATATTAGACATCAATGTATAGACATCAAATATAGGATAAAAACAATTAATCAATTAATAAATAGTATTAATGAATTAGGAAAGTGATTCATCTATTAGTATAAGTTGGATAATCGAGTAACACGCGGCTTTGTACCAGACAATCCTATTTTTACTCGATTAATCATCTAGTGTCTTGTTGTTAATCGAATAATTATTGACCAAAACTAAAAAATAATAGTATTTTTTTAGTCTTGTGTAGCCAATTATGTAAGAATTAGATTGGTTCAAATACATTACCTATTATTGATGTTTTGATGATAGCAAAGAAAATGAACAATCGTTTGCTAATTTTTTTCTTTAAGTTTTCAGTCTATATAAAAGTAAATCATAGTTCATTGTGTGGTCAAATAGATGAATTACAAGATATGTTGAAAACACAAGTAGCTTTGAATCAATACTCTGATTACTCAAAGTCTGGAAACAAAGAAAAGCTTATGATAAAAAACAAAGTAATGGAAATATTGTCTAGTACATGTTACGCTATTGTTGAACACTTTGTGGATCATTTGGTACAACATTTATATATTGCAACAATTAGTTTCCTCTAGAATGACACTTCCTCTAATTGAACATTTCCTCTATTTGATTCCAAGTCTAAAGCATAACGATAAGTCAACCAAAGTTGAGTACAACTACAATGGTTATTGATCCAGTAGAATTTCTCTCATAGTACAATGTAGTCATGTGATGTCATCAATGACATCAACAATTTAAATAATCTTTGTATATATGCAACAAATCTTTTATGTTGTCTCAATGACTCTTTTCTTAATGCATAAGTTTTAAATACTATATAAAGAATGCCATTCAAACTGGAGAATTTGACGTTCTAGAAGATCATGATGATCATGTCCATAATATTCGAGATTAGGAGACAACATTCATTAGATTGAAAATCAAAACGACGAAGTCCAAAGAACTGATTGATTCTAAAGAATGTTCACAAATGTGAATAGAAGAAAAGAAAAGACATTTTCAATATGTAAAATAATACATATAAGAAAAAGTCTTGAACAAGTTATATGAAACTGAAATTTCCTATATTTTGAGAGTTATTAGAACTTGTTTTAGTGTTTATTTAATTATTTTAATAGTATCAAAAATCTTGTGTTTGAAAAAAATTATATTTTTAAAATAAGAATGTAAATTTTATTAATGTCAACCTAATTAAACATAACTAAATCAACATGCTATTCATTAGTATGAGTTTCATTTTGTGAGAAAAATTAAAAAAATTCAACCAAACTAACTATCTTTTATGATTAGATTTTTTTTTCTTCAAACATACGAATCAAATCAATATATTATCCTCATAACTACATTTTTCCTAAATATATGCAATTTTTCAGTCCAATTCATCTATTTGTAGTTGTGTTTGCAAAATAGTTTACGTGTTTACATTGGAAATTTACGACCTAAAATTTTAATATATAAAAAAATACTATATTTAAATCTCACTCTCTGCTTGAGTCTCTTCCATTGCTCACGACATCGTGTTTCTCACTCTTTCTTCTCGTGATCTCGTGCTATCACGACTCCCTCATCCATCGACTTCAGTACTTGTACAATTTCAATCTACAGACTTTCAGTAGGTAACCATGTTTTTCCTCTTAGCTCAATCAGTTAAATTGAAACAGAGTGTGAAGGAATTATAGAAAGGGATTGAAGAATCGATACTGAAGGAGAAAGAAAAGGAGAGTGACTTGCATATCACTTGGTTTTTTCGTCTCTGAACTTGTTATCTAATTTAGAATCCATGATAGTTGTTGACCAAGAAAAAAGAATCCATGGTAATTATCGAAGACTTTAAGCTTTGTTATTGTACCTAAGAGTTACAAACTGAAACAAGTGTTTGATTGGATGCGAATGGGTTATGAGATCACTTTTAATGTTCCAAATATTCAAGGTTTATTATAACAAATTAGTGATTTTCTTTTAAAATACAAAATAAACAAATTGAAACATGTGTTTTCCTCTTCCTTATTATATGTATGTATGGGATCAATGGATGGATTACTTTAATTTGTTAATTGAAAGCTAATAATAGAAATTGTTACGTTGCTAAGTAGATAGTGAATTTTTTTAATCAGGCTCTTGCACGGTTGCACACAGAATGGTTGGTTAATTTGAGGTACATGTCTCTTTTTATATAATTTACGTTTATTTTGTGGTGATGTTATTTTTTATTTATTTTTTTGACAAGATCCGCCACTTCCTAAATTGGTTTTACAATGAAGAAGAATAGTGTAAAAGAATGGTTTTCATAAATAGAGAAGTTGAAGATTTTAAAGAAAAATGGAAAACGCTAAAAATATGAAATGGTGTGTTAAAAAAACTGATACAATGAAAAAAAATAACATACTAAATTTTGTAAAAAAGCAAAAATAAAAATTCCAAATAGTTATCATCATTGATGCCAATTTCCAAATCCCGTGTTTTCTCCTTTCTTCTAGGAGTCGCATTCCTTTTTTTGTGAGGTTACAAACACAACACAATTAGGTACTGTAGCTCTTTTTATTTATTTTATATTAAGTTATTATCACAATTCGGGATTCAATATCATTCACACGCATACACCAAACCATTGATTCCTTTATTTATTTTATATTTTATTATTATTAAAATAAAATTAATAATTAGTAATTACTTAAACTTTCTTTTACATAATTGTATTTCTAAAACATTACTATTATTTCAAAATTTATACTTTATAAAATAAAATAATAAGAGTAATTAACATTATCATAAAAATATATTATAGCGAAAATCGTCATACTCATAATTATTACTATAATTATTAAAATATTATTATTTTTAAATAATCATATTAAGATACTATCATCTTTAAAGAATAGTCAAAATGATAAAATAAATAAATATAGCATCAACCTTTATATTAATTATTAAATCAAAATAAACATGTATATAATTACCATGCCATATCAAATATATAAAAATAAGGAAATCAAACACATTAT
>JBBPBQ010000003.1:39292180-39354311 GCA_037974755.1 Cicer yamashitae
GAAAATATCACAACACTTATTAATGCACTTTTGTATGTAAAATTGTCTAAAATCTTATTCTTTTACATAAATATTAAAATGTAACTATTTAAAAAAAATATAAGTATAATATTTGTAATTGATATTACTCACTAAATCAAATATGTATTGGATTATCACACCACAACAAGAGCACATATAAAGAAAATTAATTACAAAATGTATCAACGTATATTCTAAAACACTTTTAACACCATATTAATTATTTAAAATCCTATTTAATTAAAAATAATTTAATATAAAATTTGTGTTGTAACAATTCTTCCCTTGTAAATGAAATTTTATCATCTAAAGTTGTCTTAAGTGATAATGGAACTAATGTCTAATTTACTATTTTCAAGATTCAAATTTACTCTCTAAATTATTTCATATGATTAAGAGTTATATAAAAAAACACATATAACAAATTAATGACACTATATGAGACTTTCAATCAATCACTCTATAATAACACACTTTATAAATAATCAAAAAAAAAGAAATTAAGAAGCCAATGATAGACATAATATCTCACAACGACATGCATTTAATCACTCGAAACAACATAAGACATTAACGTCCTTCTCAAATATTTCAAAAATAAACTTAACAATTATTTCTAACAATAATAACGAGTTATTGTTGCCTCTTTTGTCAATGATAAATTATCAACGTAACTAGACCCTGTTATGGATTCAATTATTCAAGGTAGCAATAGTTTACAGTCTTTCAAATTCAAACACAATAATTAAAAGACTTATTATTATTAACATCGTTCGAGAGTGTGAAGGCAAAGCCGAAACACCTACTCTTTAGGTCAAGTTAAAAAAATTCTCTTAATTACAATTCAATGATATTTTATTTTGAATTACAACTAACAACAACCACAAAAGAAATAACACTTACATAAATTTATAATAAAAATTCAAATGAAGAAATATATTTTTATTCACTAATTTTAAACACTCCCAACTACTCTAAACTCTATACACTAATCCTTATAACTTAACACAAACACAAACTGAAACATAAATTTCTCAAGTAGGAAATAGGATAAGAAACTACTTACTAGTAGGTAGTATAACATATTAGCAACCAAAATAAATAAAGTAGTACATAAAATCATTTTCAAGATTAAATAATATTCTAAAAATCAATTTCTACATTGTTATAAAAGTATCACTAATCAATTAGTGCCATAAAATAAATTATTTATTTATTTGTCAAAATTCAAAATTTTTCCTTATATTGCTTTTAAATAAATAACACGTTTTATCTTTTATATTATTTTTAAAATCAATAAGAATTCTAAAACTCCAACCATACTTTAACCATCAAAAAACACCTTTCTAAATATCTAAGCACTCTAAAAACCATTATTTTTAAGCTATATTTTAAAATAAAAATTAGACCATATGAGAAGTTTTCAAGATATTAATACTTCTATAAAATGGTTCCAATTAGCTTACTTATTTTCTCAAAACTATTACTACAACATATCTTCTTGATTTTCTTAAAAATAACATATAGTAAAATTTTGGGTAAATGTTTTTTTGTTTATCGGTGAACCTTTATTAGTCATTATTTTTAGAGTCATTTTGAGTCCATTGTTTACCTTATTTCTTTCAATTTAATCTTCATTTGAGAGTTAGTTTGAATAAATGGTCCTTCGATAAAATAAAATATTTATGCTTTCATTTTCAAGACTAACTAGCTATTTTGTGTAGTTTTGTTTTGTTTCATTGGTTTAACACATTGTTAAATTTTTTTGAAAAAACACCATGACCTCTGTACAATATTTTAATCATATCTAGAGTTGTAGACGTCCAAATGGATTAACATTAGTTGCAAATGAAAGCTAACATCTATAGATATAACTTTCATGAAGACACTGACACCTAATTTGAAATATAAAGGGGTTAAAAGTGCAAATCAAATAAGAGGGAGAATAATTTTGGAAGAAAAAATGTGTTTATTGAACACTACAGAGCATTGCATCCAGGGCAGCGCATTATGCCACCCATGCGCTACAAGGCATTTGGTGCCACAATTTTCTGTTCAGAGCAAAGCAATGCGTCCAGAATCATAGCAATGAGCTAACACGCATCCCAAAGCCCTATTTAAGCTAAAATTTCATATTTTGGAAAGGTTTTGACCTAGAAGGCAGTGGAGATCATATTGGGCACATTTTGAAGACTAGGAACTTGAATATTTCACTATTGGAAGCAAAAAGTGAAGATTTATTCTATCTTTCTTATGTGTAATTTTATCTTCTTCGTTGTTACTATGTTGTTAATCATGAACTAATTTTCCTGTTGATTGGGGATTAGACGAACCTTCTTGAATCTATGTAATTTTGGTTTTCTTACGCTGTTTATGCAATTAAAACGAGTTTGATCATATATTTTTGCTCTTAATATTTTCTGATCTTGATCCACATAGAAATGAACCTATGAATTATTTCATTATTGGGAACTACGCTTTAATCACCGAAACTAAAATATAAGTTAATGTTTCAATATTGTTATAGGAATATAAAATATTAACATAAGAAATTAACGTCTGTACATGTTTTGATTAACAAGTTTAATCATCTAAGGAATTAAGGTTCGTTGTTTTAAAAAAATAGATTTTGAACCAAGAAATTGATCTTAGTCTAGTTTACTAATTTGATGCAATCAAATAAGTTAAATTGTTAAAATAGTGAATCAATAATTGTATAGTGGAAATGAAGTGATTCGAATTCCCTAATCATTGGTTTAGAGTCATTTTGAGTCAATTGATTAGCTTATTTATTTCAATTTAATGTTTGATTTAAAGTTATTTTGAATAAATGGTCATTCGATAAAATAAGGTGTTTATGTTTTCATTTTCATGATTAACCAGCTATTTTGTTTAGTATTTTTTTACTTCATTGGTTTAGCGCAATGCTGAATTTTGGTGAAAAAATAACATGACCTATGTGCAGTTTCTTAATTATATATAGAGTTGTAGACATCCAAATAAAGTCAAATTAGTTGAAAATGAAAGTATAAACACCTTATTAAATCAAAGGACAATTTATTCCAAAAAACTCTAAAACGAACATTAAATTGAAAGAAATAAACTAAATAATTGACTCACAATGACTCTAAAAATAATGATTGATGAAGGTTCATCAGCTACTCAATTCACTCGTGCATCGCAAAGGCCACAATCTAGTAAATCAATGTGTTCATCTCTTTTCCCTTTGCTTTCATCTTTAGTTGAAAACCCCTTTGAAACCGTGTTTTATCAAAAAAGTTTTCATACTTTTTTTTAAGAAAGGGTTACCAAATATTTGTTTTGAAAAAGATTTTATAATCAAAACAATTCAAGCTCGTCTTTTTAGCGTTTTTCTCCACGTTTAAATAGTACCCTAAATTTATTTTCAATGAGTTTTAAAAATCTATTGATGTAGTCTATTAATACACTGGAGTATTGGTTATACAAAAAACATCACCAAATACTCATAGTATCAATAATGAATCTTAAAATTCGTCTTAGATATATTTTAAGACTTAATTCATATTTGATTTCAATGTAGGTTCTAACCTAACATTTGTTTATTTAGAATGAAAAAATAATTCACTTGTTAAGGGCCTATTGAAAGTCTTTAACTACCCGCTTGGCTATGACTTGAACCATTTTATAATATAGAGTTAAAGGTAGTGCAAAATTGTTTCTAGGGATCTACATAATGGAGAGATAGCCTCTTAGAGCCACCAATCTTAATGTTATGCATATAGAGAATAACATTTTTGACAATATTCTAACACTATGATGTAATTCAAAGGAAAAACTAAATAAAATAGTAAACTTAGAAAAAAACTTATCTCTTTAGTGTATACAAAAGTACATGTTGTTGAAGAAACAAGCTAATAGTAAGAACTCAAAACCTCATGAAAATTACACTTTAACCGTTGAAGAAGTAAAGTCTATTTTTCAATGGATAAAAACATAAAATCCCACGAAAATTACACCATTTACTTTGTTCATGGAATTCTTCTTATCTGAACAAATAAGGGAACAAGAACCTTTAGCTGTTATACATTCATAATTTCTTAAACAAGTTAAGAAAAACATACACCTATAAGCATCAATTTCAATCAAACAACAATAATAATAAAATATAACTTTTCATTAATAAAAATAAATTGTTACTTTATTATTTCTAGTATAAATTACAATTTGATTTTTCAACTTATTTTTATCAAAATTTCAAATATTGTGTTTGTAGACATGAACAAACATAATGAGAAAGTACAATTATCAACCATTAATATCTCTAATGTTTGTCATTCAACATCAGATGATGGATTTATTCTCCATAATATGGTTTACATAATTTGTCAACAATCACTAAAAATAGGTTCTACCTATAGCAAATTGTTTTAAATTTTTCTTGTGTGTTCTTAATTTTAAGAACAAGTCAATCAAAATAATCTTCAAAAACTTATTTTAATCATCTAAAACTGAACTTCATTCCCTAAAAATGTAAGAACACTTCATGTGGTAATATCATGAGAATAAAAAAGATCACATGAAATAAAATTTAAATAAATAATAATTTGGAAATTATATTATATATTATATCGGATGAATTTATTTAGGATTTTGTTATGACTTGGACAACAGAGAACTAAATCAAGAGATTTACTATCCATCATACAAACATCAGTATGAACTAAATCAAGAATATTTTGCCTTCTATGCGGACCAGTATTATGAAAAGAAACTCTATGTTGTTTCCCAGCAAAACAATGAGTGCAAGTTTTTTAGAGACGTACCTTTCACAGGAAGAAAATTTTTCTTCGCAAGTATATTGAGTCATTTCTCACTCAAGTGACCAAGGCGCATATGCCATAAATCAGAAGAGGCGTCTTCAATTGCATTCACTTCTTCCTTGCATAGCTTCGTAGGCGTCCTATAGAGAGAAGTGGAACTTTGCTCATTTGCAACCACTAGGGACCCTTTGGTGATTTTACATATACCACCACCACCAAAGTAAGTGTGATAACCCTCAATATCCAAGGTTTTCACTGAAATCAAATTGAGAAGAATATCAGGAACATGTCTAACATTCTTCAACTAAAGCTTGCAACCAATCCCAGTTTCAACCCAAACATCTCCCATACCAATAATTTTACATACTCCTTCATCTCCCATTTTTACCATGCCAAAATCACCAACATTGTAAGATGAGAAGAAATCACGCCTAGGAGTAACATGATACGAGGCACCCGAATCAATAATCCAAGTTGAATCCTGACATGCAAGGTTTATGGAATTATCATCACAAACAATGTAGACATTACTAACAGATGCAACTGCTGTTGTATCTTTATCATTTTTCTTCTCTTTGTCTTCATCTCTTTCCCTTGATTGATCTCTCTTAAAGAACCTGCAATTTCTTTTTATGTGACCTGCTTTGCCACAATGATAGCATATCACTTCTTTTCTAGTCCTCGACTTGCTTCTTGACTTGCTACGACTTTCAGAGTTGTCGCGTCTATGGAAGTTTCTAGATTGACTTCTCCCCCGTGACTCTGTAACTAGTGCATCTGACTTTGAGGAAGAACCAATCAAACCACGTTCCTTTCTTTGAGCTTCTTCATTCAACATACTCTCTTTAACTGTTGACATTTTTAGCTTTCCACTTGGAGCTGAATTGGTCAATGTCACAACAAGGACTTCTCAATTATCAGGCAAGGAACTCAACAATAACAACGCTTGCAATTCATCATCTAATTTAATTTCAGCGGTTGTCAACTGATTCACTGTATTCTGAAAAATACTCATATGCTCTGCCATTGAATCCCCATCTTTGTATTTCATATTCACCAGCTTCCGAATCAAGAATGCTTTATTTTGCACCTTCTTTCGTTCATACAACTCTTTTAATTTTTCCCACATCTTGTTAGCATCTATTTCAATTTCAACATGTGGATATACACTCAGATCTAACCATTGTCTAATCAACGCCACTGTCTTTCTGTTCATCTTCTTCCAATCAGCATCAGATTTATCTGTGGGTTTAGCAGTGTTACCCTCAATAGGATCATACAAATCTTTACTATATAGCATGTCTTCCATGAGAGTCTTCCAAATTGTGTAATTAGAAGAGTTGAGTTTAATCATATTCGGACCTTTATTTTCCTCCTCCATTTAAATGCCCAAATCAAATTCAACCGAGCTCTAGATACATTTTGTTGGGAAAAACCAGAGATGATTAGAAATAATCAATCACTCTTCCTAATAACAATAGAGAATATCAATCAACAACTACAACCTTATAACAACCTTCCACTAAAGTGGGTATGCCAAAGTAACTCTCAGAGAAAGTAAAACTATTCAACTGTTACCACCACCGGAACTGAATTCCTTTCCTTTTCTCTGGCTACCGTGCGTACGTGCGGTTACTGTTGTTATTTTTGGTTGTTTGCCTTTGCGTTTGCCTTAGGGATTTGAGATCCCGTTCCTTCCTTTTATTTTCCTTTACATGGGTCAAGCCCAATAAATCATATATTCATTTTTTTTTCTTTTTCTTTTATTTGAATAATAATAATAATATTAATAAACTTGGTGGGTTCCACTTGGGGAGTGAACCCGCCCAACACAATCATGTCTAGCTCCTCCATTAATAATAAATTTTAAATTTTTCTTGTGTGTTCTTAATTTTAAGAACACGTCAATCAAAATAATCTTCAAAAACTTATTTTAATCATCTAAAAATGAACTTCATTCCCTAAAAATGTAAGAACACTTCATGTGGTGATATCATGAGAATAAAAAAGATCACATGAAATAAAATTTAAATAAATAATAATTTGGAAATTATATTATTACGCCGGATGAATTTATTTATGAATTTATTTAGGATTTTGTTATGACTTGGACAGCAGAGATTTATTTATTCCCAATCCAAAGTGAGTACTTTATAAGAATTTTATTCTTATAAAAAATTGTGCAACTCTAAAGTATCAACTCTAATGTTAAATATTTGTGTGAATAAAAATTCTTACGTTTATTAAAATCATCTTGACATTTGACAAAATGAATTTGTATATTTATATAGACTAAAATAAATACACAATATTTTGTTTTCTATGTTTGTACATTCTCAACGGCTTTGTCTCACTCTCGCTCATTGACAAGTCCATAAATAATTAGATATATGTTAATGTATTGTGTTCATGGAACAAAAATTTATAATCGGTCGATGTTATAGTGGCATGTATGCCATTATTATATTTTTATAGAATTCATAACTGCTATAATAAATTATAAATTGACTATAGACTCAATTTTCAAATTGAAATTACAATATTTTCAATTTATTTTTAGAAAATTATTAATGACATTGTTTGTAGAAAGTACACATATCCAACATTAATTTCTTAGACGCTATGGTGTGCAACAACATATGCCTGTGTCTGGTACACATTGGCCACCTTTAGGAAAGCCTTTTTGTGTTTTACAATATGTGCCGCATAAATCTGGTTTAACAGGACATGCTCCCAAAACAACACAGTTCCCCTTTGTTGCATCAGCAACTCTTCCTACAATTAATAAAACACAATTATTAATATTATTTAATATTTAGATGATTTTTTTGCATAAAAAATATATTTGATAAAACATTGTTCCTAAATCTTAAATTAAAAGAAATATGAATTTTCAACACCACTGTCCTATTCTACAATAGCAAGTTTTTTTCATTGAAAACATCAAAAAGTTGGAGAATAAAACTTGTTCTAACCTTCAACCATGATTGAAGAAATGCAGATGATTGCAAAGATAAAAACGAGAAGATTGTTACGAGTTGTCATTCTGTTATGAATTGATGATAGAAAACACCTTGGTATGTGCTATTTATAATGACTAACGAAGTTAATGCTATGAATTAAAAAATAATAAATGAGTCAAGAGAAATAAAAGCTTATTGAATAAAAAACAAAAGATCTTATTTGACTGCAATATAAATATTATATTTTAAATTTAATGTTTTTGTTGCATTTCTTTTCCATGTTTTTTAATAATAATATTCTATAAAAAAATTATTGATTCGAAAAAGATAGACCTTATTTGAATGAAATATATTATAATATATTTATTTCAAACTTAATATTTTTTATGGCACTTACTTTTATATATTTTATAGTTACAATATTCTATAAGGGTGATACTTTTTAATATGTTTGAATTTTTTATTAAACTCAAAAGTTTGTCTACATTATTATTTAATTAATTTTTCTTATTTATTTTATTTATTCTTTAGAAAATGTAACTTTTTATAAGTAACCTTTAATATTGTCTTTAAATGCTATCTCTAAACAAATATATATTTTATTTGCAATATATTGTAAATTAGTATTAGTTAATAACATTTTAAAATTATCCTCATTTTAAAAATGAAAATTTATTGTACAACTTTTTTTTAACTTAGCTAACTTATTGTACAACTAACGATATATTTTAATGGAGAATGCTAATGTGTCCGAAAAAAATTCCGGTTCGCGAATGAGTTGGCAAATGTCAATTCCATTGTTCACCTATCTGTGTGGCATAGGGTGCGGTTATTTGAACTTAAATAAAAATGATTTTTGTTTCAAATAATTTAGAGATTAATTTTTAGAAATTTAAAAAAAAAATTTAACTCCTATTTGTTTACTATTATAAAAATGATTTTTTTTTAAATAAATGATTTTTAGCCTGTTTGTATACAATTTTGTAAAAATGATTTTTTTAAACTACAATAACCATTTCGTAGACATATTTTAAAATTTGATCAATGTAATTCAGTACTCCTAAAAAACCAATAAATAAACACACAACCAAAAAACAACGATATAGAAAAATCGAAAAAGAGAACAAAAGTTACGGGATGAAAACCTAGATGAAGGACGCATGTAACGAGAAAGCTAATAACTTCGTGGGAAGAGAAAAAATTGTCATTGCGTGAACTAGAAAAACGCAGCTAATGAATTGAACGGGGGGCAATTTGGGATTTTCAAAATAAGGTAAGGGTAATTGCATCATTTTCTCTTGTAATGAATTAAGTTCCTTGGTTTTCAATTGTGTTTCGTTTTTCTCTCTCATCTATCACAAGAGGCAAATGCGAGAAGATACTATTTTTAGCCAAAAAAAAAGATTTTTTTAACAAAATCATTTTTAAAAAATCTAAAACAAATACCCTTCCAAATGATTTTTGGCTTGAAAAAATAGATTTTTTTCATAAAAAATCTAAAACAAACGCACCCATAGTCAATAATAAAGTCGTTGCAGTTATTCCTACTATTATTATTATTATTATTATTATTATTATTATTATTATTATTATTATTATTATTCTTATTATTATTATTATTATTATTATTATTATTATTATTATTATTATTATTATTATTATTATTATTATTATTATTATTATTATTATTATTCTTGTTGTTGTTGTTGTTCGGTACCAACAAATAATATTCAAAGGTTATACCTCAACTTTATAAACACTAGTACTTATGTTTGATATCCCTATATTTGGGACTTCTACATTTTTTCAATTCACACAAACTAGCTCCAAGTTTCAACTTAATTCCAATAGTCTTGTTTTTCAAATTGTCATCAACAAAATTATTGTCAATGTATCTTTATCTGACAACCACACTTCTAGTATAGTCTCCAATTCTATATAGAAATTTAAAATTCTCAAGTCCTTGTAGGTTAAAACTCATCCTCCTAAAGTTAATACCATTTAGGAGGTGATTTGACATCCTCCAAAAAAATATTATTGGATTAAATGTATTAATGATGAAGTTGTTTGGATGTTATGGTCTTATTGCTTATGGAGGTATATTTTGGGATAGCTCAGCTGCTTCCCTAGGCTATTTCGCTATTATTTTGAGGATTACAACTGTGTTGTATGCTAAGCTAACAACGATTATGGTTGCTATTGAAACAACCTACAAGAATGAGTGGTTCTTTCTTTATATTCAATCTTATTCTCAATTACAAATCTAGCTTTTAGGAATAAGAATCTCATTCCTTAATCTATTAGAAAAAAAATGGCTTAATTGCCTTGATATTGTTAAAAGAAGGAGAGTTATTATCTCACATACTTTTAGACAAGGTATTAAATGTGCTAATAGGATTTCCAATTTGGGGCTTCACATTACTAACACTCCTTGGTGGGATACTTTTTCTTATAGTATTTCAAATGTTTTTCATAGAAATGTGATTGGTTTTCCTGACTGTGCATTATGCTGATTTATGTACATGTTTACTGAACTCTTTTTTCCTTCTTTCGAGATATTTCAAGCCAGCAACATCTTTTGGAGCGTTATTGCCATCTTTGACTATGTCCCAGAGTTCAGGATCGTGATAGTGTAGAAACTTTTGAGTCTGTCTTTCCAATACTCGAATCTTTCTCCATCAAACAGGGAAGACCCGTTAACATTTCCACCTGTAACTTCTTCACCACAGCTATTCATAATAACATATCTTTACTCGGTTAAGTGCTCAGCTTTGAGACCAAGCTCTGATACCAATTGTAGAACGGGAAACACAAGAAAATGGAGGTTTGAATTGTGTTTCTTTTTAAAATATTTTTAATGTGACTAAGCTATAGTAAATAAAACGTAACAGATGAACAAAAACACATACGATTTATCCTGATTCACCACTAACATGGTAGCTACGTCCAGTTCCTTCAACTTGAAGGATTTAATCCACTAGCTCACCATAGACTTACACTTTCACTAAACACCTACTAGTCAAATTGATTGTTTTCAAATCTTCTCACATTTCTAGCTTAGTACAGTCAAGTTGTTGTGGAAGGCAGCCACTACTGGGCTAGGTTACAAGTGAATAGGATTAGGTTTTCTAAAAAAGCTCTCACAGAAGAGTGTTGACAATTTTGTTGTCTCAAAAACTTATCTCAGCACTTAGGAAAAATGAAAGATAAGAGCAAGAGTGCATATGAGGTTGTACGTGCTTCTAGCTTGTGCATTTCTCGTTTTTCTAGTGAGGAATGCACGTCTTTTTATAGAGATCATTTGGGGTTTCTAGCAGTTGTCCTAACTGCACGAAGTCAACATAAGTCATGAAGTTTTGTATCATATCTTTTGAGATTGATTTTCCATAGAAAATTTTCCAAAACATATCATTGTAATTGATTCAATGTATCTTGGTATGAAGACAGGGAGTTACAGGATACGATGATCAGAGCATGTCTCATAGACTTACAGACAAGTAGCAGATTCAAGATGTTCATCAGAGGATGCACAAAGGTTTTGTCTTCTTTCGAGCATTGACTTTAATCAATGTGTTGAATTCTTTCAGAGCATACATCATAAATCAAAGTTAGACGATCAAATACTTGATGCGTACTAAATTCACTTGATCTAGGAATTGCACACTTAATTAAAACATTAGCGCATTAAATTGTTCCCAAAACTGTGTTATCATCAAAATAAGTAAGGGTCATAGTTCTTCAAATACACTTAGTTCTAACACAAAAGACTACAACTATACATAGCAAGCCCCCGATGAATTGATGGAAAATACAATTTTCTCGTTCATCTTAATTATAGTATACTTATTGTTAGAACAACAACATGATCTTAAAAAAATAAAGAGAGGAGTCGCAAATAGGAACTCAAGACGTTTGGTAACGAAGTCCGGCCAAATGATGCCTACATTTGGTACAAGATGTGCTTAAATAGTAATAATAAGGAGCTATTGCTCCCCATAGTCCCCAGTTTCCCACACAATAGTTAGTTGGGTCAATCCGCTTACATGATACTACCTATGAGCCATACTCAACATATCCTACAACTGAAGGATCACCTTGTCCAGTGCTAATCATGATACCATGACCTATTGTACCCTTCAAGTACCTAAAAATCCATTGCACTACTTTCTTATTTTGCTTACTGGTTTGGACATAAACTTGCAAACTTCACTAAAAGCTTGTGCCAAATCTGGTCTAGTGCAAACCATAACATACATTAAAACACCAACACCACTAGCATTCACAACCTTTGACATATAATCAGCTTTTGGATATGTCTTTGGACATTGATCCAACGTCACTTAAAGTGATTTGTCAATGGAGTACTCATAGCCTTCGAATTGCTCATATCAAATCTATTTATCACCTTTTTCAACTTGGCTTTTTTGAGAGAGCCATAATTTTTTTGCACTCATATCCTTGTGAATTTCCATACCAAGAATCTTCTTAGTAGCACCCAAGTATTTCATGTCAAACTCCTTTCCTGACATGATTTTCAGTTCTTTTACATCATGTAAATGATTAGCAGCAATCAACATGTCATCAACATACAGTAATAGGAAAATAAAAGAGCCATCATCAAGGCTCTTAACATAAACACAATAATCATACTCACACCTTATGCAGCCAATCTAAAATATGTATGAATCAAAGCGCTTGTACCATTATCTTGGAGACTACTTTAGACCATACAAAGACTTCTTCAATTCACAAACAAGTCTTCTATGTCCAGTATCACTAAAACCCTCTGTGTTCTCCATGTAAATTTTCTTATTAAGATTACTGTGAACAAATGTTGTATTCATATCTGCCTTAAATGCATGTCCTGACTAGCTACCAAGGCTAACATTGCCCCTAGTAGAAGTATGTCTAATGACCAGAAAGAAAATTTTATCATACTTGATACCCTTATATTGTGAATACTCTTTTGCAACAAGATGAACCTTGAACTTTCCCCTTCATGTTTTCTCCTGTACACTCACTTGCAACAGATAACCCATTTCTACTTAGGAAGTTGAACAAGCTCCCAAATCTGATTTTTATTTAAGGACTCCATCTCTTCCACCATAGCACCCATTCAACTATCTTTCTCCTAGCTAGCTATAGCCTCTCGAAAAATGGATGGATCTTTAGAACTAGTAAGAAGTGCATAAGCTACCAAGTCTTCATACCCATATCTTTCTGGCTGTTTGATCTAACGGCGGTCTCGATCACGTACAATGATGTAATCTTGTACTCCATCTGAGTTTTCAATGGGATCAGAGTCTGGTTCAACTTGTGGTTCAGGTACTACCCAAGTATTGCTTACTGGTAGATGCTCAACATCTACCTGAATCACCTTAGTAATGGAAGTTTCTCTATTTGATGAACACTTATCTGTTTCAATTGATTGTTTCAACATGAACTGCTCATCAAATACAACAACTCTATTAATCACCATTTTCTTTCAAACTGTATACCATAATTGGAACCTCTTCGCACCTTTTGCGTAATAGACGAAGACACATTTCTTCGATTATGGATCAAGTTTAGGTCTATATTCACTGGGTATATGCACATTAGTTGGACACTCAAAAATCCTTAAATTGTTAAGATTAATAGGGTTATCTGTCCATACTTCCTATGCAACGTTCCCTTACAATGAAGCTTATGGTGACGTGTTCATAAGATAACACGTCATGTTAATAACCTCTGTCCAGAAATCCTTAGAGATTCCAAAATTTAACTAGAGACATCTTGCTCTTTAAATTAGAGATCTGTTCTTTCTTTCTGCCATACCATTCTGATGTGATGTCTTTCGAATTGAAAAATGCCTCTTAATACCGTGTTCCTCACAGAAGTTTTGAAAATTTGAGTTAGTGTACTTTGTCTCGTTATCTGTCTGCAAATACTTAAGTTTTCTTCCCATCTAATCTTCCGCCTCTGCTTTCCACACCTTGAACTTTGCAAAAACTTTAGATTTATGTTTGAGAAAATACACCCAAACCTTGCGTGAAAAATCATATGTTAAAGTCACAAAATACATGGAACCATCGATAAATGGCTCTTTGTTAGGCCCCCACACATTAGAATGCACATAGTCTTAGATTCCCTCTATTTTGCTTCCTAAATTTAAAAAGAAACCAACATTGTTTCCCAAAATACAATACTTGCACAAATCTAACTTACAACAGCGGGCACCTTTCTACAAATATCTCTTAAGAAGTTTTGTTATCCTATTCTTGCTGAGATGACCTAGACATATGTTCCATTTTTTTGTTGCATCGTCATCAGACTCTACTAGTGCAACATCACCTACAATCGTACAACCAAACAATTTGTAAATGTTACCTGTAGTGCTATTTGCTTTGATCACTATGAATGCACCCTTGATAACCTTCGCAATGTCCCTATCTCCATCAGAACTATATGAGAAACCATTTTCCTATAGAGTACCCAGGGAAATAAAGTTATTTCTCAATTATGGAATATAACTGACATCATTGAACATTCACACGCCATCCTCATCCATGGTAATTTTAATTTGTCCCATTACAGTGATAGCACATGTTTTATCATCACCAAAATAAACAAAACCAAAACCGTCCGACCTGAATGTGGTAAAGCACTCCCTATGCAGCGTCATATGATAAGAACAACCATAGTCAATACTCCATGCTTTTGTGCACTTCCTAGATGAAACACACAAAATATCTCTTTCACGGCCAAAGTCATCAGTTTGAACCACGTTCACAGAATTGGATGAACCTTGCTGGTTGTTTGGAAAATCCTTCCTCCAATGTCTGATCTATTTGCAACTGAATGGGCAAGATGTCTCTAGTTAACTAAATGGTGTGGTAGAGGCACTTTCATTCTTGCATGCTTCAGATTGGTTGCAGAAGGTGTAAGTATGATGGTTGTGTTTAGTTGGGAGCCTTGATGATAGATTTTTCATTTTCATATTAATGTATGTTTATGTTATGTTGATTGCTACTAATCATTTACATGATGTAAATGGACTGATATTCATGATGGGAAATGAGTTTGACGTGAAATGTTATGTTGATTGCTACTAATCATTTACTATGAAGATTCTTGGTATGGAAATTCACAAGGATAAGAGTGCTATAAAATTATCGGTCCCTCAGAAAAACTATGTTGGAAAGGTGTTAGAAAGATTTGATATGAGAAATTTGAAGGTTGTGAGTCATTTATTAGAAAATCACTTTAAGCTCTCGTTGGATCAATGTTCAAAGACAGATGCAGAAGCTGAATAGATATCAACGTTTTCGTATCCCAATGTTGTTGGTTGTTTAATGTATGCTTGATTTGCACTAGACCAAATTTGGCACAAGTTGCAAGTCAAGTTTGCAATTTTATGTCCATACTAAGTAAGCGTCATTGGGAAGCAATTAAGTGATTTTCATGTATTTGAAGGCTACAACAGGTCATGGTATCATGTTTAGCAAAGTGATCTTTTAGTTATCGGATAAGTTGATTCTGGTTATGCATGTGATTTGGATGATAGAAGGTTTGCAAAAGGATATGTATTTACCCTTGCAAGAGGACCTCATTTTTGGAAGTCATCAATTCAATGCATAATGGCTGTGTCTACAATTGAAGCATAGTACATGACAGTTGAATTGTGATTGTCAAAGTGTCATTTATTTGACAAATAATTAGGTGTATCACATTAGGACCATGAATATTGATGTGAGGTTTTACAAGAGCAAAAAGATATTTGCCTCTAGACCAAAAAATATTGCTAAAATGTTGACAAAGTCAGTCGCAAGTGACAAGTTCAAGCACTGTTTGGACTTGTTACAAGTTTCATGGTGTTAGGTAAGAGTTGTACCCCATAGTTGTCAAGATGTGAGCTGTAACACCCCAAAATTTATAATAAATTATTATTTTTAATTAAATAGAATTTTAAATAATTATGTTAGAATATATATTGATAAATTTTGTAATTAAATTTCTTTATAAGTGTTTGTTGTGGTGTGATAATTTTATACATATTTGATTTAATGAGTAATATATTATATTTAATTGTTTTATTTATTTTTTAAAAAATAATAGTATTTAACTCTGAGTGTTTTAGAGAATAAAATTTCCAGTAATTTTAGATGTATATGTGCATTGATAATTATTAAGATACTTTTGTGTGCATTTGACTAAATGATAAGCGTGTACAAAATTATATTTAATTACTTCTAACTATTTCTTATTTTAATTAATTATTTTATAAATAATTATTTTGAATATATTGTGAATATTTTAGAGAATATTGTTGATCATCTATTTTTAATATAAAAGTGTTAAAATGTGCTCATGGTGTTAGAATGCTTTTAAAATGCATATATTAGAAGGTACAATAATAGTTTTGAATATGAGAGTTTTTGTTATTATTTATATTTTTTTTAAAGGTTATTTACTTTAATTAATCTCTTTTGTAAAATATTGATTTTAAAATATTAATAATATTGGGCTTAATTTTCTTTATATGTGTGCTTGTCATGATGTACCTATTTTATATATATTTAATTAATTTAGCGGCTAATATAAAATACTAATGTTATATTAAGTCATTTTAGCTGTTCTCAAAATATGATAATATCTTAATTTAATGTTTTAGAAAATAATATTTTAATAGTGAATAAATAAATTAAAATAAGTGTATAATTAGTTAGGTCTTGTGTTAAAAAAATTAAATAAGAAAATAAATTGGGATTCAATGAGTTAGGCCGATGAGTGAAGAGAATTAATAATAATTTAATATATTAAAAATAAAGTCAGTTATAACATAATTTACTAAGAGAGTAGCACTACAATAAACAGAAAATGAAATTTGAAGCTAAGCGCACCCAACAAACCGGAGCAGCGAGAGGAGAATAGAAAAATCAGTGCCACGATCGACTGTTCAAAAAACATTCTCCATTTTTATCTAATTTTTAGTATGTTCTTTTTTCTATTAAGTTATTTAATTTCACACACTTGTTCAGATTTTTAGTCTTCTCATTCTTTCTATCAAGTCTCTAACTTCTCCTTTTATGACATTTGCTATTTGGCTCCGTTCTTGCTCACAGTAAGTCCAATTTGTGCAAAACAAAGTCCAAAAGGACCGTATGACAGTAGCTACATTATCCACTGATTATTTTTACATTTACCCATAAAATGTAAAATTGGAGGACAAGAAGTCAAAGGAATGAAGGCTTTTTTCTTGCTGACTCAGATTAATTAGCGTGTGAAAGCATCGAAATAAAGTAAGGGGTGAGATAGTGTTTGAATTCATGAGTCTATGTACTTCCCAATAATTCATTTGGGGCTTGATAGGTACGATTGAGCCATTTGAGAGATAAATTAATTAATGTGAAAATTTGGGAATTCTAATATTAAAATGTGGAATAAAAACATTTATAAGGTGTCGATTGATTTAATTTTCGTTGAATGTGTGGTATTTAATATTATTGTGATATTATATGTTGAATGAATCATGTGCTTGTGTTTGACTTGATGAGTTTATGAGATTTGATGATTAAACTTGGATGCACTCTATGATATCAGTTTATTTGATGTGACGATAAAACTTAGATTCATTAAGTAATATGCGTTTATGTGACGGTGATGTTATATTGAAGATTTGAAGTTATGAATTTTTGAAAAGTCTATTGATGTCACCCATAGTTGATATAATAATGGTGATTCCACCACAAGCTAAAGATGGTGATTTTGATGGAGTATCCCAGGACAACGAGGGAATGAACTAGATGTTACGGGTGTTTGATGTGGAGATTATTTTGTCATCATATAAGTAGGGTCTGACAAGCCTAGTGATGTCTTAGAAATACAACTGAATAAGTATGATTGTGGCGGTCTAATATTGAATCATAAGGCAAGATTGTTAGAAATTTGGGGTATTCTGGTGGAGAATTCCTAGGTGACTTGGAGGTAGCCCACCAAATGTCGGGAGTTACCATGCAACACAGGTTTACCCCAATTGTCGTGTCTATCTGTTTCAGGTTGAGTTGAGGGATCTTAATATTGAAAATGTGTTTTATTTGTTTATTGGCTCTATGATTGCTTTTGGTTCTTGACCGAATTTCACACTATTAGGCACAAGCTATGAATGTCAGCCTTGTGAATTGTAAGCTTGATATGCACATAATTTTTCTTGCACTTTCAGTCATAATTACTATTCACAATGACCGATATTTTCTTCAATATTGGAGTTGGCTATATATAGTCCTTGAAGAAATAAATTTATTGGTCATATAGCAAAGTTTTCAAGAAACCCTTGCTACTTTAGAAAACTGTTTAGTCTGTCATATCAAGCTCTACGGGTCTGTTTCAGACCATACAATGGTTTCTTTAATTTAAAAACATGGTATAGGAATTTTTTATCCTCAAAGCCAGAAGGTTATTTGACATACACTTCTTCATTTATATAACCATTTAAGAATGTACTTTTCACGTCCATTTGATATAAAATAATTTTATTAAAAACTGCAAATGAAAGTAAAATTATGATTGCTTCTAACCTTGTCACAGGAGCAAAAGTTTCATTGTTATCTATACCTTCCTGCTGACTATAGCCTTGAGTTACGATTCTAGCTTTAATTCTTACAACTTCACCTTTCTCATCTAACTTGTTTATGGAAACTCACTTGGTTCCAATCGACTTCTTTTCTTTTTTTGTTAATTATATAATAACTTTTGAATTTATTTAGTTCTTCTTGCATGGCCATAATCCACCCATCATCCAATAGAGTTCATCTATTTTTGTTGGTTCGATTTCAGACAGAAGCTCGAACAAAGATGTTTCATTATGAATAGACCTAGTCTTCATAGGATCACTTAAATTTCCAATGATCAAAGAGTATAGATATGAAGATTTGTATTTCTATCCAGGTTTAGATCCCTGATAACCTTGACTTGTAGATGGTTCCTCATTATTTGTTCTTGTATTGTTAGGTACATCTTTTTATTCTTTAGAGGGAAATTTCGTTGCTTCCTCTGATTCATCTAGTTCCTCAGATTTTTGTAAATCTGAAAATTCATCATCGAGGAGATTTGTATTTCCATTCAGGTTTAGATCCCTGATGACCTTGACTTGTAGATGGTTCCTCATTACTTGTTCTTATATTGTTAGGTACATCTTTTTATTCTTTAGAGGGAAATTTCGTTGCCTCCTCTAATTCATCCGGTTCCTCAGATTTTTTTAAATCTGAAAATTCAACATCGAGCTTTAACTTTTTTTGGTGAAAGTGTTTGTCATAAAACTTGAAATGGATTCATTCCTCTATAATCAGTGTCTTTTTATTGTACACTCTAAAGGCTTTACACCTTTCTGAATATCCTAAAAAGGTATACTTTTGTGATCGTGAATCAAACTTGCCAAGATTTCCTTTGGTGTTGAAAATATAAGATGTGCAACAAAATTGATGAAAATAAGAAATGATGGGTTTTATTCCTTTCCATAGTTCATAAGTGTATAACGAGAAACACAAGCAAATGGGGGTTTGAATTGTATTTTATTTTAAAACCGTTTTAACAAGATTAAAATAGAGTGATAAAAATAAAGCCGATAAAACCATACACACAAAACTACAAAAGCTAATTTATCCTAATTCACCACCAACACGGTAGCTACGTCCAATCCTTTCAAATTGGCAAAATGTAATTCACCAACTGAATCACAAGTCCACTGAACACCTATTAGTCAACCTGACCGTGTTCAAGTCTTCTCAACCTTCTATCTTAGTACAGTCAACTGTTGAGGGGTGCAGCTGCTAATTGGCTATGTTACAAACATAATATGTTTAAGGGTTTTATGAATAACTGTAAGACACTTAGTTTTAAACTCTAAATTATGCAATTTTAGGATATATTTTTTTGTGTTGAATTGTTGAGGCATTTAGCTCAATTTTACTTTATGTTAGGAATTAAGTACCAAAAACATATTTTGTTAGAGTTTGTAATATGTTCAATATATGTGTATATTTATATATATATATATATATATATATATATATATATATATATTTTGAGACCCGTTTAAAATTAATTGTCGAAGAATAAGTTATTTATGTTGTGAAGAAATTAATACCGGGCAGTTTTGTTAAAAATATCACTTGTTGCTGAGAAATTTATATGTCAATTGAGTTGCGACAAAAGTAGATATTTTTATTAAATTAGTTTGAGATGCGAGTGAGGTGATGTGTGTAAGAGTTTTTAGATATTTGTTGGATTGGTTTAATTATAATATATATATATATATATATATATATATATATATATATATTTGGTAAGTTAGTAATATATATATATATATGTGTGTGTGTGTGTGTGTGTGTGTGAGAAGGCAAGGCATAGAAAACAGAAAGCAAAAACATTTCCTGTGCTCGCGAGAACTTCTTCTTTCTTCCTCTGTTTCACGAAACCAAAGTGTTGGTGGTTTTCAAAACCACACAAACACAAACCACCACTTCTCGTCTAGATCTAAGCTTCCATTCGAGAAGCATCAGGAGGGAAAGTTGCTCCTCTCAACATTACAGTGTTGGTGAGCTAGCTTTTGAGGTGACGACGCGAGCGAGAGTTTTCGCCGTATTTGATTTCGGTAGCGAAAACGGTTGTTAAAGCGATAACTAAGGTAAGGGCTCCTTCCAAATTTTTAATTTGCATATAGGGACTCTATATGTGTGATTGATGTGTGATTAATGTTGTTGATTTTTTTAGTAATGGTCAAAAAATAAGGAAATTGATTTTTGATGTGTTTGAGTTACGTAATGAGTTATTTTCAAATAAACAAGTTTGAACTGAAGTTGAAATTTTACAAAAAAATTTAGAGTTGTTAAAGTTGTGGAAAAAGTTCAAATTTTAACTAGAGTTTGAGCAAAAAAGTTAGATTGAAATTAAAATGGTTAGAGTTTAAAATGTTACTCTTTTAATTACTCTTAGACTGAGTTTAAAAAGAAAAGTTTAGAGTATTTTATTAACTCAAAATTTCGGTGCTTTAATAGTCAAGTGTGTGTATGTGTGATTTGGACAATATATGTTTTATTTAGTTTTAACTAAATAATGTAGATTATTTGGTTTTAAAAGTTTGGTGTGTGAAAAAGATATAATTTTGGGAATTTTGTTGTGGTTGGATAAATTTTAGTTGTCAACAAATTGTTATAAATATTTATGTTTATGTAGTTAGCTCCTTGAGTCTCGAAAAGAAATCGAGACCGTTGGCACCGAGTTAGCGGTGGGGGAGAACTCTGATATATTAATGTTTTTGTGGTGATTTAGTTTTGATGTGATCATGTATTCATAACTGATAATATGTGCGTTATGAATTTTATTGAGGAAAATCTGTGTTGAGTATACTCTATGATAAGTTTGAAAAATCCTTAGTGTTAAATGAGTATTAAAAATGGAGAATCTTTTAATAGTTGCATTTACTTAATGATTGTGGTGAAAAGAGTCAGAGTATGCTCATGCATTTCATAGCTTGTGGTGACCGTGATGGGCCACAGTGTCAACGGTGTTAAGTGGTGACCATGATGGGCCACGAAGTTAAGTGGTGACCGTGATGGGCCACGGGGTGGTTCCATGTGATAGTTGGTCCATCTTATCCTTATGAGAATTTAACTGATGTGTAAGGCCTGTGATAGGCTACACTCTAGTAAATCGTGCTAGCCTGTGAGAGATTGCACCTCGGTAATTAGTATTAAGGCCTGTGATAGGCGGTACGATTATGATTTACGCCCCTTCGAGGAGGGTTTTTGTTGGAAATTCTAGAATCATGCGCATTGGCATATATGCATAGCATTTGGGTGCTTGGCACGCGAGTCATGTTTTGGTGTGAATTTGTGTTGATTAAGTCCGATGTAATTATGTGTTCATAATTGATGTCATGAATGTTTGATGTGTGATTGAGGTGTGAATTTGTGGAGATTAATTTGGTGTGAATTATGTGTTCGTAATTGATATTATGAATGTTTGAAGTGTTATCCATGGACTTTGTGTCGTAAGTGTTAAATGATTCAGAGCCTTTTCAGAACTGAAAACCTGCAATATTTCGCAGTTGTATTCGGCTATAGCTGGTGTGTATTCGAATACACCTCTGTAACGTTCAGGTTTTATTTGAAATTTTAACACCGTATTCGAACATTGTTTATGCATTTTTGACATATGAAAACCCTTTCAATGAGTATGTCAAGATGAAAGGTTCACTTGAGCATTTGAAATGTAAAATTTTCTCTAAATGTTATTTGTTAATTTCGGTTGGCGACCCTTTACAATTAATGCGGAAATTGGGCTTCGCCCTCAGATGATACCCAAGTTCATTCCACCGACTGTTACCTTGACGACGGAAACGTTGTTAGACTTCCCTGATCGAGACTCGTCAACTGCTTGGGTATATGACCTCATCTCATGCAGGGCTACTTATACGGGGAGGGTAGTGAGGACTAGTAAGAAAGTTGGGGCAGTATATCTTGTGGAACTCACTCGCGAGAAGATCCATTATCCGGTACCTTCAGGATTGGTGCTTGGGATGAGTGGAGCTTGGGAAGATGCGATGGATTCCTCAGTTAGAGTTGAGGTGGAGGCCACCGTAGGAGCTGAGGATACAGTGGTTAGACCGGGGACAGGTGGAAAGGATAAGGGGTTGATGCCAATGGAGCGAGAGATCGCAGGACCATCTAGGCGGGCCGAGTCAGAGCTTCCTTTTCCGGTGAATGATCCCTTACCGACCATCACTGAATTATTGGATTGTTTTGAGATTCCAGCGCTGTCGGAGCCACATATCTCGTGGATGGATCTGACTTCTGAAGAGATTGATTCGTCTATGGATGTTGAAGAGGAGGAGGTTACCTCGAAGATGGATATTGTGTCAGACGGGACTTGCAGAGTGTGTGGAGGTCACCCATGTTATTGTAGTTGCTAGAGTATGATCAGATTAGTTTTGTTGTATAGGGACTTGATGTCTTTCTTTTGGTGGTTGTACTTAGTTTATTTTGGGATGACTGTAACTATACTTATACGGTCAGATGACTTCTGTTTTGTTGGGTCTATGTTCCATTTTTTTTTTGACGTGACCATCGGGGGATTAGTATTTCTTGGAGCAGTACTTTGTACAAGTCTCTGCCGAGAATACCCCAGGGGTATCAGCGATGTCTGATGGGTCTCATAGCCCCAGTGTTTTTTTATATTTGGATATTTTGGTTTATCATCTCAAAACTATTTTAGTTTGTTATAATTATGATGTAATTAATTATGACATTTTTCGTTTGTGCTACACCTTGGTATTTTATTAATTTTGTTTTTGAAAAAAAAATACACTCGCGCTGTTAAAAATCGGGGTGTTACAATAACTCTCACAAGAGGGTGTTTACAAAGTTGTGCTCTCATAAAATATTTCTCAGCACTTATATAACAAATAATAGGATTAAGAGATAGAATTCATAGATGGTTGTATTGTGCTTATTGTAGTATCGTTGTTGTATTCTTTAATGACGGTTGTACGTCCTTTTATAGAGAACTTTAGGGTTTCTAGTCGTTATCCTGATTGCAAAAAATCAATATGTAACATGAAATTTCCTATCAAATCTTTAGATATTGATTCACCATTAAAGCTTGTCCAAATTTATCCTCGTAATTGATTCTCTGTATCTTGATACAGAGACATAAGGAGAAGAACGTTGAATTTATAGAGTATTGACTACTTATCAAGAACGTTGACGTTTAAGAATGTTGACTTTTTAATCAGAGCATTGACTTTCTAGATAGTCAAACGATCAAATGCTTGACACGGTTATTAGAAGCAGACTATCAAAGCATTGTCATACTTATTAGAGGCAAACGATCACTTGCTTGTTATGATTATTAGAGGTAGAGTTATCAGATTCTTGATACACTTATCAGAATCAAAACTAATGAGAGCATTGCTTGCATTAAAAGATTCACCAGAGGCGCATTTTAGAGCGCTTTCATCACACTTAGAATATGAATTTCAGAGCAAAGTTTTGGTGTTCCTTTAACATTTTCCAAACATCAGAGGAAGCAACGCAAAGTAGTTTAAAACTTACATGATCACAGGAAATTGCAATGGTGCTAAGAGAGCAACCACTGGTAGTTCCAAATGAACACCATTAGAGGGAGATGGGTCTTCCCTTGGAAATGAGAGGATTAATGAACGCGTCAAGGTTTGGGAAGCCAGAGGAAATGGGAGATGCGAATGAATCCATGTCTAGAGGAATGGTGGATGTGGAAGGTTTAGAGTGAAAAAGGAGTGAGGTAGGAACACAAAAGTCTTCTAAAGATGTATCGGAGTTTTAGTCAATAACAACTTAAGATTCTATCTCAACTGCTTGGTGAAATGGATTCACAAGTGTGGGTGAGGTAGGGTCAAAGGCAAGTGTGGAGAGGGTAGGTGTAAATGGAATGGTAGAGTAGGTAGGTGTCTGTGGAGAGTTAGTATGAGCAACTGGTGATGTTAGGGTTGGAATGTTGGTCTTGAGAGGGAATGGATGTGATTTATATCTGAGGGTAGCAAAGTGTTCTGCTTAGGGTGCCTTAACCATTTTACTTGAGGTGTCTTAGTAAGAGTTAGAATTAGAGGACGTGAGGAGTTATGGTTTTGGCTTTTTGTTACTACCAAGATTATTGAAGGGAATAGTTTGTTCACGGTTGGATATTACCTTGTGTTTCTTCCTCATTGGCGTCTGTATTTTCTTCCTCATCCTCTTCTACACTTATTGTATTGACATCTCTTTTCCTCTTCTTCTCAAACACTTGAGCAGTTTTAGGCAGAGGGAGGTAGATTGGAGCCATCTTTTGGCCAGACTGAAACATCCGTAGATATTCCAAAACAACTTATTTAATGTCTGCCACAAATATTGGAGCATATAAATCCTCAACCATAAAGGGATGTCCTGAGATTCACTTGTTTGGCCGGATATCCTTCTGACATCACCACTTGGCCAATTGCAGTCCTTTGGAGAAATGGGTCTCATCTTTATGACATTTGAGATGTTGAACACTGATGTAGAAAATAAAACCAAGTGTTCCACTTGAATAGCTCCTCATACTTCCTCTAAGGCTTGAATGAGATGAGTTCTCATTAGTACCACAGTGATGAGCCTAGTGTAGGGGATGGTTCTGATATTGACCTAGAGTTGATAACACATGACCTCATGTGTTCAAAAATTAGGGAAATTTGGTCTTGCTCCTCTGGGAGATATTCCTCATAAGACCCTTGAACAACACCCTATGCCTAGGTTTCAGGTGCACTGACTTGGAATTTATCTTAGGATCTTCAAACCAATCCTTGTTGATCTTGAAAGAGCCAACCCTTAATTCATAAACATTTTCAATCACCCTTCCTTCATGTGGACATCTTGTAATAGCAACTAAGGATTGTTGAGTGATCTTGATGGGAAGCCGTAACACGGTACTTGACATTTCTCCATCCTTGTTAGCATTAGCGAATCTTCATAATTCCTTGACTAGAACGTCCAAAGCAACATCTTGTTCTAGTTTAAAGTATTCAGACCATCAAATACTAGCAAAATTGTCAATAAAATCAAATCCATTTTTCAGCCAGGTTTGCGAAGTTTACTTAAAGTTCATGAATAATGTCCAATGGATCGAGGTTGTAGGTCATGGTAGGAACATAAGAGACGTTACCGAGTGTAGGGTTTGAGGATGAACTTGAGGCCTTTGAATTCAGAAGAGATTTAGAGAGTTTTTCAAGGAGTTTCAAAAGTTTGAGATAGAGAGAGAAAGCAAAAATGTGGGAATACGTGAGAGTTATGAGTGATCGTGAGTGGTTTTATAAAAACGTTTGAGTTTCTAAAAACATAACTAACGTGCACATGTAACCACGCGTAAACAACATTTGTCAAAAAATCGCAGACTATACACAATTTACAAGAAAACTGTTCATATTAATATTAAGTGAAGTTTGATTGACTACACGCACAAACAAATTCAATTTCAACAGAGGCAGAGCATATATATATATATATATATATATATATATATATATATATATATATATATATATATATATATATATATATATATATATATATATATATATATATTTAACCGTGTACTTTGTTTTACTAGAGGCCAAAATATGGAGACTTCAAAAGCATTCCTTTATAAACAAAATTTTGAGATTTGTCCTCATCAAAGGGTTTTGTGGAAATATCAGCCCACTGAAGATCAGTTTCAAAAAATTTAATGTCTAAAATACCCTTCTGGACATAATCCCTTATAAAATGATGTTTAATCTCTATATGTTTTACCCTTGAGTGTAAAATAGGATATTTGGTTAAACATATAGCTAAAATATTATCACAGAAGATAGGAATGTTACTCTCTTCATCCACAACAGTTGAGTGCTACAGTTGGTTGCTAAAATATATTCTACTTCTGTTGTAGATAGAGGAATAGTCCCTTGTTTTTTGTTTGACCAGGAGATTAGATTTTCACCAAGGAATGTACAATTTCCAATGGTACTTTTCCTTTCTAACTTGTCTCCAGCATAGTCATAATCACAAAAACATACTAACATGTACTTAGAGAATGGCTTATAACACATACCAAGATTAATACTAATACCTTTTAGATATCTAAAGATCCTCTAAACAGTTGTTAAGTGGGATTCTTTAGGGTCAGACTGAAATCTGGCACACACACAAACTAAACAGAAATATCAAGTCTAAAGGTAGTTAAGTACTCTTTTATGATCTACCTTTTACCTGACTGTCCTTATCAAGAGAAAATGTTGGATGCATAGGTTTAGACATAGGCTTACATTCATCCATTTTAAATTTCTTAAGCAGTTCTCTTGTATATATTGGTCTGATGAAAGAGTACACCATCAGGACTTTGATGAATTAGGTCGTTTTTAATTATACTTTTTTGCTCCATATACTATCATCTAAATTGGTTTCTTCTTTGGTTGAATTAGTCGGTTCGATTTTTGAGGTCATGAAAAAGGGTTTAACAACTAAAAATGGAATAGTCTATAAGGTGCTTAAGTAAGTGAAGGTGCTGAAAAACACAAGAAATTGGATTTTAATTGTGTTTACTGTTTTAAAAACTTTTTTCATTTCTTGCAAAGATCGTTCTTTATCAAAACATTCAACTTACTATTAAAAAAGGTTTAGCGAGAATAAGGTTGAATCATAAAGAACTAGAAGGCAATAATTAAAAGAGACTAAAGAGACACATATATTTTTATACTAGTTTTATAACAAACTATTGCTACCTCTAGTCCTCCCCTTATAGAGAGATTTTGCCTCGATATAGTCGAGAGCTTAATCAACTATTTTTGTTAAATAGTTGTACAAGTATTCTTTACTTTGCCTTTTCATGCTTTAAGTATTTTTCTATAGCCTCTCCAGGCTTTCATTCCCGAAACCATTCTTCAACATATTGGAATTCTATCATTGAGGTTAATAAGGGTCGTTATTCCTTTTCAAGTACGTTTTTGAGAATAAGAGGGTTGTGTTACTATCCAGCTTATTTACATCAGTTCTAGTTTGTGTCTAATTTGACACAAAGTATGTTTCAAGGATTCTAACTCTTATTGAGAGGATGTTAAATATTCAATCATATATCAGTTCAAGTGTATGAAAACACTTTGACTAATTTACATCAATTCTAATAAATCTCTACTGAGAGGATTTTTCATTCATGCTTTTTTATGTGTTCTTTTCTTTTCCAGAATTACACTTTTCGTTAAGTTCTTCTCTCTAGTCACACCTATCTATTTTGATTGGAACATTTCATCTTAAATACAAGTAGGAAGTGTTCGTTGAGATGTTTTCATTGGTGGTCTTTTAGGGTGTGGCCTTTGTACTTTTGCGTCAGACCTGTGTACTTCATTTTGCAGAAAGACAGTCTGTATCTTCATGGATTTCATCAATTGAACCATTAAAGATAAATCAATCTATTGAGCTCATAACTGACTCTCAGAAATCACTCCTTAAAATATGTATGACAATCAGAGGAAACGATAGGTACGGGATTAGAGGATTTAACAGTCAGAGTACTGTCTTACCGACCATCAAAGCCAGCATCTTATCAGAGGATGTATATTTTCAAAGAAAATAGATTCTAGGTGATTATCAGAGGATGCGCATAGACAGAGGGTACATTGATCAAAGGATATCTTGTAGATCATCAAATAATTAACTTTTGTCGGAGCGTTGACTTTTCCAAAGACATTGACTTTGTCACAGCGTTGACTTTTCCATAGGCGTTGACTTTATCAAAGGATACATAAAAGTTTAGAGTCAGACGTTTGATGAGATTATCAGAGGCAGAGGCAGTCACTCGCTCATCCCACCTCTTAGAGGCATAGGTAGAAGAATTCTTGTTTCGCTTATCGGAGGCAAAGGCAGATTAATTCTTGTTACACTTACGTATCAGAGTTAGAGGAACATAATCCAGTTAGGTTCATCAAATGCAACCGAGGTACTACGTTGCTCGCATCCTAGAGTCAATTGAAACTTGAGACAACACGGGCGCGTGTCACCAGACTTTACGCTGTCAAGCTAAAGTAAAGATTTTGGTTTCTTTTGTCTTCGTCTAGTCATCAAAGGATAGACCCTATATAGCGAGACATGCTTTGTTGCGCTTGATTTTGTAGTATTTCTTTACATTTTTCTCCAATGGACGTTCTCTAAAGTATTTATAATCTAGACTACTTTGAATAGTTATTATCATAACTTTTTTTTTTAATCTGCACACTTAACATATATAATTAGGGGATAGTTGTTCTTTATTTATATATATTTGTTATTATCAAAATATTAATCAGAGGATTGTATTTAAAAAATATTTTTGCAGTGACACTAAGGTTCGATAGTTTTGGGCTAGAAACTCAAAGTTAACTTCTTTACTCATAGTCTCCTACGACTTTGATGAATCATTTTGTTTTTAATAGGGGAACAAATTTTGACTTGTGTTTAATGATAGATGGAAGGTATCTGATTGATGGGTTCCTTTGGGATTTTGGAGGCCAGACTTTTGGTGCGGTTGTATCTGGCAACGTAGTCAAAGAGGTGTACGAAAAGGTACGGCTACATTAAGCAAAAGAATTAGGATTTTCCCTTGAAAAACAAATTACAAGTTCCTAAAAAGAAAATTATATTCAATTATAGTTTTTTACATTCTTTATTGTTTTTTACTTGTAAAACAGCATGATTTTAGTTCTTTAATATTATTTATTTACCTTGAGTCAAAAAAAATGTTTTTATCTTTAAGATATTCAAGTGTGTTTTTCTAGCCGTATCAGTACCCTTTTATAAAATAAATTACTACTCTCTTTTTCTATTTTATCCAATCAAACAAAGAAATAAAAAAAGTGTTATTTTCTATTTTCGTTAGTTTCTTATTTCTTTTACTATAAAAATTATGAATGTAAATATATAATATTGATATAAAATATTTTTATACTGTCAATAAATTACAACCGTTTATTATTAATAATATTTGACTTTTACGATAACTACTTAAGAATTATTTATATAATTGGTCATGATTTCAAACTATATAAAAAGTTTAAAATGCAATACAATTATAAAAATAAAACTCAAAAAATATATAATATTTATAAATTATAAAACACAATATAATTACAAAGCTGATTAAAATATTTTCTATGTTAGCGGTATTATTATCCTTTTATAAAATAAATCTATTATTCATTTTTTACATTCTATCCGATCAAACAAAAAAGTAGAAAAAAGTGTCATTTTCTATTTTCTTTATTTCCTCTTTCTTTTGCTATAAAAAATATTTACTTTTTAAGTGCTTTTATAATTTGTGATTCATAATTAAAATTTTAATAAAATGAAATTAATATTTAATAATCATATTCAAACTAAATTAACATGATATTTTATAATTTATAATAATATAAAAAGTATCAAAAGGTTCAATATTATAATCATCAAATATTTTACAAATACCTATAAATATTTTTTAAATGATTTTGTGAAAAGATAACATTATTTATATATTTAGATGACTCTTGAAGAATATGGTCAAATATATATTTCTAAAACGCAGAAATATAATTAAAAAAAAAACAAACAAACAAATTAAAAGTTTGATCAAAAGTTTGTCCAGTAGTATGTGCATGGTATCATCTGAAGCGCTTCAGTTCTAACACTATCCATTTTTTCCATGATCTTAACAGTCACAATTTGGACCTTCAAGCCATCTACCTACTACAATTGAATGTAGCAAATGTGAAAATGGACTGTGAATTCTAACTTAACAATCTAATAAGGTACACCGCAAACAAAAATTAGTACACATGATAGAATATACATCGAAAAAGCAGTAGAAATTTGAAAAACAATAGTCTGATTGGACATAACAACTCTGATATTACTTATGTGACAATCTAAACCTCAAAATAGTTTTATAGTATTGTTAAGTAAAACTTGTTAAAAATAAAAATATTTCAAAGTTTAAGATATCACAACAGAATAAGTTTCATCACGTTATTGCAGAATAAATATAAAAAAATAAAACCAAACCATTATGTTTTAAGTTGTTCAACTTATATTGATCACTTGCATCTTGAGAATTGGTTGTTCCATTGTAGTTCCAAACACAAACAAATGTAGGGTGAGTATGACAAAGTCACATAGTGGCATAAAAAGAATATGATAAACACAACGTAATCACATATAACATATAATCACATGATATTATAATACAGTGTGCACGTTATACATCAGTAATGAAAATG
Organism: Cicer yamashitae; assembly: GCA_037974755.1. Classification (NCBI taxonomy): domain Eukaryota; kingdom Viridiplantae; phylum Streptophyta; class Magnoliopsida; order Fabales; family Fabaceae; genus Cicer; species Cicer yamashitae. The sequence continues at coordinate 39,322,756 of JBBPBQ010000003.1, forward strand.
CAATGAAATGCTCACTAGATGCAACACTTCGTATGACATGTGGTATCAAGCGACTCTAAAGCAATTTATGAAGAGACGCGGTACTATGTCGCCTGCATGTGAAAGGAGGATCACATATATGACCATGTCCTCACAAATCCACACAACTCATCATGAGATTCATGCACGTGGCTCATCAGGATTAAGTTAGAAATGCATGGTAGCTCTTAAAAATACTCACAATGTCATATCTCCCTCCCAAAATCGATTATGAATTTTACTATTAGACTCATTAAGTTGTACTTCCTCAACACTAAGTCAAAGACCCTCACATCGCTAAAGTATGTATGCAACACTAGATTTGAGACTATCACACATCTTACTTTCTTCGTCGTCCTAAGTCATTCCTTATAAAAAAAAAATGGATCTATCATAAGCATGGATCATGTACAACACATTTCACAATTCAGTAATAATACAATCATGGTTTATAATAACATGACAATCAAAATATATAGCACATCACATATATTTTATTGTTCACAATATCATAACCAGCATAACAGTCATGTAAAAATCATAGTCATATAAATCACAACAATAATCATATAATTAATCAGTATATTATCATACATAAGAGTTATTTGTATCACAATCAATAACACAACATCAACTTATTAATCTTGCTGGCCATTTTTACTCTATCAGCTCAAGTGGCATATTTAGTTCATTTAGTTACTTGATAAAGCATAAGCATCGGCTAGCCCCCCAATGTGTGGGAAGTATGACATTCTCGATTGCCTTAAACTCACATTTACCTGAATAATCGAAGAATGAGAATTCAGATAGAAAAGAGTTGCGTTCCTAATTCGGTACTCGAATGTCTACTAATCAACTTCGATTGCTCCAAAACATAATATAGTTCATAATGATTGAATGTAAGTGGTTCAATAGAAAATAATAATCAAAAGGATAATGGATCAAAATGAGACGTACTTGAGTGTCGAAACCACCTTAATGATAGGTACCAAAATGAAGGCTACGTGTAATATGAAATGGTATAAATGTTTGGGAGAAAAATGGTGCATTGTGTCAGTTAAAGTTCAAGAACACGAGATATTGGAAAAGAGTGCCAAAAATTCTGGTATAAGCCTATATAAATATAGTCGGATTTTTAATATCTTTGCATGACGATACGACCCCTTCGCATGTAGAAGCGAACATTAAAATGAGTCATTGCTTTTATTTTTGCATATCGATAATGTTAATTTGCACGATGAAGCGGTGTATTAATATAGGCTATTTATGAGCATGTTGTACGTCGAGACGATGCTCGCACAATGACGCGAAGTTTATTGTTGTTGACTTTTGATCTTTGCATGGTGAGACTATTATATCGCACTTTGATACATTGAATCTCAACATATTTTGACTGTTTCACGTTGCACTAGGACGCATCTTATTTGAAGAGTGAAAGTAATCAAAATACTTAACTCGATTTTCTCAATTTAAATATTAAATTTAAGTACTCTATTAAAAAATACATCACAATTATCACATACAAACAAAACACAAGTTCAAGAAAAACAAAACGTTACATTTGTTATAGAATTTTTATGCTTAAGAATGTTGCGAGTTTTAATCATAGGAATTAAGGGAGACAAGATTGTTACTAATTTATAAGTTGTTTAGTAGGAATGAAAGTTATGTGTTTTCATTTTCATTTTCATAAGTCATATGAGAATCTATTTCCTGTTTCCAACAACAAGAATTCATAAGCCATCAAAGTTATTCCAAAATTATTATTCAACAACAAAAGCATATGAAACTCATACTTGTTCATGAGATATTAGTTCAATAATAAGTGTTTAGCTTTGTAATGAAATTTAAATCTTCTCAGAGAGATCGTTGTAAAATAATTATTAGTGATTTTTTATGATATAATTACCACTTCCACAATTAAAAAATAAACAATAAACAATAAATGAATTTAAGATAGAATTATAGGCCAATTTGATCCCTTATTTATGTATAAAGTTTAGTTTGGTCTCTTTTTTTTTTACTCAAATAGGCATATACCATTTTATTCATGTTAATAGAAGTAATACATTCTAGTACATGCCAGTAAAGATTACAAGGAGCATTCAAGATAGATGCCCTTGCAATACAATTAGCATTATTGTTGGTTAATCGCCTAGCAAAAAAACGTTTTAGTTACACAAACTCAACAATGATCAACATTCATCAATAATAAAACCATACTTCGTTGGATGTGACATTTTGTTGCAAATATCATCAACGATCTTCTTCCAATTGGTCTCCAAAATTACATGAGTGAACCCCATGATATTGATCCACTTTATCGCTTGGAGCAGTCCCCACGCCTCATCTTCTTGTAGTTGCATTTCTATTTGTTTCCAATCGAACTAGGTTGTAACGCCCCAGACTGCTTTAAGGATTTCTTACTGTCCCCAAAAACCAACACGACTCTTTTCAGTGTCCTCCTCACATATTTTCTAGAAAAATTCCCAAAATGACACTCATCCAAAAAGTGCTCCAAGTAAAGCACGCTTAACTATAGGGTTCCTATGCAATAAGATATCAAAAAGAAGATGCATCTTATTGGTATAGGTAGTACATATCAATCCTTATAAGATTTCCTTCAAACAAATAGTTTTTGGAACCAAGTTGGTTTTCCACTTAGAATTTTGATGTTAACAAAATTATTTTATGAGAACAATAAATTGGAATTAATTGCTTCATTAATTGGAAGAAGAAAATCAGAGGAAACAACCAGAGGATACCACTAGAGGATACTACCAGAGGATATCACCAGAGAAAGTGACTGGAGGAAGTCACCAGAATAAGTAAAAAGGTCAGAGGAAACAAAATTTAAATAGTCAAAAAAATCCTCAAAATCAGACAAATGACGCTTTGGAAAAGAACGCGCATCTTCCTCTGATGTTTGCCTATGAATTTCAGTCTAAAGACTGCCTTTGAAGAATTCATCTGCCTCTAAAGATTCAGCGCACTTCTAGAAGCTCAACGTGTTTCTGCAGTTTCCATGCCTCTGATGAACAATATTTTTGCAGCCTCTCATAAACAATATTTTTGTATGCTCTGATGAACAGTATTTCAGCACGCTTTGATGAATAATCTTTTTGCATGCTCTGATGAATAGTAAATTACGCATGTCTCTGAAGTATGAAGCAACTATTCAAGTCTGCCTTTGAAGCTCGTGTTTCACTAACTCTGATGACTACAACTATTCCAAGAATGTTGCCTCTGAAGTTGCAATAACTCTAAAGATTACAACATGTTCCAAAGTATTGTCTTTGATATGTAGCACAGTCTGAAGTTGCACTAACTCTGATAATGAAATAAAGGTGAAGTTGCACATCCCACTAATTCTAAGTCACGCAACTTTAAATCGGCCTCTGACTCAAATTATTCAAGCAACACAACATCTGACTCCAACAATAAAAGTCAATGATTCTGATGGATAAAAGTCAACGAATCTAAAGGAAGGTCAAAGGCTCTGATAGATTGAGCAAAATACTGAAGTGAACTTAGTTGTATCTTTACCTTTAAAGGTCCAAAAACAAGCCTAGATTTTGTTCTCGTCCATATCAAACCAAGCATATGAAGGAAGACTCATGTTAATCAATTTGCAAACGTAATCTAAACAAATACGCACAACATCCTTCTAGAAGAATTACTCAGATCAGATTCAGAAATAAGAAATTGTCTAAAGGTCATATTATCAAAATGCATCTTTTAGAATTGTTTTTGAAGAAAATCATTGTTGACCAAGTTGGAATGAAAATACGATTTAGAATTCACAAGGGACAAAATTACAACCCTAATTTCATCTATAAATAGTGCATCAAGGCTGAAGAAGAAGGAAAACACAACAATATACAGAAAACCTTACGAACTCAAATTTCTCTAAGTATTCAAAATTCAAGGTTTCAGTTTCAGCAAAGGCACTCGTTCAACTTTATATTATTCAGTGCTTAGTGTTTCATTGGTAGTGTGAGAAAATCATTGTGATAAATCTACTTAGTAGAAGCAAAACCAAATCAGTCTCAAACTCTTTGTAACCCAACTTGATAGTGGCTTCAGTGTGCCTCAAACAATTTGTGGATCTTAGGTTGTGTTTAGAAGACTTGACTTGTAGGGTCAAGTGGGTAGTGTGCCTTCAACAATCTGGAGTTGATAGATTATGTGGAGAAAACTTGGCTTGTCGGGTCAAGGTATTGTATGCCTTCAACAATATGGGGTTGTCAGATTGTATGGAGAAGACTTGGCTTATAGAGCCAAGGTGTTTGTGTTCCTCAAAAAGTATGGGGTTGTCAGGCTATTTTGAGAAGACTGACTTGTAGGGTCAGGTAATGTGTAATTCAAGGAGTTGAATTAGTGAATTAAATCCTTCTAAGTAAGGGGACTGGACATAACTACCAAGTTGGGGGTGAACTATGATAAATTGCTTGTGTTACTTTACTCCTGCATTCCTTAGTGTTATTATTGCTTCTGATCTAAGTCATCAAACCCAAACCAATTTTAATCAAAGAATTAAAAAGAATCCAACTTAGGCAAACACAATTTAAATCCCCATTTCTCGTGTTTGCGCACCTTCAATAGACTCATACCTACACGGCCTTAGGATCCCTGTCATTCTGATGTGATTTGGTTCATTCATGTGCTCATTTTCCTCGAGGCGTCCCAAGAGTCGTTCATTGTATATGCATGTGAACCTAAGGGTTAAGTCAATAATTAATTCATTCTCACTACCAATTGAGCTTGACCAAATATCACACATTCCGCAGTACACATAATTCATGTGCCTTAAGCATGGTCTATTAAGAAAGCAGTTCCTCCCTATTCGCCACAAGAAGTTTTTCACTTTTTGTGGTAGTTGCAAAGACCACAATTTTTGTCATTCGTCACAACCAATAATATGTTCAATGCAGAACTAGTATCCACTTTTCACAGTATAGTCACCATGACCTTTAAAGCTCCAAATTATCTCATTCGGCTTGGTGATATTCAACATGGGGATATTTAGGATCTTTGTTGCATCCCTTTCCCCATAGCTTGCTCTGATAAGTTGTTCATTCCATCATAGATTTTGATTGGTCAATTAGAGCACAAACATGTGTGAGATTTGTAACATCTCGTAAAGGAGTAGTAACATATAAGTTCTCATTATTCCTTAACCAAGGATTACCATATATTGGAATGCTAACCCTAATGACAAACTTGGAGCCGTCTAAACAAAATTAGCAGTCGTGATGGTGGAAATGATGAAAGACGCCACAATCAGAGTGGATATCCAATTGATAAGTCGAGAAGATACTGCAATTGGCTATAGATGTTCTGATTGATTAGTCAAAGAGAAGCGACACAGAAAAACACATAAATTCAAATACGACTCAAAAGAACCTAAAGAGAATAAACTCCTAATTTTTTTTTTTTACTCAATCAAACTCTATCTCCATTTAATAGAACAACTTTCAATATAAAAAGGCTAGCTTCAATTGACTAATAAACTCTAATAAATAAAATACAACCTAATTAACCAAAATTATATTCTAATACTAACCAACACAAACTTTTGGCACACAAGCCTTTTAATATTACAATTTTAAACTTAGATATGCTAATTAAGAGTCAAAAATTGGACCATTAAATTAATTATGGCATCCCTCCAAATTATTGTCAATTAAAACAAAAGGAAACAAACCATTAAATGATGCCATTCTTACATAACCATAACATTTGAACTGCCCTTCCAAATCCTGATAGTTAAATGGCAAATTTTTAGCCAATTATAGGAATGAAAATTGTGATATGGTTTCAAATCAATTCCAAGGTGAATCATCAATTGAAGGCAATGAGATACAATTCCTTGGACCAACAGGAATTAACTAAAACTCATGTGCAATCAGAACAATGTCAAAGCCGTTAAATGAAAAATACATCGGCATAATAAACTTCATGTGCATAAGTGCTAATTTACATACATTTGTTTTTTATAAGTTTTTTTCCACATGCTCAATGAATTCATGATCTCATCAAACACTATCCCCAAATCTCTATCAGTATCCTTCTCTAATCAATATCCATGAAGACCACATGCTATGTCAAACATAACTTAGGTTGTTGGCCAGTAGTCGCACCCAAATGGAGAGGGTTGGTCAACATATTCCAGCCTTGTTTCTCCAGTAAAGCAAGATTAAAACCATCTAACTCCTTTATTACTTCCTTTTTTTTCCCGCTAAAATAAATTTAACATTCTTTGCATTCTTTGCATTTCATCTAGAGTTGAAGATAGTAGTAGAAACACACTAAAATCAAACCTAAAATAAATAATAGCGTAATTTAGACCGAATATAAAGTTATGTGATCAAACTGAAATTTAAAAATAAGATAAATTAAACAAGTAGCTTCTCTTTTTGTTTTCATATTATATATTATGTGTTTATTACTTTTAGTGCTTTTCTTTTTCATTCATTGGATATATCTAACGGTTGTAATATGTGGTTGAAAGGTTGTTGTAGTCATAGCAGAAGGAGAGGATCCGGACACCATTATTCTTCATTCATTCTTGCACACAACTATCTCTCTCAATGAAAATTTTGCACCTTGATTTTGAAATTGTTTTTCTTACGAAATTGATTTCGAAGATTACTACAATCGATGGCTCTTGTTTTGATTTCACATATCTCTTTTTTAAATGGTCCATACTATACATGTGTCAGTGTTAGAATTTATTAATTATGGTGGTATTTATTATTTCTTCTTAAAAAAAACTTATAATAAACATCGAGCAGCATGGTTAACAGCTAATTACTTATTATAAACAATAGTTACGTGAGCTTTTAAAACAATTTCTTTTATACATTACTTTACTATCTCAATCTTTCCAAAAGCTTGCTCATGTAACTTCTCTATAAGTAGCTATAAATTTATAAGAGTTTTTGTAAGTAATTAATCAAAAATGTATTTCAGGTGAGTAGTTTCTATAAGAAATAAATCCAAAGACCTACTTTGTCATATTAATGATATATGATATTGCATTGTTGCTTGCTCTATTTGCTGCATCATAATTCTCCAATGTCACACTCAGTGATGCATTGCATATATCATATGATTTCTTTTTCAAAACTCAAAGTTGTACAACTGCATGCATATATAGATAGGTTTATCCAGAGACCCTTTTAAACAGAAAATTTAAGTAGCCATAAATGTGAAATAAAAATTAATTTACTGGATGATAAAAATAAATCTTAGAACCATGAAATTGTAGCTTGACTTGACATAAACAAAGTACACTATCACTTTATTGAGTCTTGATTGTACTATCAGAATTCTTCATGATACAAAACATTCTTGACCACTTTATTACATTATTAAATTTTCAACAATATATGCTCTCTGTCACCAAATTTCTCAGTTCTGGTAGATTGGAAATACAATTATGAATTAATAATCACTACAGACTCCATGAATATTCTTTAACACAGAGCGTTGGTTTATTGATAAATGATAATTAAGCAGAAACAGTGATGCATTGAATTGCCTGTTTGCATATACCAGTCATTGTTGCTTCAGGTCCATAAACCTGAAAAGAGAGCAAAATAGATCATAGAAAAGTTAATCAAAAACAATTTTATTAATAAACATCAATTGGTTTCTTAAAACAATCAATAAAGAGATGTTACTTAACCAACCTCAATAGGAATGCCAATTTCCTCTCCAAGTGCCCTCATTTTTGCAAGACCCCTTTGGTAGTTAGGACCTCCTCTCCTCACATAGATGTGCATATTTGCTTCTTTTAGTTTTTGTTCCTGGTTTGTAAAAATTCAACAATTAATTAACTCTATCATGAGCAAATTATCATGAAAATGAAATAAGGCCATTTTTTATAAATATTTTAATTAAGCGCTTATAAGATAAGTGCTTATCATATAAATGCTTACTTACGTATAAACTTATTAAAAAATAAATAACGTCATTATTTTCATAAATCTTGATAAGTTTATGGAAGTAAGTTGAGAACAACTTATGGGCTTGTGATAAGTTGTTTCGTAAGTTCTCTAAAACAAACTCACTGGTGTTTGTATTAGTAGATAAGTCAATTCAAACAGGCTCAAATTGAGCAAAGATTTGCGATTATAAGGCTTACCTTCTCCTTTAGAGCTCGAATTATGCCACTGAATGTAGCTGCAACATCGGTGAAGTTAGCTATTCCTCCTCCTATCACAAGGGCTCGCTTTTGGCCATCAGGATTTGCAGTTGCACACTGCAAAGAGATTTTATGGAGATACATAATCACTTTAATATCGGTATCAAAGTAGCATTTTTATTCTTTACACATCCAAAAAATGAATGTCTGATTATGAAAAGCATAATGCCGAATCTGTAAATTGATAATAGTATACCAAAAAAAGTTGAGATAAGAATTATTTACATCAATTACAACTCTAGCATACTGCAAGACCTCATCTTCCTTTGGAGCACCACTGTATTCTGCATAATTTCCAAGCTCTGGGGCATAACCAAGATCTCCTACCTAATAAATTTGTATGAAAGAAGTTAGTTGCTTAATGTAGCAAGAAAATATAAATTTAGCAATGAACTTAGTTTTGAAGAAATAGAATCACACACCGTATCAGCATAGATTACACTGGCACCTCCTCCAGCTACCATAGTCCAAATTCGGCCCACTGGGTTTAGCACGGTGAATTTTAAAGACGCGCTTGTCTGGTAAAAGAAAACATTCAAACAAAACAACCTAAGCTTTTCAGAATAAATTTTTTTGTATAAGCATGATAAAGACAATAGTAATAATATTGTCGATGATTCATAAGATATTAGTACAAGAAAGTTAATTGACCACGAAGATCAGAAAATCATATCTCTACTTAGTAAGAAGCAAAATGTTTAAGATCAGCAACTTAGGGACAAAGTTATAAATGAATTTGAATACGATTGTTGGTACCTTTTCGTCTAATCCATGAATGAAAGTTTCGGTAGGACTCATAACCCTTCCAAATGGCATTGGAAATTCAATGTTTCCCCATCTGAAAATAAGAAGAACATGCAAACACATTAATAAATGCTACTCATGAAATATCATTCAGTTAATCAGTTCTAAGTGGTTAGAGATATGATATTCATCCTACAAATAACAATTAATATTCTTGTGATGGAAGAAACTCACTTCTTGAAGTTCTTGAAAGCAGCAGTGTCATCTAACTCTCCTCTCATATCCAAAGGATAAGGCTTTCCGTTGACCAGAGTGAAAGGATTCATCTCTAAGAATGTGAAATCCAGATCTAACATGATAGAGAAAAAGAACAAAAAAAATATTAATAAATAATTGAAACTGTCAATGAAGTTGTCTTCCACAAGCATATCTGATGTTCTGCAAATGAATATATCATTATATACCTTGAAATATATTGAAAATCACCTTGAGAAAATCCTCAATTTCTCCCTTGATCTGTAGGCATGAATGAAAAACTGATAAATAATTGAAACATCTTTTTATTGACAGAAAATAATTGAAACAACTTGTCCACCAACTAAAATGTATTAGTTATTCAATAACCAACACATGTTTGGTTCTGCAGAGGCAAAACTTGATTTTGAATAAATTGATTTTGTAAAATTAATTTTAGTTAAAAGTGAGTTGAATGTATAATTATTTATGTTCGAATACATTCACATAAAAGTAAGTTAAACGATAAATTTCAGTGTAAAAATAATGTTCGGAATCGAAGGCTAAAAATCCTAGCTTCAAGTTAAAATCCATTTCAATCGACATCACCCAAACATGTTAAAATCAAATTTGTGTCTGAAATCACTTTAGGCTCTGTCTACCGTGAAGTCAAACATAGACAAAAAAGGTACCATATTGAAATGTTCATAGAATAACAAACTAGCAAAGTGAATATACCTCCATGGGGAGGGTAGCAATAAGTGGAGAAATACTCTCTGATGTAAAAGATTCCCCTGTTGGAATAAATACAGTCTTAACCTGAAATATGAACAAAAAACTTAGATTATAAGGGGAATTTTTTAAGTAAAATTTACATTGAGAATTAAATATTTTTTAAGTAAAAAAAATATTCATCTTGGTACCTTATCCCAGTTCTCTTCAATGTCAATTCCTCCACACTCAGAAAAGCTTATACTGTTCCCTAGTCTCTCTGAGACAATGTTAAGGTAAAACTCTTCATTATGTGGAATGAAAGGTTCAACAATGAAAGTAGTTATAGGTCCTTTGCATCCACTCATCTCCACCTGTATTTTAGACAAAGACAACAAACACTTAAAAGATGAACTTGAAGTACTAAGTAAAAATGATCAAAAAGAGTAAAAAATCACCTCTTTTCCAAGACGCTCTTTCACAAAAGTAGCAACTTCAGCCAAATCCAGATTCAAAGCAACCAAACCACTTTTGCCACGTTTTCCGAATAGCATGTCAGGTTTCACAACCAGTTTTGAAGATGAAAGCCATGGTTCCTTCTCTACTAGCTCATTGACATCGGTAGATTCTACAACCTGAAGAATAAAACAAAAACACCCAACAAATTTATTTTTCAAATTGAACTTTTTCAATGTGAAAAATTGCACTTTTTCACAAACCACAATAGCATACATCATCATGTAGCAACAAAGATAAAAACACAATTTGAGCTGTCAAGTCATATTGAAGATAGACTATATTAGTGACTACTGAATTAACAAATTTTAGATCATACAAGATCTTTTCAAGCACAAATTTGTATACATTTTTTTCGGTTACTGACTGAAAATCAGAGACTAATATGTCACGTTACATAGATCCACTTAAGGGACTTCCAAGAAGTGCTTTTACATACACACCGTTCAATGATCGAACTCTCGACCACAAGCTCAAGAGATCGGTCATTTTTAAATATGTAGCACCACGTTAGTAACTTGTATACATTTACATATCATAACTTGTATAAAACAACAGCTCAAAACACATATTGAGTAGTCATATTGAAGTTAAATTATAGTGACTACTAAATTAACAAATTTCAGATCATATAAGATATTTTCAAGCATAAACTTGTATGCTTTATTTTTTGGTTACTGAGGTATTCCTTAACTGAATGTCAGAGACTAATATCTCGAGATATAAAGATCCATCCATTTAAGGACTCTTAATAAGTACTTCTCCATTCACTTTAGTCAAGGATCGAAATCTCGACCACATGCTCAAGAGACCAGCTATCTCTCAACATGTCACACCATATTGGTAACTTAATATATTTACACATCATAAGATAGTAACAATAATCATATCATGTATCTTAATATGTGCAAACTTCAATGTAAGTAAGTATCTAAAACCGTCAAACCCACCAAAACTACAAGGTATAATAAGTAAGTATCTTAATAAGTGCTTACTTGTGCAGACTTAATTGGTAAGTCCTGTCCAGAGATTCTCTTAAAATGCTCCTTCAACAACCTCTTAGAATCATACTCTCTAATCTTCTTGCGTGCCATTGGTTCTTCTTAAATGTTCAACACAAATCCTTCCCTTCAACACAAAACAACAAAAACCCAGATCAAATCAGCTAAAAGGGTCCTCAAAATTCAAATCAAAATCAGATATTTTAGAGATTCAAAAAAGTAATCACAATTACATACACATGAAAATGAACATTAACAATGTAACAGATTAAATGAGAGAAAGAGAGAGAAAGAGAATGCAGTTACCGTTAGAGAGAGAAACGGATCAATGGAGAAGAAGGTGAGAGATAGGTAGATCCAATGGTGAGTTGGTAGTGTGTTGTTGGTTGGTGAGTATATGAAGTGATGAAATATATTTATAGAAAACTTAGGAGAAAGAATACATTAATTACATTGAAACAGAAAACAGAGGGGTACGTTGGGTATTATACTATTGATTTGTTTATTTATTTATAACATTAATCTCTCGTGTATGGTGCATCGCACGAGGTGAGCGCGAGATGTATAAACTTGAACAACGACTTTTTTATATATTTATTTTAAGGAAAATGCTAAAATGTTCAAATTCTTTGTTTTATATTCCAGTAAATTAGTTGGTTTATGGCACTATTCTAAATTTCTCCATCATATTTCTGATTATTGCCCCCATTCCTTTGGTATAGCTAGCCACAAAAATATTATTATTATTATTATTTTGGTTCAACGTATTTTTCTTTTTTTTTTAAGGCAAATTAACATTTTTATGGCTTCGGTGTTTTAATATTTCTTTTATTTAAACTATTTTAGTCAAAAAAGAGTTGAATCTAATAAAAAGAGTTAGGGCATGTTTGAAACATTTTTCTATTTTAGTTTTTAAAAATTATTTTACAAATTTGATTTATAAAATTGTTTTAAAGAATAGAATTAAAGAAAAAATTTGTTTGAAAGACTTGTTTCTAAAAACAGATTTTTGACTAGAGAGTTAAAAAAATTGAAAAATGAAAAGTAAAACACCGTTGATCTGTTTTGCTTTTTTAGTTTTAAAAAGTATAATATTAAAAATAGTTTTTAAAAACAAGTAATCCAAACAAGTTATTTAGTTTTTAAATTTTAAAATACTAAAATAGAATTTTTGGGATGTGAATCAAACAAGCCCTTAGACTTTACAATATAATTAAGTAAAGTTTGAATTTTATACAGGGGAAGTATCTAGATTTAGTGTCTATTAAGAGTCTTACATTGAGTAGATAAAAATGTTCAATGTAGTAATTAAGTCATGAAACCTTCCTACCTAATGGACTAGTCTTTTAGATTGGATTTATCTCATGGGTTAAATGTTAATAATTGATGTTTTCAATGGGAGTCAGTTATGAAAATGACTAATTATAGGTTGGATTAAGGTACTCCACCAAATATTAATAGGTGGGTAGATCAGCCAAAAAAAGGAAAGTGCTTCCATCAAATTCTTATAGTAGAGTGAAAGTTTTCGAGGATGTCAAACTTTTAAAGAGTTCGACCGTGTGAGAAAACTCTTATTATTTAGATTAAAGTGTTTAATGTGGTAATGAAGTCACAAGTTTCTACCACCTAGTTAACTAGTCGTTTTAGTTGAGTTTTTCTCACGGGCTTAAATCATGTCAATATTTGACACGTCTCAAATATAATTTACCTCCGATAGAAATAATCTATGAGAAACCAAAATAAGTATATTATATAAAATTATGTTTCTATATCTTATCATATTTATATTCTACTTTCTACTTTGACTACTAAACCAACCATAAAAGTTAATATTACGAAATAATACGATGGATTTTGTAAAAAAAAAATAAAAAATAAAAAATCACATAGGCAATAGGTTTTTTTTTAAATAATCATTTTTTCAAAAAAATTACCAATAAACTCTCTTTCAAAAAATATATTCCAAACTACCTTATTTTTTTAGAAAGTGAGAATTCACCATTTGCATTATGGGTGTCTTAAAGGAAGTTTACTTTTTGCAATGGCGACTTAAACTTGTTTTGATTTTTTTTTTAAATATAGAAGTCGCCTTTTGAGAAAGTCATTTTTTTTTTACTTTTTTTATTAATCTTAACGAAAAAAATATAATTATATAATTCATTAAAATTCATAAAGAACAACAACACAAATTTTACAAAAATTAATAGATTGACTAAAGTTGCCTGTAACATTTGAAGAATATTTTCGAGTATGACTAGTTAATCGACATAATATGCATTTTTTTTTTTGCACTTTTTCTCTAACGATCATTTCAGTTCTAATATGGGTATTATTTGGAAGACATTACTTTAATTCTCCACAAACAATGTATCTCAATCCTAAAATGCGGAAAATTAAAAAGATTGTGCAAATAGTATCTGTATTAGAATTGGAATGGACGTTAGAGAAAAAGTGTTGAAAAATACGGGATGTGTTAGTTAATTGGTCTTACTTGAAAATAGTTTTCAAATGTTACAAGCAACTATAGTCAATCTATGTAATTTTTGTAAAATTTGTGTTGTTATTTTTTATGAATTTTAATAAATTATATAATTATATTATTTTTCGTTAAGGTTAATAAAAAAGTAAAAAAATAAATAAAGATTGTAAGAAGCCTATTTTTCAAAAGACAACTTCTATATTTAAAAAAAAAACTTAGGCAATAATGTTTTTTTAAGGTAATGTTTGACTTCGTATTGGTTTGCACTTTTTATGACTTAATTACCACATTGAACATTTTTATTTACTAAATGTGAGACACTAAATCTAGATACTTCCCTATATAGAATTCAAACTTTACTTTATCATATTGTGAAATCTAACTCATTTTATTAGACTCAACTCTCTTTGATTCGAATAGTATATTTAACTCTTAATAAAAGAAATATTTAAATACCATAGCCATAGATATTAACATTTTGCCTAAAAAAGAAAAATACATTGAATAAAATAATAATAATATTTTTGTGAATTCGAATTCGGGTCCTCACAATTGTGTGGGTTAATTATGGTTTATTATCGCAGTTTGAACAGGTTATGAGTTCAAGGATTATAGGGTAAAACAGTTAGGTTGATTCAGTTTGGGCCAATTATTGGTCCACACAATATCTTTGGCCCAACTACGTTTTTGTTTCTTTTTTTTCTGTGATGACCAATTTTTTGCCCAGTTTTTTCACCTATTTTGGTGGCCATTATTAGACCCATTTTATAAACTTTAAATTTGTGGTCCATTTATAAATGTTTGGTATTTTTCTATTTATGAGTCATTTGCGTTATCATGTCTAGTTTGGTCATTATATATCATCTCATCATAGCTACAAACTTAAATTTTCACATGTTACATAAAAATATCAAATTAAGCATACACAACTGATCAATAGCTTAAAAATACTCAATGCAATGACATACAAGTTCTAGTAGAAATACTAACAATATGAATGTTGAGACACAATATCAAGTTATAAAAATCATGCATTAACTCATTGCTTAAGTTTAAATTTGAGTCATGTCATGCAAGGATACTGATTGTTTCAAATGATTCTTTGACAATTGACAATATTACAAATCAACACAAATTATAGAGATGAAATTATAATTATCATCAACTTGTGATCTTTGCTGCACAACCTGAGAAATCGATAACAAATGAAAGTCAATTTAAATTATTACTAATAACTAGGACATAAAATGACATTGAACATGTTAAACATAGTCATCTTACTTTTCTCCTCCATGCTCAATGAATGGTTATACAACCTACTACCACAATTGTTGAAATGGCTTGAAATTTGAACCTAGTATAAACAAAAATCCAAGGTTTTAGTAAAACACAAATGAGGAGATAAATTAGGAAAATCAGAACAAAGAAGAGTACACAAAAAAGTTCATTATTCTTACCTCATCAAATATAAATCAGTAATAACAATAGCACCCCAAGAAACAAGACAATGAAGATAAATTTGAATTTGTAACACCTAACACAAAATTAGCACCACAAACCAATTATATTTGCTTGATTGAATACTTACTAAGTAACAAGTATTTACTAAATGTATCTAATCATCATAAAACTTAATTTTAAACAACAAAAAATTAAAAATAACAGATAATTGTGTGCATACCTATAATGTATTGGATCGGGTCTACAAGGTGCTCTTCTTTTGTTCACAATAATGAGCCTAGAATCTGAATGCAGAGAATGTATATGTCAACCAGATAATTAATAAAATGACTCAAATATCAAACAAAAACACTAAGACAACACCAACAATAGAATTTGAACTAAATTGAAATATAATTGAAATGTATTTGGATTTACCAACATAGAAAAAATTAGCACTATCAGGCTAAAACAACATCATTAATAAACTCAAAGACAAAAATAAGGCATTTTGTGAACATAAAATAAACATAAAGAATACATAGTAAATAGAGAATAAACTAAAAGCAAAAAGCCGTACACTTCGCAAAATATGGCGTCAACACTGTCATTATGTCATAGAGTCAAAAGCAATATGTCAAAAGTGTGATTCCAAAGAATTCAAAAAAGCTAGATATGAAACAGTTGGAACTATTTAATTATTACAAAAACAAAAATTGAGTTCTCATTTCAAAAAATTCAAATTAGAAACAAGTAAAGAGATGGGAATGGCATACTTAAATTTTAATCAAGCACAACCAGATGGTTGTGCCTGTGCCTGTGATGATGAGCCACCTCTAGCTGCGTTTCCATTGAAGAACGTAAAACACAAGAAATGGGGGTTAAATTGTGTTCTCTGTTTTAAAACTTCTTTGTGTGGCTAAACTGAGTAAAGAAAACATAATATATAAAAGAAACATAATAGAAAGACACAACAACTTATCCTGGTTCATTATCAACACGGTAGCTATGTTTAGTCTCTTCAACCTGAAGGATTTAATCCACTAAATCACCATTGAATCAAACTTAAACATGAACACCTACTAGTCACACTAAATCTGTTCAATCTTCTCACCTTCAGCTTAGTACCATCAAGCTGTACAGGAAAGGCATCCACTACCGAGATAGGTTACAAGTTCGATCAAGTCTTCTCAACCTTCTAGTTTTGTATCGTCAAGCTGCTGAGAAATGCAGTCACTAACAGGCTTGGTTACAAAGGGATAAGTTTAGGTTTTCTAAAAAAGTCTCTCAAGAGGTTGTTTACAAAGTAATCTCATAATTTATTTCTCAGCACTTATATAAAATAAATTATTTAGAGTTGGTTGTAGCTTATTATTGTGCTCTCTAGTTGTTGTTTCTTGTATCTTCAAGGAGGAATTCTTGTCCTTATATAGATCTTTGTAGGATTTCTGGCTTTGACCTGATTGTAGAAAATCATCATATCATGAAGTTTCCAAAATGAATCTCTGTAATTTTGTATCAAATCTTTCAGCAATTCAAAACGAATCTTGATAAATAATTGTACATATCTTGGTATGAAGATAGAGGAAGCAGAGGATATGATAATCAGAGCATGTCTCATAGACCATTAGACAAAACATATTTAGGGATGATAATCAGAGGAAGTGCAAAGCTTTGTCTTCTTTGGAGCAATGACTTTATCAAATCATTAACTTTCATTAGAGCTTTGACTTTCTCGGAGCATTGACTTTCTTTATAATGTTGACTTTTATCATATGATACATTATAAGTCAGAATCAAACGATCAATTATCAAAAGCAGACAAACACTTGTTTATCAAGCTTATTAGAGGCAGATGAATAGACGCTTGTTGTAGTCATTGGAGGCAGATGAACATATATTTGTTACATTCATCAGAGGCAAACGATCGGATACATATTGTAGTCATCGGAGGTAGGAGAATCAGAGCATAGTTGCATTCATCAAAGGTAGCTGAACCAAAGCATTACTTGCGTTTCTGGAGACAACCGAAGCAAAACATTGCTTGCATTATCAGAGTCACCACTAGAAGCTCGTGTTAAAGCGTGTGCAACAGACTAATGTAGAGCAGAAGCAAAGTCTTGGTTTCCTTTGTCTTAGTCCGATCACTAGAGGATATAGCATAAGATCCTATAAAATTCACTTGTTTTTGGAACTGCACACTTAATTAAAATGTTAGTGCATTAAATTGTTCCCATAAATAGATTTTGTCCTCATCAAAACAAGCAGGGATGTAGTTCTTCAAAGTAACTTGATTTTAACAATCTTCATCTTGTTGATGATGAGAAACATTTATTTTTGTGAACAATTTTTTATTTTAAATAAAGTAGAAAAAGTATTACAACAAAGTTCCCCCTTAGAATATGCATGTTTGATTCATAAGATAAAAATATTATGACAGAATAAAAAATAGTTCCTCAAAAATACATTATCACAACTTACGAGGGAAAATAGTTCATATTTAAAGATTAATTGAATTTAGATTGGCCAGAGGCACAAATAAATTCAATTTCATCAAAGGCAAAACATTTATACATTTAACCATTCATTCTATTTTACCAGAGGGAAACATATGGAGGATTCGACATCATTCTTTTATAAACATAATATTTAGATGTTTCTTTATAAAACTGAATTTGTCCTCAGCAAGGGGTTTTGTGAAAATATTAATCCATTGATAATTAGTGTTGACAAAGTTAATGTCTAAAATACCCTTTTGGACATAATCCCTTATAAAATGATGTTTAATCTCTATATTTTTGTTATTGAATGTAAAATGTAGTCTTTAGTTAAACATATAGCTTAAGTATTATCACAGAAGATAGGAATATTACTCTCATTAATGTTGAAATTTTCTAGTTGATGTTTCATCCACAACACCTGGGTGCTGCAACTAGTTGTTGAGATATACTCTGCTTCTATTGTAGACAGAGTAATGGTGTCTTGTCTTTTGCTTGACCATGAGATCAAATTATCACCAAGGAATGTATAATTTACGTTGGTGCTATTTCTTTCTAGCTTATTTCTAGTATAGTCAACATCATAGAAACAAACTAACATGTACTCAGAGGATAGTTTATAACTTAGACCAAGGTTAGTAGTGCCATTCAGATATCTAAAGATCCTTTTTACAGTTGTTAAGTGGGATTCTTTAGGGTCAGACTGAAATATGGTGCGCACACACTAAACAAAATATTAGGTCTAGAGGATGCTAAGTATATAAGAGAAATATAGAACCTAGACATCAATTTGTTTCTATTTGTTTTTGACAACCCACTTAGTTCTAATTGAATTTTTTTCTACGGATTTGGTTTTCAGATGATCATTTTCATTTCCTATGATCAGAGATTCTGGATGAGAGAATTTGTATTTCCATCAAAGCTTGGATTCGTGATGAACTTGATTTGAGTGTTCAGGGATATATTTTGATTTTGATTATTCCTCTAGCATTTTATGTTCCTTTGATATATTTGGTTTCTCTGATATATTGGGTTCCTCTAATATCTACTATGCCAACCAATCATGCGTTCTTGAGGGTCGGCCCTTGGAACATAGACTTTTCTCTCGTCATGTATCGTGAGCATCCATTGTTCAAGTACCATGACTAGTGTTTTAACTTTGCTGCTAAGGATATCTGCAAGATAAATTGTTTTATCCTTTGATACCCAAATTTGGTTGGGTTCTGGTTTGTTAGTTATGAAAGGTTTCTTGTATTTCCATGTTTGTTGCATAAGACAAGTTATTCTATTGTGACTTTTCTTTTGAAAGTAAGCACAAATAGTATCAGACATATTAAATCTAGGATTTTCTTTTGGTTCTTAAAAACCTATGCAACGTTTATTATTTCTACTAACACCATAGATCAAATAAGCTTGTTTACTTCTATCTATGTCATTTGCAAGAAATTCTTGAAAGGCTATTTCATACTTAACAGAAATGCAGACTTTATCTTCAGATGTTTTTGAAACGTATATTGGAACCAAGTTCATTTTATACTTAGAGTTTTTACCATAACAAAAGTATTTTATGAGAACCATATATTTGACTTCAAAGAGTATGAAAGAAGATATGGTCAAGATTTGTAGAAGATTTGATCAAGATTTATCTACAACAAAATATGAACAGAATCGATCTGAAAAATTTACAAACGCAATATGAACAAAATAAGAATAGAATCAATCTGAAGAATTTACAATCTTAATCTAAACAAAAAAGGAACATAATCAATTTGAAGAATTTACAAACGCAATCTGAACAAAATACAATTCAGAATTAAATAAGGACTAAATTGAAGCCCAAATTTTAACTATAAATAGATACTCAAGGCTGAAGAAGAAAATCATCAAAAAGCATAAAAGGGTAGTCTTAGAGTTCAAAGAGAGAAAAACTTGTTCAAGTTAGAAATATTTTCTGAGGGTTCTTTTCTTAGAGTGTGAGAGTTATTATTATTATCAGCTTTTTAGAAGCAACTACTCAAGTTTCAATCTTTTGTATCCAACCCGATAGTGGCTTAGTTCCTTCTTCAATCTAGGGTTGTCATGCTTTTTGGGAAGACTGGTGTAACATCCCGACCCTTACTGTTATCGGCGATGTTAATCACGACCTTCTCACCCCCCTTTCTTACCGGTTGAAATAGCGAGTTTTTTCGTTCTGTGGGATTCGAGCCTTGTACCTGGGGGATAAGTACAGCCTCATCTCATTCCTACTACCAATTGAAAGCTCAATTGGTAGTGGGAAAGAGATGAGGCGGTACTTATCCCCCAGGTATCGGGCTCGAATCCCACGGAAGGCAAAAACTCGCTATAAATCTACGTGTCAAATTATCTATGCTTTCATTGCTTGCTGCCTCAGAATCCGATTGCTTCTACTCCAAGTAAGTCACCAAAACCGAACTAGTTTTTTATTTATTTATAAATTATCAAAAAGTTATCAACTTTGGCAAACACAATTCAACCCCCCTTCTCGTGTCTGCACCTTCTATTGGCATCAGAGTTCGGTCTCAAGGATAAGCACTTTATAGTGTTTGAGAAAAGATCCAAGGGTTCAATATGTCTGGATTCAGTGACGAAGTTGCTGGAGGAAACATCAACAGACCACCTCTGTTTGATGGAGAACGTTTTGAGCATTGGAAGGACAGGCTGAGAAGTTTCTATATTTCAAAAGATCCTAAACTTTGGGACTTGGTGGAAGATGAATATATTGCTCCGAAGAATACTGATGATATTGAAATTCCAAGAAAGGATATGAATGTTGATCAAAAGAAGATGTAAAAGATACATCAAAAGTCCAAAACATTCATGATAAATGCAATCACCTTCAAGGAATTTGACAAGTGCACCAACAAGGAGACAACAAAAAGTATTTATGATAGTCTGATTTTGACCCATGAAGGAAGCAAACAAGTTCATGAAGCAAATGCCAACCTCCTAGTCAAAAAGTATGAATTGTTCAAGATGGAAGAAGATGAAGACATTGAAACAATGTTTTCCAGATTCCAGATCCTGGTATCAAGACTAAAGGTACTTGAGAAGAGTTATACTACTATTGATCATTTGTGAAGAAAATTCTTAGGAGTCTGACAAGCAAGTGGAGACCTAAGATCACTGTCATTCAAAAAGCAAATGATCTTAATACTCTTAAGCTAGAGGAATTAATAAGCTATCTTAGATCACATGAAATTGACAAATTATGGATCATACCAACTCCACCTCTGGATCAAACACAGATTCTGACTCTGGAAGTGAATCAACAGATGAAGAAATTAAGGTATTTTCTAACTTTACTCGATCTGATTAAATTACTACTATAAATAATTTTTTAAATAAGAATCACAAATTGTCTTTAAAATTGAAAACACTTACAAAAGAAAATGCAAACCTAACTGAAAAAGTTATTGTGTTAAAGCATCAAAGTGTTGAATTTAAAACAGCAGATGCAGCTCTAAAAATTGATATTATTGAACTTTAAAACAGAAAATGCAATTCTAAAAACTGATATTGCTGAACTTAAGGCTGAAAATCTAACTCTGTAAAATAATCATAGTTCAACATCAATTGAAAATACCACATGTAACTCTGATAAGCATGAAGAAGTATTTCAAAATTTTCTTGCTAATGGTATGGAAAGAAGCAAATATGCTTCTATGATTTATGGAGTTAGTAGAAATGGTAAAAGAGGTATAGGATTTAAAGAAACTGTGACTGAACCTAAAATTATTCCCTCTGATATCTAGTGTACTGTGTGCTCTAAGAAAGGTCACTCAAAATTATCTTGTCCCATGTTAAATACAAGGAAAGACAAGAAACCTTTCAAGACTAACAAACAGGACCCAACCACATTTGGGTACCTAAGAACAAAATTGTCTATGTTGCAGATGTCCTCAACAATCAAGTTAAAACACCAATCATGGTACCTGGACAGTGGATGCTTGCGACATATGACGGGAGAAAAGTCTATGTTCTAAGAACTAACACAGAGCAAATGAGGCACAGTGACTTTTGGAAGAAAGCAAAAAGGCCAGATCATTGGTCAAGGTATAGTTGGTAATGGTACCTCCCCTTCTATTAAAGATGTCTTGTTTGTTAAAGGTCTTAACATTAATTTGTTAAGTATTAGTTAGTTAAGTGATAATAATTATGATATTATATTCAATCAAAAAACATGCAAGGCAATTAGTCAGAAAGATGGATCTGTACTCTTTATAGGTCAGAGGCAAAACAACATTTATAAGATAAATATGTTTAGTCTAGAGAAACAAGAGGTTACATGTCTTATGTCAATAAATGAAGAGAAACTAATTTGGTACAAAAGATTAGGTCATGCAAACCTTAGATTAATTTCAAAAGTGAAAAAACTTCAACTAGTTAGAGGTCTACCTAATCTTAGTTACAAAACTGAAATTATGTGTGAAGCTTGTCAAAAAGGAAAACAAACAACGAACTCTTTTACTCCTAAGAACTCAGTCTCTACCTCAAAGCCCCTTGAGCTCTTACATATAGATCTCTTTGGGCCAGTGAAAACAACCTCTCTAAGTGGAAAGAAATATGACTTTGTTATTGTAGATGATTACACTAGGTGGACATGGATAAAATTCTTAAGAAGTAAGGATGAATCCCACAAAGTGTTTATCAAATTTTGCAAACAAATAATGAATGAAAAGTGTCTTGAGATTGTAACAATTAGAAGTGATCATGGAGGAGAATTTGAAAACAAGTTCTTTGAAAGTTTTTGTGATGAGAATGGAATCTCTCACAACTTTTCCACTCCTAGAACACCCCAACAAAATGGAGTTGTAGAAAGAAAGAATAGATCTATCAAAGAAATGGTCAGAACCATGTTAAATGATATGAATGTTGCAAAACACTTTTGGGCTGAAGCAATTAATACTGCATGGTATTTTCAAAATAGAGTTTTAATTAGATAAAACACCATATGAATTATAGAAAGGCAAAAAGCCTAATATCTCTTATTTTAAACAATTTAGTTGTACTTGTTATATGTTGAACACTAAAGATAACCTTGGTAAATTTGATTCTAGATCTCAAAAGTGTACCTTCATTGGATACTCTAAAAGATCTAAGGTTTATAGAGTGTTTAATAGAGAAAATCATATTGTGGAAGAATCCATACATGTTAAAATTGATGACAAACAGCTTGACCTTGAAAAGTCAAAGCAAGATGATGATAATGCAGGTTAACCGAAACTAGAGGAAGCAAATGCAAACAAACCAGAAGAACTTGGAAAATCAGAGGATACAAGCAAATAAGAAGATTATGATAAATCTTCAAAGGATGAATCTGATCAAGTCAAAAACAGTCAAGATAAGTCAGAAGGAAGATCTGGATGGAATGATAGGATCCCTACTTTACCTTACCGCTTCCAGACCTTACATCATGGTATGTGCAAGATTTCAAGCTAACCCTTGGGAATCAAATTTAACTGGTGTTGAGAGAATCCTTAGATACCTAAAAGACACTACCAACCTTACATTGTTCTACAAGAAATCTCCTATGTACAAACTTAGTGGATACTGTGATTCTGATTATGCTGGGGATAAACTTGAGAGAAAGAGCATTAATGGCAACTGCACCTTTTTAGGTGACAACTTAATATCTTGGTCAAGTAAGAGTCAAAACACCATTGCAATGTCAATAGCAGAGGCTGAGTACATTTCAGCAGCTGGCTGCAATTCTCAACTACTTTGGATGAAGCATCATTTTGAAGACTACAAAATCCTAAAATCCAACATTCTCATCTATTGTGATAACACTTCTGCCATTTGTCTAACCAAAAACCCTAGATTTGTTCAAAAAGGAGTAATAAACATTCAGTTTGTACACACTGAACACCAATGGGCTGACATATTTATCAAACCACAACCTGAAGATAGGTTTGACTTCATCATGAAAAACCTAAACCTTACCTTCATAACTGGCTGATGTTGTGATAACTTCAAAGTAGTTTAGTTTTACATTAGTTTTTATATTTTCTTGTAATATGTTATATTCATGTTATTAAAAATAAAATAAAAAATGAAAATAAAAAGTCTCACTTTCAAGTCTTTTTGTTTGATGACAAAAGAGGGAGAAAAATATTTGATAAAGTGGAGAGAAAATGATACTTAGACTTAGGGGGAGCCCTAAGTTAGATGAGTCAAAGAAATACAAATAAAAGTTGTTATCAAAAATACAAGTTTTGTCATCATAAAAAAGAGGGACATTGGATGAACCAAGTTCATTTTATACTTAGAGTTTTTATGATAACAAAAATATTTTATGAGACCAATATATTTGACTTCAAAGAGTATGAAAGAAGATATGGTCAAGATTTGTAAAAGATTTGAAGAAGATTTGTTCAAGATTTATCTACAACAAAATATGAACAGAAACAATCTGAAGAATTTACAAATGCAATCTGAACAAAATACGAACATAATCAATCTGAAGAATTTACAATCTCAATCTAAACAAAAAAGGAACATAATCAATTTTAAGAATTTACAAACGCAATCTGAACAAAATACAATTCAGAGTTAAACAAGGACTAAATTGAAGCCCAAATTTTAACAATAAATAGATACTCAAGGCTAAAGAAGAAAATCATGAAAAAACATAAAAGAGTAGTCTTAGAGTTCAAAGAGAGAAACACTTGTTCAAGTTAGAAATATTTTCTGAGTGTTCTTTTCTTAGAGTGTAAAAGTTATTATTATTATCAGCTTTTTAGAAGCAACTACTCAAATTCAATCTTTTGTATCCAACCCGATAATGGTTTAGTTCCTTCTTCAATATGAGGTTGTCAAGTTGTTAGAAGAAGACATGGCTTGTAGGGTCAAGGTGGTTAGTTCCTCAAAAGTCTGGGGTTGCAGGCTGTTTGGGAATACTGACTTGGAGGGTCAGGTGCTTTGTAATTCAAGGTATTTGAATTAGTGGATTAAAGCCTTTTGAATGAGGGGACTGGATGTAGCCAAGTTAATGGTGAAGTAGAATAAATCTACGTGTCAAATTATTTATGCTTTCATTGTTTGCTGCCTCTAAAGCCGATTGCTTCTACTCCAAGTCACCAAAACTGAACTAGTTTTTTATTTATTTATAAATTATAAAAAAGTTATCAACTTTGGCAAACACAATTCAACCCCCCTTCTCGTGTTTGCACCTTCTACGTTTTCTTTTAAGAGTTTAATTTTCCCTTTTTAAATTTTCAAACTACTTTTCAAGGGAACTACATTTATTTATCAAGATGTCATAAGCTTTTCTAAGGGACTAAAGTTTTTTTTTATTTTTAAATCTTATAATTTTTGTTGACAAACTCATTTAACATATCTATTAATTTTTTCCGACTATGTCCTAGAGTTCAACATCAAGATAGATGTAGAAACTTCATAGCCTGTCTTTCTAGTACTCGAATCTCTCTCGATCAAACATAGGAAGCCTGTTAAGGTTTCAACCTGTAACTTCTTCACCATAGTTAGCCATAAAAATGGAGATCTTTACTAAAACACGGTTATGTGCATAGCTTTGAGACCAAGCTCTTATGCCAATTGAAGGACGAGAAACACAAGAAAAGTGGGTTTTAATTGTGTTCTCTGTTTTAAAAATTTTTCGCATAGCTAAACTAAGTAAAGAAATCATAACAGATAAAAGAAACAAAATAGAAAGACACAACGATTTATCCTAGTTCACCACCAACACGGTAGCTACTTTCAGACCCTTCAACCTAAAAGATTTGATCCACTAAATATCCATTGAATTGAAATTACACTTGAACACCTACTAGTCACACTGATTGTGTTCAATCTTCTCACCTTCACCTTAGTACCGTCAAGCTATTGAGAAAAGCAACTACTACCGGGCTAGATTATTGAGGCAGAATATCAAATCAACTGTTTTGAGGATTAACAAACTGTTAATTAATCACTAGTTATGATTCTGATTATATTGTCATTTAACTTGTGTTTTAGAGTGATTTATTCAAAGATAGGTGATCAAACATATTCACTTAAAAATCAATGGTCTCTGTATGAAAGAAATCAAGAAAATCATGTTTTACATGTCAAAATGAACTCGAGATTGATTAGAAGAACATTCTGGATATTCCCTATTAAAGACAAAGTAAAGATAAATCATTTTCCGTAGTCTAAATCACAAGTTAAAGAGTATCAAGACTACTCAAATCACTGGTCAAGCCCAGAACTCAAGCTGAAGGCCCAAAGAAGGAAAACAACCTCTAGATTGATCTCTAGATTGATGAGTTGTGAGCAAGGACTAACATTTCACAGCTCATTAACTCACTCATTCACGTTCTTCATAAAACTCAGAAAAAAGAACATTTTGGGTTCATCAAAGAACAATCTATTACAAATAGTACATGTGTTTAATAGTCTTCAATCAAAACTAACAGCTAGCAGAAGTTCAGTAACGACTATATGGAGTCTTTTGAAGCTAGGAACATCAAAGAGAAGATAAGGGCAAGAGTCTTAGGGGCAATAAATCTACACTTAAACATTCGTACTCAAGCAATAAAGCTCTTCTCTTAAGCAAAACTCCAGCTCTCTCTCATTATATTCAAGGATCATTTTATTGAGTTTTGTTGATAATAAATCTCAAACAAGTGTTGAGTAGTTTTTTAGATCCTAAACACTTTTATCATACGCATCATTTGTAAATAAAGTCTATCTCTTAAGTTAGTTTGAGTATGTTGAAAAAATTCGTTTAGTTATTAAAAGGAACTCGTAAAAATCCTTTCTAGACTGAAAGGTAACTATTGTAAGGTGGAAGTTGTAACTGTTGGAGTTGTTCAACCTTTCACCTTAAAACTCCATTTAGTTGGGGTATTCTAGGAGAGGAGAAGTTGTGAGAGATTCCATTCTCATCACAAAAACTTTCAAAGAACTTGTTTTCAAATCCTCCTCCATGATCACACTTCTAATTGTTAAAATCTTAAGATCTTTTTCATCCATTACTTGTATGCAAAACGTGATAAACATTTTGTGGGATTCATCCTTACTACTTAAGAATCTTACCCATGTCCACCTAATGTAATCATCTACTATAACAAAACCATATTTCTTACCACTTAGAGAGGTTGTTTTCACTGGCCTAAAGAGATCTATATGTAAGAGCTCAAGAGGATTTGAGGTAGAGATTGAGTTCTTGGGGGTAAAGGAGTTCTTTGTTTGTTTTCCCTTTTGACAAGCTTTACACATAATTTCAATTTTGTAACTAAGCTTTGTTTGTTCTTTGAAGTTTATTCAGCTTTGAAATTAATCTATGGTTTGCATGACCTAATATTTTGTGCCAAATTAGTTTCTCTTCATTACTAACATAAGACACTTAACCTCTTGTTTCTCTAGACTAAACATATTTATCTTATAAATTTTGTTTTGCCTCTAACCTGTAAAGAGTATATATCCATCCTTTTGAATAATTTCCTTGCATGTTTTTTGATTAAATATAATATCATATATATCATCACTTAACTGACTAATACTTAATAAATTAGGCTTAAGACCTCTAACAAACAAGATATCTTTAAAAGAATGGGAAATACCATTACCAACTGTACTTTGACCATTGATCTGGCCTTTTTGTTTTTCTCCAAAAGTCATTGTGCTTCCTTGGCTCAATGTTAGTTCTTGGAACATAGACTTTTCTCCCATCATGTGTCGCGAGCATCCACTATCTAGGTACCATGATTGGTGTTTTAACTTGATTGCTGAGGACATCTGCAACATAAACAATTTTGTTCTTAAGTACCCAAATTTGGTTGGGTCCTAGTTTTTTAGTTTTAAAAGGTTGCTTGTCTTTTCTTGTATTTAACATGGGACAATATCATTTGGAGTGACCTTTCATAGAGCAAATAGTACACAAGATATCATAGGGAGTATGTTTAGATTCAGGTACAGTTTCTTTAAATCCTATACCTCTTTTACCATTTCTACTAACTCCATAAATCATAGAAGCATACTTGTATCTTTCCATACCATTAGCAAGACAATCTTGAAATACTTCTACATGCTTATCGGAGTTATATTTTCAGCCTTAAGTTCAGTAATATAAGTTTTCAGAGTTGCATTTTCTGTTTTAACTCCAACACTTTGATTCATTAAAACATTACTTTATTCATGTAGGTTTGCATTTTCTTTCCTAATTGTTTTCAATTTTAAAGACAAATTGTGATTCTTGTTCACAAAGTCATGTATAATAGTAATTAAATCAGATCGAGTTCAGTCAGAAAATACCTCAATTTCTTTATCTGCCGATTCACTTCTAAAGGTAGAACATGTGTTGGATCCAGAGGCAGAGTTGGTATGAGCCATCAGAGCCAAATATGCTTGTTCTTCATCATTAGAGGATTCATTAGAATCATCCCATGTAGCCATCAAACTCTTATTCTTTGGTGTGGAATATTTCCTCTGATGTTTCCTTTTCTCCAGATTTGGACATTCTTACTTGATATGTCTCGGTTCATTGCATCCATAGCAGATGATGTTTTTCTTGTCAGATTTATCATCTTTTCCTCTGTTGGACTGCTCCGAATATCTTTGGGGAAATTTCTTCTTTCTGTTGTGCCACAACTTCTGTATTTTTCTGGATATGAAAGCCAATTCCTATTCCTTTGAGTTTCCATTTTGATCCTCTAAATCATCTGAAGTAACAATGTCAATTATAAGGAAGGGGGTTTGAATTATAATTGCCCTTTTTTTAAAATTCCTGTTTAAAAACTAAAAGTTTTACTCAAGATTGATCTTGGTTATAAACGAAGAACAATCTTGGTTAGTGAAAAAACAACAATATCAATTTTATCATTATAAAAGCTTATTGTAAAGCATATAATAAATAGAGATAGAGATAGAGATAGAGAGATCACACAAGCATATATCCTGGTTCACCCAAACAAGGGTTACGTCCAGTCCTCACAAATGTGAGATTTTCCATTAAGTTCTCAAGGCAAGATTGTTCTTGGTTGTCACACAATTTTTCACAGATCAATCTTGATCTTTACACAATTTCCACCTTTCTACCTAGAAAGGATTTCCATAGGTTTACCTTACACTATTTCAGAAAGGATTTTGCAAGCTACCTTTCACAACATAAAAGGATTTTTACACACTTCTCATGCTATGTTAACACAATAGCCTTGAGTTACAAAGTAATGATTTTGAGAATGTAAGAATCTGAGTATTGCTCAACTCTTGTTTGAGAAATAGATTCTAACACAACACAAAGAATGGAACTGCAAGCTAGAGAATGATATTGAGAGAACTTGAATATGATTGAATGATTGATGCTTTTCTTGGCACTTTGAGTTGTGTTTTGTTCTTCATCTTGAAGCTGTATTTATAGGCTTCAAGAGAGTTTAGAACAACTCATATATCCGTTGAAATGAGGCCAACTTTAATGAGAAAGTAGGTGGATTAGATCAGACTAAAAGCAAGAGAGATCATGCTGAATCCAAGAACGTTCTTGACATCCAAGATCGTTCTTCGAATTAGTTGGAGATGTACTTGCATTTGCCTTGCATGAAGAATGATCTTGCTTTATACTTTTTCATGAAGTATGTTTTTGATCCTTCGAATTCTGGAATCATTCTGACTTGGATCTATCCATGCTTATTCTTGATTAATATATGAGATGAATAAAGCTTCCAGGATTCAATCTTTCTCAACGAAACTGATCATTCTTATTTATGACAAAAGTGAAGAACGATCTTCGTTTTTCTGGCATATGTCAAGAACGATCTTCGTTTTGCTGTTTTTTGCTTTCTTGATTTTAATGAGATCTACTTTGAAATGCTTGGTACCTAACTTGTTTTAACACACTCAAATACACATGTTAAATACCAAAACACTTAGAATCATAATTAGAATTCTTAATTAACATTTTGTTTAATTATCATCAAAACATTAATTTGGGATTTTGTCTTAACATCATCATCCTTTAATTTTGTTGTTGCATTCAGAACTTTCTTCTAGTTAGATTTCAAAGCCAAGGTTGGTTTCTTCTTCATGGGCTCATCCTCTGCAAGTTCAATTTCATGTGATCTAAGAGAGCTGATTAATTCTTCCAGCTTAAGATTATTTTGATCATTTGCTTCCTAAATGGCAGTGATCTTAGGTGTCCACTTGCTTGGATGAGTTCTTAGTATCTTCATCATATGATCAACAGTAGTACAACTCTTCTCAAGTATCTTTAATCCTGATACCAAAGTCTGGAATGTGGAAAACATTGTTTCAATGCCTTCATCTTCTTCCATCTTGAACAGCTCATACTTTTTGACTAGGAGGTTGGCTTTTGCTTCTTGAACTTGCTTACTTCCTTCATAGGTCAGAATTAGACTATCATAATACTCTTTGTTGTCTCCTGGTTTGTGCACTTGTCAAACTCCTTGAAAGTGATTGCATTTATTGTGAATGTTCTAGACTTATGAATCATCTTTTACATCTTCTTTTGATCATCATCCATCTATTTTATTGGAATCTCAATATCATCAGTATTCTTTGGAGCAATATAACCATCTTCCACTAAGTCCCAAAGTTCAGGATCTTCTGAAATAAAGAAACTACTCAGCCTGTCCTTCCAATACTCAAAATGTTCTCTATCAAACAAAGGTGGTATGTTGATGTTTCCTTCAACAACTTTTTCCTTGAATCCAGACATGTTGAACCCTTGGATCTTTTCTCAAACACTGTAAAGTGCTCAGCCTTGAAACCGAGCTTTCATACAAATTGGAGGTGCAAACACGAGAAGGGGGTTGAAATTTTGTTTGATTAAGTTGATAACTTTTTCATTATTTGATTAAACTGGTTCATACTTGACGATTTACTTAGAGAAAAAGAAATAACAGAACTAAGGAGTACAGGAATAAAGTCACACAAGTAATTTATCTGGGTTCACCACTAACTTGGCTACATTTAGTCCCCTCACCTGACCCTCCAAGTTAGTCTTCTCAAACAGTCTGACAACCCTACACTGTTGAGGAACACACACACCTTTACTCTATCAGCCAAGTATTCTACATACAATCTGACAACTTTTGTTGAAGGCACACTAACACCACTATCGAGTTTGAATACAAAGGTTTGGAACTTGAGTAGTTGCTTTTAACAAGCTGATTATAACAATGACTATCACACTCTAAGAAAAACACTTAGAAAGTATTTCTCATTCAAACAATTGTTTCTCTATTTGAACTCTAAGATGAATTTGGAATTTTAAGCTTGAGTTCTTCTACTCTTTTATGATTTTTCGATGATCTTCTTCTTCCGTCTTGAGTATCTATTTATAGATATAATTAGGGCTTTAATTTAGTCCTTGTTTAATTTTGAATTGTATCTTCATTCCTAGCTTGGTCAACAATAATCTTATTCATAAATAATTATGAACAAAATGTTTTTTGATAATATGTTATTTAGCCAATTCTTTATTTCTGAATCCAATCTGAGCAGTTCTTATAGATTAATTCTGTTCGTATTTTTTTCCAGATTGAGTTTGTAAACTCTTTAGATTGATATTGTGTTGGAATCATACATTACATTGTTTTAAAAAAAAAAAAGTAGCATACAATACATTAGAAAAAAAAAAACAGAAGCATGCATTAAGAAAAAAAAACATAAACATTATTTAGCATAAACAATAGCATACATTACATTTAGAAATTTTAGAA
>JBBPBQ010000003.1:39364570-39389516 GCA_037974755.1 Cicer yamashitae
TTTTTTTTTTTTTTTTTTTTTTTTTGTCATTCAACATAATATGCAAAAGTCAATTGAGAGATAATTTTAAAGTGTGCTTACTTGGTGGGTTCACGATTTTCCGGTGATAATATTTTTATCCAACTCCAGTTTGTCCTTTTTTCTGATGCTGTGACTCATTTTGGCACTCGTTCAACCATTTTTGACCAAAACAGTCTCCACAGCTGCCACCACCCAAACCGCCTCCTCCAAATCGGCCAACACCCTAAAGCTCATCATCGAAAATGTATTACACGCTCTCACACTTGTCTTCTCCATCCAACACTTGTCTCCTGTCGCTAATCAGTGTGCTGTCTGGCTCGTCGGACTCGCCTCCTCCGTGCAATTCTAGCAAGCCCACCTTGTGTTTTTCGCCTTTGTTTATTGCTTATGGCTGGTTCTGGTTTTGATTGCAAGCTTTGCCACCATTTGGGACACACTATTGATCGATGTTGGAAAATGCACGCTCGTCGTTTAAGGCTTCTCCAGCTACTTACAAAGATTTTCTCCAATGACTACAATATTTTCAGAACTCTGGTTCCGCTGTTTTGAGTGCGCAAATTGGTAACTCATTTGCTTGTATGTCATAATCACTTACCGTTATACCACATTCCTTAGGAATTGATATTGTCCAAATTCTTCCTTCTTTGTCAATTGCACCTGGCTTTATGTGCTTGGATGTCTTTTTAATTTTTTTCAATTGACTCGTTCTCAAGACTTTGTTGTCACTTTTACTAATAAAAATATTACTTTATAGGATTAGAATTTGGGACTGACAATTGGCAAATTTTGAGCATAACAGTATCTATTATCTCTTTACCAAATCATTGACATGTCCTATCAAAAACTCTTCCCTTATTATACATGTTTTATGCTTAGATAGGCCATCTTAGTCTTCTCAAACTTCAAAAGATCGGACTTGATTGATCTTTTCAAATTATCTGACTCACATTGTGAATCATGTCAGTTAAAAAAATACACTTATAGTCATTTTCATGATCAAGTAAATAAACGAGCAATGTCTCCCTTACTTTAGTCCATTCTATTCATAAGAAGCTACGAGGAAATCTCAAGGTAATCATTATTGCCATTAAAGCTCAGTTCAGTTTAATGATTATAACTTACAAGCAGTAAGAAGGACAAGATATATGATCAACGTGGATTCGTTGGAAGAGAGTCTAAGCATGTTCCATAATAACTTATAATTTTTTTTTCTCAAATAGTATCTGTAATATACTTTTGAGTTAAGTATGTATTTATTTCTACAAAATATCACTCGATAAAGTTTCATTACAACTAAATATATCTCCAAAGTTTTTTTTTACTAAATAACGATATTTAGTTATTCAAATTGATATAAATTATATCGATCGAGAATATTACAATTCAAAATTACTAAAAACGAAAAGAATGAATATGCAAACATACTTACAACACCCATGTTAATAACATAAAACAACATAATTAAGTGTTTAATACTAATTAACCATGCATAATTGATTAATTAAATAATTAAACTAACATTCTCCCACTTAGATGACAATAATCAATTATGAATTTTAAGATTAGAGTATTGATCAATGCATTTTTGGTATAAGTTTCTGGCTTTGTACTATTACATTTAAAAACTCTTTTTATCCTACATTAGCTTTTTAATATGTTTCTAAACTTCGGGTCGTAATTGAGTTTTAATGTTATTATTTGCATATTGACCTTTGCTCGCTGTGTAGGCCATAACTTGAGCTCTGGATATCCGATTGACGCGTGCGAGCAGGCGTTGGAAAGCTAAGAGTCAGAGTTACAACTTTTATGTTGACATAAAAGCCGAATTCCGAACTTTACTGGGTCTAAGCTGCTGATTACGTGATCTAAACTTTTTGTAATAATTTTTAGTATCAGGCCATTTGTTTTAAAGGCCAAAATGAGTACTATATATTTTTAGTTTTCTTAGTATCGGGCCACCTTTTGAAATTAGAGTCAAGATACATGCAAGAAGACACTACAAGTAAGAATTTTCTTGTTTCTCAATTCGATAATTATAAAATGGTTGATAATAAATTAGTAATGGAACAAATGTGTGAGATTGAACGCATTCTTAATAACTACAAACAACATCAGATGCACATAGATGAAACCATTATTGTATCCTCCAAAATAGATAAACTTCCACCTTTGTGGAAAAATTTCAAAAGAACCATGAAACATAATAAAGAGGAAATATCTCTTGAGCAATTGGGTAATCACATTCATTTAGAAGAAGAGTACCGTAAACAAGAGGATACTAAAAACAAATTTTCTCATGAAAAAGTCCATGTAATGGAGGAAGGAAATTCAAGAAAAACATTTAAGAAAAGAAATAGAGATTTTGGTAAATCTCATAAAAAAATACAATGGTAATGATAAAAAAAGAAAGAAAAGAAAAGGAAGTTATCATTGTGGAAGACCAGGACACTTTAAAAATGAGTGCAGGTTTTTGAAAAGGAAGAACAAGTAGAATAATTCAAGTGCAACAAAAGACAATCTTGTTGCTGTCATTTCTAAATTCAACATGATTGAAGATGTTGAATCTTGGTGGATAGACTCTGGTGCTATCCACCATGTGTGCAAAAACAAAGAACTATTCAAGACCATTGATGAAGAAGATGGAAGTGTTTTGTATATAGGAAATGCCTCAACTGTCCAAGTAAAAGGAAAAAGAACAGTAGAGATTGAATGCACTTTTTGGAAAGACATTTACTCTTAAAGATGTATTTTATGTTCCTGAAGTTAAGAAGAACTTGATTTATGTACCTTTACATAATAAGTTTGGTTTCAAATGTGTATTTGAGGGAGACAAATTTATTCTATCTAAAGGGGATATGTTTGTAGTGAAGGGTTACATTTGTGAGAATATGTTCAAATGTAATGTTGTTAGTAACAATAATAATAATATGATTTCTGCTTATATCTTTGAGTCTTGTGATTTGTGGCATATGCGACTAGGACATGTTAACTTTAGAAAATTGAATGATATGATGAAATCAAATTTAATTCGACTTTTGACAAAAACTCAAATTCATATACTACTAACATGTTAACTAAAATCACAAGACAACCTTGAAAAGTGTTGAAAGAAGTTCAAAGGTATTAGTTTTAATTCACTCTAATGTATGCGATTTACATGGTTGGCCAACAATTGTTGGTAAAAATTATTTTGTAACTTTTATTGATGGTTGCACTAGATTATGTTATGTTTATTTATGCACTCTAAGAATGAAATTTTAGACAAATTTAAAATATTTAAAGCACAAGTAGAACTTCAACATAAAACTTTAATTAAATGTTTTAGAAGTGATAGGGTAAGAGTTATTGGTATTGTGCATCAAACAATTGCACCATATTCCCCACAACAAAATGGAATTGCATGTTATGTTCGAGTGAAGCCATGCTAACTATATGTTATTTGTTAAATAGAGTTCCTAATAAAAGAAACAAGATAACCCCATATGAGGAATTGAAATGTATTTCTGAGCTAAGATGAAAATAGCAAGGCGTGTTGATTCATGGTTATTGAATCCAATGACTTATATCCTACTAACACAATGATTGAGTCGAGAGATGCAATTTTTTAAGAAAATAGATTTAACTCAATTCCACATCCCAATGAAATTGTTCATTCTAGTGTACAAAGTCTAGAAAATAATGTATCTAATTATGATACTTTGACAAGTTTAGAACCTAGAAAAGTAAAAGAGTCAGAAAAGAGAAAACTTATAGATTAGACTTCTTTATGTTTCTTGTAGAAGGTACAAATGATTCCATCAATAGTTATGGACCAATTTATTTATTTATTTATTTTTTTTTTATAATTTAGAGAGTGATTCAGACACATATGAAGAGGCAATAAAGTATCAAAACTTTGCTTTTTGGAAAAAAGTCATCCAAGAAGAAGTGGACTCAATTATGAGGAATAAAACTTGAAAAATAGTAGACCTCCCACTGGGATCCAAAACAATAGGCTGCAAATGGATCTTTAAGAAGAAAATAAATGTTGAGAGACTTGTTCCAAAAGGATTTACACATAAAAAAGGTATTCACTACTTTGATTCTTATGCACCTATTGCAAGAATTGCATCAATAAGAGTGCTTTTGGCACTAGGTTCTATTTATAAGTTTGTAATACATCAAATGAATGTCAAAAATGCTTTCTTAAATGGAGGATTATATGAAGAGGTGTATATGAAATAACCTGAAAGATTTGTCATAAAAGGACAAGAACATAAAACGTGTAAATTTACTAAGTCTTTAAAAGAGTTAAAACAAGCGCCCAAATAATGGCACCAAAAGTTTGATCATGTTGTGCTTTCTAATGGATACAAAATAAATGAATCTGACAATTGTATTTATAGTAAATTTCACAATGAAAATGGTGTTATTATTTGTTTATATATGGATGATATGTTAATCTTTGACACCAATTTAGATAAGGTAGAAAAGACTAAAACTTTCTTTAAAAAAATATTTGATTTGAAAGATTTAGGTGAAACAAATGCGATTTTAGGAATTAAAATCATAAGATATGGTGTAAACATTGGTTTATCCCAATCTCACTATATTGAAAAAGTGCTAAAAAGAATTGATCATTTTGATTGCAAATCTGTTTCTACCCCCATTTGATTAAAATGTTTGTTTACAACCACATATAGGATGTCCTGTGGCACAACTAGATTATTCAAAGGTGATCGAATGCTTGATGTATGCCATGACTTGTACCATACCTGATATATCATATGTTGTTGGTAGATTAAGTCGATATACAAGCAATCCAAGTAAACAAACATTGACATGTTGTTAATAGAGTATTAAAATATTTGAAAGGAAAAATTAACTATAGTTTAATCTATAGTGGATATCCTTCAGTTTGAAGAATATAAAAATGCAAGTTGGATAACTTATGTTGATGATCATGCTTCCACAAGTGGATGGATCTTCAACCTTAGTAGAGGTGCATTTTCTTGGAGTTCAATGAAACAAACTTGCATTGTCGACTCCACCATGGCTATATAATTTATTGCTCTAGCTACAGATAATAAAGAGGTTGAGTGACTAAGAAATTTGTTGTATGAGATACCAATTTGGCCAAAGCCAAAAGCACTAGTATCTATATATTGTGATAGTCAATCCATACTATCAAAAACATATAGTCAAGTATATAATGGAAACTCTAGACATATTGGTTTAAGACATGGCTATGTAAAGGATTTAATTTAAAATGGAATGAATAACCATAGTGTTTGTACGAACTTAAAAGAATTTTACAGATCCTTTGACGAAAGGTCTGACAAAGGACATGGTGTTGAAGACATCATTGGAAATGGGACTCAAGCCCATATATAATTAATCATCAATGATGAAAAATCAACTCACATTTGAGTAACATCAAATCTTGAGTTCAATGATGAAAATAAACTATTAGAGGGATTGCAAGTACTTGAATATAGAGATATCTCAAAGAGTAAATGTGCTTGGGTCATAAGTATAAAGTTGGAAGGTTGAATTTTACTCTTAATAGATATATAATATAAATTTGCTGAAATACATATTATGGGTGTATTTCTGATATAGTCTACCTATGTGAGGATGAAGTGAGTCTGCTTCAAAAAGTTAAATGGCTTGACTCTTAAATTCTCATCAAAAGGGTACATGACACAAGTCCTTATCAAATGTGTCATTGTTATAATTTTTCCGATAGTATCGAGATTTCATGTGTAAATTATGCACACTTGTTCCAATGAATTGTTGTTTCAAAGCTTGCCTAACCCATAGCTTACTAAGTAGTGGTTCAAATCGTAAGGTGCCATTATCTGAAAGCATGATATTTCCAAAATTATGGGGTTTAGTATATTTTGAAAATGGTGGGGGATTGTGAGATATTTCCAAAATATTAAATTGGAATGACAAAGTATCTTACTATAAAATGTATATTTATGAATAGTTTAACGATAGTGTTGGTGGTCTAGTGGTTTGTTGCTGCGTGTGTCTGGGGTTCAAACCCAATACATGCGCAAAACGGTGCAAGTGGTAGCTACTAGACCGTTACAATTATATCTGTTAAATTTGAACATTATTTGTATATACCTTTCGCGAACTGAATGACTGAACTAAGAGTTGTATTCTTTCTTCAAGTGACACATATATTTCTTTAAATTGTGCCATTTTGGACAGAATGAAGGACAAATTTTTGCCATTACTATCCACTTTGTCTCATCTATTTTTATATTCTAAGTCATCTTATCTTTCTCTAATGCATGAGTGAAGTGTAATAAATATTCTTTTGTAACATACTATTGAAAGATACTTTTGGTGTGTTAGTGCAAATCATATTAAGTTTTTTCAAAGTACCCTGAAGGGTATTCGATGTTCATCTCATTTGCATCCAATTGGTGGAAACGAATCGAACCTAAAGGCTAGTGTAACAACACGCTTTGAAATATGCTACATACAATCTTCATCAATAACTTCATTGTTAAAGTCTTGCAGTGATTGTCACCGACTAAATCCAACACACTCAAACACACAGTTTTAAACACTCTAATTCTTATTGGTTGAAATTCACATGGAACCCACTAAATCATATGGGACCACATCAATTTGATGGATCCCATTAAAATTTCAACCAATAAAAAGAAATGTGTTGATAGGTTTGTGTTAAAAGAGTTTGTTAGCATTTTTCTTAATTTTATTATTATTGAGGGTATAAGAAAAATAGTCATAAACTTTATGATTATACATTTCATAAGTACTTTAACATCACAATATCATACTTGACAGATGTACTAGTACATTTTAGAATTTTTATTATATATATAAGTAAATTAAGATTAATATATCTTCAGTATAAGTATCTTGAATAAATAATATTTGTTTATCATTTTTAGATAATTGACATGTAAGATAATCTCACTTAATAAAAAATGATAGTTGAATAATCAATTCAAAAGTTTTTCTTTTTGAGAAAATATTTAAACAATTTTTCAACTATCTTCTCTATCACTCATTAATCATGTCAGTAACTTCACATTGATAGAGTATGTTCGTCACTTTATAATATTTAGGGGCAATTGCAATCCAAAATAAGATATAAAATAAATATTGGATTACTTAAAGTAGAGATAAATGTATACATGTCTTTAAATAGAATTTCTTACTTAATGTCATCACACATAAGAAATATAGCAATAATATACATGTAATAATGTCATCGAAAAATTCTAATACTGATAGGATACTCGAACCATAATTAACATAATTATAAAATTTAGGCTTAATTGTAATTTTGGTCCCCTAATTTCACGAATTCGTGAAATTGATTCCTCTATTTTAAAATTTAGCAGTTTTGGTTCCTCCTTTGAATTTTTTAACTAAAAAATGATGATGTGACATATTTTAAACGACCTGACATATGATATGAGGATGTTGAATCATTAACACCAATGAAAGTACCATAAAATCCTCTAAAAGCTTTAATTTCAACTTATGAAGTTACTCGTTTTTGTAATTTAATTAAGGTTTAAATATATTTTTGGTCCCTATAAATTAGAGATATTTTTTATATTTGTTCCTATAATTGTTTTTCCTCAAATTTAACCCAATAAGTTCAATTCTTTTTTTTAAATCGTCCCTGTTGTTAGTAACTACTAAAAAAAGCTGAGATGACAAATAGAGAAGGGGCGAAAATAAAGAGCCAACCTACAGGGTCGAATTAAAAAAAGAGCAAACCTATCGGGACCAAACATATATATGATTTCAGTTGATTTTTGTCCCTGCAAGTTCACACTTTTTATTTTGGTCCCTTCTTCGTTCGTCATATCAGCTTTTTTTAACACTCACTTGGACAATTTTAAAACAAAATTGAACTTATAAAGTTAAATTTGAAAAAAAAATTTACAGGGACGAAGATAAAAAATGCACTAACTTATAGAGACCAAACATATATTTAAGCCTTTAATTAATAACATATAAATAATTAATGAATCTTAGATGATTCTACATGGTTAGATTGTATATATGTCATGTCATTTAAAATATTTTCACAATAGAGAGACTAATTCTACGAATTGATAAAAATAGGGAGACAACAACTACAATTAAACCTAAAATTTATAAGTTATCACTAAACTATATCAACAATAAAACACAGACATGTATGATTATTATCAATATGATATTAATTACAGTTATAATAAACTTAATTTTTAATCTATAAAAAATTTGTACAACTCTATTTATGATAAATGAAATCACAATGTATAAATTAAAAATAGTTATGTCTAAAAAAATGATAAATTAATATGATGTGTAACAAAATTATATCTAATTTATTTTCAAAGAGAATCTTTAAAGCGAGTGGGCTTCATCAATTTGGCCACCACTTGGCTTTGAAGCAATAGGTCCAAATATACAAGAGTCTCATCTCTTTGATATTAGCTAAGTAAGTCGAGAATGAGAGATAATCCAAGGAGAGAGTAATGAATTGTGCCTTAATAATTCCATCACTAAGACCCATTTCAGTACCCAAAATCAGCCAGCATTAGATTGAGGACAAGAGATGACTAATAGGAGAATGTTGCATTCGACCTTAACAACTCTAACTCAGTAGGTGTTTTCTCTATGCATCATTTATGAATATGAATTCTATAGTTTAGCACATAAGGGCCCCTTATTAAGGGGCACATGTAGAGTTTAGTATCCACTACTCTCCGCTATTAGAAATAATTTTTTTGAGCAGAATTGACAGGGTATTGTTGGATAGTTGGTTTGATTGGTTTAAAGACTTGAGACTCATAGGGTTGAAAAGAACAATATAAGATCACTTTCCTTTTCTCATTGAATATGAAATAATAAAGTGGGGACCATGATTTACTAAACCAGTATTTAAGAAATTAATATCAAAGGAGTGGTTGGGCATGAAGCATCTTCCTATGCATGAGAAAATAAAAAGGTTGGAAAATCACATTTCTAGGTGGAGTTAGGAGATGTTCTATATAACAAATAAGAAGATTTATGAGTGATAAGTGATTGATTACCAGATATATTGTTAAAGCACTTATTAACTTAATTTGATAGAAAATGATATTTTACTCCAATCCTTAGTTTTTTTTTTACATTTATACTATATTTTTATTTAAAATTCTCCATTATACTCTACATTGAAAATTATATACCAAAATGCCCAACTTTTTTTTTTTTTAACTTTTAGGAGGTCGCATTCCCGCCTTGCGATGAATAAAACCTTTTTTTTTTAATTATTTTTTTTTTCTGCAGTATCGCACACCCAGGATGCGCCATCTATAACATTTTAATTTTTTTATTTTAACAAAGTAATAATTGTTAATTTAATAAATAAAAAATAATAAAAATATTTAGAAAAATAAAATTATATTAATAACATCAAACAAAATACCTTTAATAGAAAATAAAATACACACGGTTGAGTAGATGTGCCAAAACAAATAACGTGTTATTTTAACAAATCCCTCCTATTTTGCATATAAATTAACAACTTAATTCTATTTTATTAACAATTCTCTCATATTTTTTCTCCGAATATAATAAACTAAAAATAAAAATAGTAATAATAATAAAAAAAAAATTAAATTACATTTATAAAATCAAACAGATCATGTTAAATTATGTTAACAAAATAGAATTAAGTTGGTAATTTATCTACAAAATAGGAAGGAGTTGTTAAAATAATATAGCACGTTATTTGTTTTAATACATCTACTCAACCGCATTAACTTCGATGTATTTTTTTTCTATTAAATGTATTTTGTTTAATTTATTAATATAATTTTGTTTTTTTTTTAAATATAGAGCATTTTGGTATATAATTTTCAATGTAGGGTATAATAGAGAGTTTTAAATAAAAAGAGGATATAGATGCAAAAAAACCCCAATCCTTGTAAATATTTAGTTATTAAGGTTTCAGATATAAGAAATGGTAATATGTTGCATCTTTCCTTGTTTTTCTAGGTAAAATGAGAGTAGTAATTAAAGAAAAGAGCAACCAAATTCATTGGAGCCAAGATTTGAGTAAACAGGGAAGATGGAATTCGCTGAGCGAGTTCAAGTAAGTGAGTTTGCTAGTTTTGCAAAGTTAATATCGCTAAGCGAATAGTAATTTCGATGAGCGAAATTAAAGGCGGTTTGATAGTTGGAATTTGCTTCACCATGAAGCATACTCACTCGCTAAGCAAAATAGATATTCACTTAGCGAAATATCACTTATTAGAAAACTATTTAAAGCTGAAGCATCTGCCAAAAAAAGGGAAGAAGGAAGAGGGAAAAAAAAATCAGGAATTTGATAGAAATCCATTAGAGAAAGCATGGAAATCATCATTGGAGACCAATTTCTCTTCTTTTCATCTTGATCTTGTAAAGCTATCATGACAATGAGTAACTAAATCTCTCTTTATTGGGGTTAGATCTA
This sequence comes from Cicer yamashitae, assembly GCA_037974755.1. Classification (NCBI taxonomy): domain Eukaryota; kingdom Viridiplantae; phylum Streptophyta; class Magnoliopsida; order Fabales; family Fabaceae; genus Cicer; species Cicer yamashitae. The sequence continues at coordinate 39,375,060 of JBBPBQ010000003.1, forward strand.
ATCAATCATACACTTTTGTATCTCTTTTGATTTATATATATATATATATATATATATATATATATATATATATATATATATATATATATATATACTCGTGAATATCAATGCTTATCCTTGTTCTTAATGCTTATTATGACTTGATCATTTATACTTTGATATTTGATTTGAAGTTCTATTGGAAAATACTCTTTAGATCTTGACCTTGGATAAACATCTATTGAATCTAAACTCTTGGAATATATTTAGGTATAATAGCCTCAAACTGCCAGTTGTTAATGCGACCGTCTTGGTTAAGAGGCTAATGAATCGTCATTTAATCAAGACAATTGATCTCTCATCGTCATTAAGGAATAAATAACGCGTGAATAGCGGCGATGATGAGGTTGATGTTAACATGAATTGTAAGAACAGAGGTGCACCTAAGAGGGGGCGGTGGGTGAATTAGGTGTTAGGAAATTTTCTTGTTTTCAGAGGTTTAGTGATCGATTTTTGTTATTTGGACAATGTAGGGCCATAAGTAAATGGCAGAAAATTAATGGACACAACATTATTATCCTGGTTCCCCTTATGACCAAGGGTACATCCAATCCTCTTGCACACTACAAGAGATTTTTCCACTATTGTCAAAAAATGTACAAATCCCACCCTAGGATCTCTGCTACAAACTTCTAACAAAAACTTCTAAGATAGCACACCACTATCTTAGATTAGACTACTTGAAGAAAGTACTACTTTCTTTTACAAACAATGTAATTTAATTTGGAATAAGAATATAAGAGTGGTACAATGATATCAATCCAATATTATTTCAAGTGTACTTTGAGAATCTTTCTCAATGATATGAAAATGTAATGCAAGTACTTGAAATATGAAAAATAACTTTGAGAAAATATCAGAAAATTGTTCAAAGTTGTTCAAGGTTTTGGTAGTAGGATTTTTTTGTCAATTAATCCAAAACTATGGGGTATTTATACTCCATAGACATCACTTCAGATCAGTGACCATTGTTCCAAGAGGTTTGATGAACAAATGCAATGATATAGAACCATTTCAGATCTGAAAAATTGCATTGTTTCTAGTTGTATTCGAATACAGTATGTATGTATTCGAATACACCTCTTATGACGTTTAGATTTGTTCAAAATTTTCATCTTGTATTCGAATACAGAGTGCATGTAGTCGAATACAAATAAGTATATTTTGCCACTGACATGTTGTTTGTATTTGACTACATCAGGTTGTAGTCGAATACAGATGTGTAGTCTGAGCTACTGATTTAGCACTTGTATTCGACTACAACACCTCGTAGTCGAATACAGATGTTCAGTTTTTGCTACTGACTTAGCATCTGTACTCGAATAAAATATGCTGTATTTGAATACGACATTGATTTTTGTCAAAAAATTTAATTTTAAACATTGTTAATGTAATTTTGACATGTGAAAATCCTTTTTATGCATATGCAAAGATGAATGGTTCTCATGTACTTTTGAAGTATTGATTGCATCATGTACCTTTACATTTATTAAACATCTAATATGTTTGATTATAGTTAACATTGGATATTTGGACTTCTTTTTGAGCTTTGTTACTATGATCACAATTCTTGGTCTTTGTCTTCATCAAAAACATGTGTTTTACATGAATATGTGTAACTCATCAATAGGGTATATGGGAAAGTGATTGATGAAATCTAACTCCAACAGTTTAATATCACCGTTAAATTTACAATTACGTTTGTTGTTTTTCTTTTATCTAATTAAATTAATGAACAAAACCCTCGTACTAATTCACTTAGAACCTTAACTTTGTTGAACGGCTAAATATCACACAAGTCCCTCTAGATACGATAACTCATAGACTTACTGTTGATACAATCATCAATGAGCTATAATCAAATTGAGTAAATTGGATTTTAAAAGTGAGTCCCAATGTTTTAATGGAGGAGATGGAGAGGAAGAATTCCATACTAGGTCATATATGTATTGGTTTCAATGGAAAGAAAGATATCGGTTTCAACTTTCACGATCTAAGGCAGTAAAGTTGAAATACAAAAATACAATGTATTTTCACCTCTTGGCTTCCATGAGGAATAATAAAACATCTAGTTGCAATGGTTTCATTTTTGCGTTCATCAAGAAGACTTGAGATATAATAGTAACCGACTTCTGTTGAAATTTTATGGAGTTCTTTCGAAAAGGACACATGCCATCAACATTAATTACAACTTAAGTGACCATTAATCCAAAAGATTAAGCGTGCGTTAGAACTAAAGGACTTTAGACCAATCAACATAGTAGGATGCATATATAAAGTTATTTCTAAAATATTGGCTCTTCGCATTAGAAATGTTACGAGTTGATTTATAATGGGAAGATAAATTTTAGATGGTGTTTTAATAGTCAATGAAGTGGTATATTGGGAAAAAAAAGAATTAATTAAGACATTTCTCTACTTAAGCTTGATTTTTTAGAAGGACTATGGCACCGTTCATTGGAAGTTTATTGACTTAGACATCACAAGGTTTGGTGCAAGATGGAAGGGCTAGATTATGAATTGCTTGTCCTCGACAACATTATTTGGGATCATTGATCAAATACAACTTCATTTAAAATGGAGAGAAGTATCATACTGGGATGCCCATTATCTTTGTTTATATCATAGCAGTTGAAGTCTTTGACGTTTTAATGAGAGTGCTGCATATTGACACATTCAAATGAGTTCGGGCAGGCATCCATAGGGTAGATATAGCTGTTAGTTTCTTTAAAAATTTAGAAACATAGATCACTTTCATTCACTTTTAAATATTGTTTCTGATACAATATATAAAAAACAAAAAAGAGAAAAACAGTAGAACAGCATGGTGGTCAGTCAGCTAACCATGATTACAAATTCTTAAACCACTCCAACAAGTATGGGTCACCATACTTCATGTAGAAGTAACTTGAACAACAAAATAACACTCAAGATAAAACAAAAGATCATAAAATATTGTTGATGAACATCTCAAATCTCATACTTTAACACTCCTCCTTGAGATTTTTTATGGACACTCCAAGCAACCTTCTAAACTTTTCAAACTTAACTCTTGGAAGAGATTTGGTCAATATATCAGAAATTTGACTTTTTATAGCCCCGCGTATAGTATGAAGCTTCACTTGAATATACTTGGTCTTTCCATGTTGAACTGGATTTTCAATAATAACAATTGCTAATTTGCTATCACAATAAATCAAGGTTGCTTCCAGTTGTTGTATTCCCAAATCAAGTAGGATTTTCCTCAACTAAATAGCTTGGTTTGTTGCTGCAGCTGCTGCTACATACTCTGCTTCAGCAGTAGATTGAGCTACAATTATTGATTCCTTTGAGTTCCATGAGAACATGCCAGAGTCTAAGGAAAAAGCATAACCAATAGTATTCTTCATGTCATCAATATTTCCAGCCCAATCACTATTAACATAGCTTATCAAACTTCCATTTTCACTTGGTTTGTACCATATTCTAAATTGTGTAGTGCCCTTAACATATCTAAGCACCTTCTTTGCTGCAGCAAAATGTGTCTTTGTAGGACTCTGCATAAATCTTGAGAGTAGACTTGCTGCATACATAAGGTCAGGTCTAGATGAAGTAATATAAAGTAGACTTCCAATCAAGCTTATATAAAGAGAAGCATCAATTTTTTTAGTTTCATCTTCCTTTGAGAGCTTCAAATTTGACACCAAAGGAGTGGGGACAGATTTGCAACTTTCCATTCTAAACTTCTTCAAAATTTCACGAGCATACTTCTCTTGATTCAGAAAAATTCCATCATCAGATTGATGCACTTCCAAGCCTAGAAAGTAGTTCATTTCTCCTAAACTATACATCTCAAACTGGTTTTTCATCTCCTCCACAATTTTTTGTACTTCTTGTTGATTATTGCTTGTTACTAGCAATTCATCAACATACAAAGAGACAAATAAAAAACCACCATCCAAAAACCTTCTTACATAAAGAGTTGCATCATTTTCACTCCTCTTGAAGCCTTGATTGTGGAAGTGGCTATTAATTTTGCTGTACCAAGCTCTAGGGGCCTGTTTTAGCCGATACAAAGCTTTATGAAGCTTATACACAATTTCTTCTCTTCCTTTCACTAAAAAAACCATCAGGTTGAGCAACATAAATTTCTTCATCAAGATTTCCATTCAAGAATGTTGATTTGACATCTAAATGCCAAATTTTCCACTTCATTTGTGTAGTCAATGCTACAAGAATTTGAATAGTATCCATTCTTGCTACCGGTGCAAACGTTTATGTGTAATCAATTCCAGATTGTTGAACATAGCCTTTATAGCCCTTAAACTTTGAGCTATAGCCTATTAAAATTCCTCTTTCAGCCTTTTCATCCAATTTGGTTCTTTTCACTTCTAGTATATGAGTGTAGCACAATGAACCAAACACCCTTAGATGCTTGATGCCTCCCCAAGCCTCAATAGGTGTCATCCCCTCTATAGCCTTTGTAGGAAGTCGATTTTGAAGGTACACAACAATGTTTATTGCCTCTACTCAAAAAGGCTTTGGCAATTTCTTCTCAAAAATCATGCATCTAGCCATTTAAAGGACAAATCTATTCTTTCTTTCAGAAACTCCATTTTGTTGGTAACTTGATTACAAAGTCTTGAACCACTCCAACAAGTATGAGTCACCATACTTCATGCAGAGGTAACTTGAACAACAAAATAACAATCAAGATAAAACAAAAGATCACAAAATATTGTTGGTGAACATCTCAAATCTCATGCTTTAAAAATATCTCATCTTCAATTTGGAATGATACTTTGATATTTTGTCCAACACAATATGAATAGCTTATCAACCTTCAAAGATTACAAACTTGCTATCAAAATTTATCTGGTCTTAAAATAATTATGCTACATTTGGATTGATAGTAATGCAAAAGAAAGGAAAAACAATGGGGAGAGCACATGGCAAACAAGTTCTGATTCAAGCTGGTAAGTCTTTCTGTTATGTGTTTGGCTATACCCCTTGAAGCCAGGCCACATTCTTTAGCAACCTGGGAACCAAGTTTGTTGAAGGTTCAAAAAAATTGGATGCATGGAAGGCCATGGTATTATCAAGAGTCGGTAGACTCGTTTTAAATTAAAGCAGTGCTAAATAGCATGCCAATATTTTATATGAACCTTGTTTTAAATTAAAGCAGTGCTGAATAGCTTGCCAACAGGTGTATTGAGAATGTGCACGATGATTTTACATTATAAATGTGTTTTGATTTTCTTATTCAAGTGTATCCTATGTTTATACTTAGAGGTGTATGATGTTTAGTATTGTTATCATACTACCAAATGTGTGAATGGTATGTGAATTCAATAGGTGAAGTTCTAATATTGGGGAAATTGGTATAAGGATGGCTACAAGATATATATACTTTGTGAGGTATTTGATGTAGGGTACATTGGCGTAGGGAGAGGGTTATCCTTTGGAGCCATGATCACCCCCAAATTTTGTTGAAGGATGAAAGGATAGGCTTGTATTAAACATGCATATTACATATTACATATTACACAAATAATATATTTTTTATGATATAAATATATATTTAGTCTTAACTTAAGCCTAAAACATAAACTTTTCGGTTATTATTTTTGTTTAATTTTCGTTCCAAATAAAGTGTGTGCTGTGAAATCTACAATTTTTCTTTTATCATGAAACCGAAAAAATTAAAAACTAGTCTTATCTATAAATTTGACCATCCAATCCCTATCAATCAAATTAATCTATCTTCACTAATTAATCCTCACAATTTGTATATCTATTTTATTACTTCTAATTTCCTTGTTTTTGTTTATAATTTATAATGAAATGGGTCTTGTTATTTGTTTATAGAATATAAATGAAATGGGTCTTACTTTGTTTATATATATCACAAATAATTAATATTTGGATGCTACGCTAAATACATAATTGATTATAATTAGAATATAATTTTTTTTCAAATTTTGGGTGTTTATTTTCAAAATAACATTGTGCTTAATTAAAATTAATATTAAATTTTATTAAAGTTACTTAGGGAATAGGAATTGAGTAAAATTGATTAAAGATATTTACTCATTTATATAATGGACTTGACATTTATTTATTTTTTGAAAAATTATCTCCAATAAAATAAAGTAGATGAAGACTCAATAAAGTCTAGATCACAAATATGACATGATAAGATAACACAACGATAAATTAATAATCTTTACTTCTCTTTTGCACCCTTCTAGTTTAGATCATGCCTCCGCCCTTAGGTGTATGATAGGTATATTTGTAACAACCCACTTAATTAAAATCTATTAAATAAAGATTTTAAAATATTAACATATTAATTTGGAGTTAATGCATTTTATTAAAATGGGAATATGCAAAAAAGGTAATAAGGGAATTGTCCAAGGGTCGAAATAGAGAAATCCCATTCTCTTCCCTTACTTAAGTCCTGTCCTTGAAAAGCCCAGAACAATTGTCTCATTCTTTCCTTTTCATTTCCAAAAACTGGGAGAACATTCCCTAACAGTATTGTTCACCATCTTCCTCAAATCCTCCATTTCTCCTTCTTTTTCAAAATCTCCAAAAACATTAGTTCAAGTAGCCCCATCAGACTTGCTCTAACCCATTGCATGCAAGGTTTCACCTCTCAACCATAAAAAATAAACCAAATCGAGCTGAGGTAAAGTCAAGAACAGCCAGGAAAAACTCAAAGAAATTGGAGTGTGAAACGAAGGCTAAAGAGGTTGAGAGTTAAGAGAGTTGATAACCACCCCAATCCAGCTCAAATCAAAGAGGAACTTTCTTAGAAAAACGGTGAGTTATGTTGCATTAACTCCTTTTAGCATGAGGGTTCTGAGAATTTATTCACTGAAATTCTTTACTTTTTGTTAGAATCTATTTTGGGGGTATTACGGGTTAGAAGAACTTAGAGCGTGAGAAAAATGGAATTTTTAGCATATAGATGTTTTGAAACTGCACCAAAATGATTTTAAAATGTCATGCATGTTGTTTGTTTGATCTTTGTATGATTGTTGTGTTAGAAATTTAGGAACTCTCTGGATTTTGAGTAAAGAATTTAAGTTTAATGTGTGAATCCTGTCACTTAAGGCAACTGTGTGTGCCTTGGACGCTCTTCCACCCCTGCCTCTATAGTTTTGCCTCTAGGTGTCATTCTGTAACTTTGGGGTTTTTGCCTATGATTGTTGCTTCAAAAACCTAAGTATTTTTACCTCTAACAATTATTTTCTATTTTGTTGCCTCTAATTCCTAACTCATGATTTTGGGCATTGTGCCTTTTATGATTAACTTACGTTTTCTGGACATGTTGCCTCTGATGCTATTTCTCAACTCTGAGTATTTGTCTCTGGTTTCTCTAGACATGCATTGAAAACATAATATTACAAGGCATTGCATACATAACATCTCAAGTGCATTACATTATCATTAATCAGATCATGCATGGCCTTATTCATGGTAAGACATTCAGGTTTGTTCCAAGCATGGAACAACAGGTAAAGGAGAACAATTAGGACGTTGGTTGGGGTTTGGCCAAACCACCTTTGAAGTAGCAATGTCAATCACAAGAAAGGGGGGTTTGAATTGTGATTTCACCTTTTTAAAATTTCCTATTAAAACTTAAAGAATTTAACTCAAGATTAATCTTGGTTATGAAAATAGAAAACAGAGAACGTTCTTGGTTAGTGAAAAACACACAATTTAAGTTATCTATTTAATTTGATAATCAAAAGACTAGAAATAAATAGAGATAAGGGAAGAGATATCACACAGAGATATATCCTGGTTCACCCAACCCAGGTTACGTCCAGTCCTCACAACCGTGATATTTTTCACTAAGTGTTCAAAACGGAGAACGTTCTTGGTTTTTACACCACCAGTCCAGATCAACCTTGATCTGTTACAATCTTCACCTTTCAACCTAGAAAGGATTTTTACAATCACTTTTCAGCCTTGAAATGATTTTTACAAACACACTCAATCTAACATAAAAGATAGACTTGAGTTACAAATGATGTGTATGATAAAAGTGTTTGGTATCTTGAAACTTCTCAACACTTGTTTGAGATAAATGAAAGACAAACTCATCAAATTATAGTGAAGAGAGCTGGAGTTTGCTTGAAGAGTTTTTTGACTTGTTACTTGAACAAGTGTTGGTAGATTTGTACATTGAACTCTTGCCTTCATCATCCAATTGATCTTTAATTTATAAATGTTAAAAGGCTTTGAATATTCATTTTAAAATGAATATAGTCGTTGGACACACTTCCCAAGTGTCAGATAAATTTTACAGCAATTAAACATGTGTTTATATTGTTGTCCAAAACGTTCTTGACAAAACGGATAACATTCTTGCTTTTGGGCTTGATGGGAAATGTGAGTGAGTGAGTGAGCAAGTTGTCAAATGTCAGTTTTGATACTGTTTTCATGTCACAATTATGCAGTGCTTTCTGCAGAATATTGTAAGTACAATGTACTTGTGTCCTTGCTCACAACTCATCAACTTGGAGATCAATCTTGAGGTTTTTTTCCTCATTTGGGCATTCAGCTCAAGTTCTGGGTTTCACCATTGATTTGAGTATTCTTGATACACTTTAATATGTGGTTTAGACTGTGGAAAATTATTTGTTTTAATTCTGCCTTTTAAAGGAGAATAACCAGAATGTTCTTTTGTAAAACAAGAACATTATTCGTTTTCTGTTTTGTATGAGTGTTGGATTTTGACAGTTGTTGTGTGTCAGTCCTTTGTCTTAGAAACATGATGTACTTTCTGCAAAAAGGTGCAGTAGCAGTTTCCTTGTTGTCATTGATGTCCTTACTCATAGCTCATCAATTTGGAGATTGATCTTGATGTTTTACTTTGCCTTTGTTGATCCTCTTTGATCGAATCTACCTAAAACAATCTTGTGTAGATTATTAAATTCCTATGCAATGAATACTGATGATTTGTAGTGTAGATAGATGTACTTTTGTAGCCCAGATCGATCTTTAATTACAGCAGATTTCGCTCTTTGTAAACCAGAACGTTCTTGGATTAAAGCTGTGAAAACGGAGAACGTTCTTCTTTTCTGTTTTGAGTGATTTGCTATTTTTTGTTCTAATATGAATTATGTTTGTATACCAACTATTCTACAGGTGTATCACTGATGTATTTTCTCTTTTGTTCATATTGTACTTTGATTTTAAGTCATTACTCTTAAGGATCAAAACTTGTAACTTCATACATTGCTTATGTCATTGTGAATTTGTTGAATGAGTCTGTCCAGGGATTCCTTGCGTGTTCCATTCTGATTATTCGGATTGTTACGTGCAATAACTATTAAACAAATAAAAATAATGTTTTTGGTAGAAATAGTACAAGTCTCCCTCCTCCACATTTTAAGCTTCCATGTTTCCCTCCTTTTGAATCTTCACTAACTTTGCACTCCATCAAAAAATAGAAGTACCATCTTCACCAACTTTGCATTCCACCAAAAAGTAGAAGTCTCGTCTTCACTTGTCACTCCATAATTTATGCAAAATAATAGAAAAACCGGAACTCAATTTATCTCATGGACGCAACGATTCATCATTGTAGCCTATAAATTGAGAACCAAAAATTAAATTAGAGAAAGAGTTTTATTTTCCTAAAAAATTAGAATAGAGGAAAGAGAGTTCTTCTGTAGAAATTCCATGAACTTGAGAAATAAATGATGTTGCTTCCATATCCTTTTCAATTGGACATTTATGAACAAGGCATAGATTGAATCTCGAACTTCATCAATCTCTTCTTTTTTCTTTTCCTCGTTCATCTTTTCCTCTTGCTTATCTTCTTCTACCACAACAATGAAATCATCTTCAATCTTCAACTTCTCCTCCATTTTCTCAAACTTAACCACTTGCTCAAATAACATCTCACATTGACTTTCAAATCTTTCAATTGAAACCATGTTATTCTTCATGAATTCAACCAAAACGTCCATAATGTGAAAGTCTTTGTCATCTGATTCTTTGGATAGAATTTTAGGAGGTAGAATTTGTTCCCAATTGATCTTTTTAATATAACACTCGTCGTTTTCTGCGTCTTTGACAAAATATCTTCATATTCTATTAGTTTGACCAAGTCATCAAAACAAGTTCCATTCCTATGTCCTTCTCTGCAAAAGTCACACCTAAGAGGCCGCATCTGAGGGATCTGAGGGTGATGTTTTAAAAATGTATCTCTCAAGATTTGTCCCTCAATCATGCGACATATACCAGATATAAGACAAGTATCACACTCTTCATATAATTGTAGTAGAATATCATCATTATAATCTTCCATGCTCTACAGCAAATAGCTATCTCAAACAAAGAAGAGACAAACCACTAGCACATGACATTATCAAGCTCAACAAATAAAAATAGGAAATAAAAGAAAAACAGTTTTATTTTCAAAATTAAAAATAAAATAAAAGCAAAAATTTTATTGCAGAGCAAAAAATTTCAATTAAGTAAGTAAATTAAATTCAATAGTGAAATGACAATCCTTGGCAACGGCGCCAAAAACTTGGTAGCGTTTCAGTAAATATACTGAATCGTTGCAAGTAATAATAAAACGGTAGTACCGAGTGTCGAACTCAATGATTGCGTTTTACTATCGAATTATATTTAATTACTAAAATTGAACAAAAAGTTCCCAAATTGGTTGAAGTAATATTTAAAATTAACAACAGTAATAAAATTGATCCTTTATAATGAGAAAAACGTTAGGGATGAGTTTCACTTCGAATCCAACCTTGGTGTCTAATTTGATCTTAGTTACTGAATTCCTTTATTGAATTATTACCGAATTCTCTTTATTATTCTTGCCCTAATGTCTTAATGACAGAACCTTTAATTCCAAAGTAACCCCTAATTCCTTAGTGAATTTAAGATTAGAATTACGCCTTACCGTACAGGAATTCTCTTGTTAAACTATTGCCTTTGCAACTAATTTAATTGGTTTCATGACCTGCATCTATCCCTAGACTACAAATTCATGAATTTCTCATCTCAAGCATTCGTAAAGTCCACTTCCGTTTCAAAATACGAATCGTAGAACATTTTAATGTTGATCAAGCAATAAAAAGCATTAAGTACAGAGATGAGAAAAATAATTCAATAAACTCATTCATATAACTAGAAATCAAATTAGAAAAATAAGGGTTTCATCTTGTTACACTCATCCCTAACAAATAGGGTTTAGTTACTCATGACAAAGATTGAAAAGATAGAGATTAGAGAGGAATAACAAGAAAGATTCATGAATGATTCCTGATAAAACTGCTCCAATGGTGTTAACAATGGTCGTCTTTGAGTTTCTCTGCTAGGGCACAAGTCTCTCAACTTCCCAATAGTAAAAAAAAAAATACCTAAAAAGTGAGAAAAATGAGTTTTAAAGTGTTCTTCTGCGCGTCACGCGCTTCAGGCGTGCTCCAGGCGCGCAACAACAGTGGCATCAGCGTGAAATGCGCTTCAGCCGCGCTCCTGGCGCGCTTCAAGCGCACAACATCTTCTGCCTAGTGTTTGGTGCATGTTTCTCCTATTTGGAGTCTGAATTGAGTTTTGGTGTCTTCATGAAAGTTGTAGATATGGATCTTAGCTTTATTTTGTACTTGGTTGGACTTCAATTGGACATCTAAAACTCCAGATATGGCTGAAATACTCCACATAGGTCATGTTGATTTCTCACCAAAATTCAGCACTGCACTAAAACAAAGAAACAACGCAAAACTACGAAAAATATCTACTTAATCAAGGAAATAGAACATAAATATTTCATTAAATCAAAGAACTAAAATCAACAAAATATATCAAATAACTCCTTAAATTAACTAATGAATAAAAGATAAATAAGACTAAAAACAATGAAAACTATGCATATGATGAAGAGTCATCAATCAACAAAGCAAACCACCATCTTCCTCATCAAATTAATTGATAACCATAAACAAATCCAAACCATTTTTAATAACACAACCAACAAAAATCAAATGAAAAACACTTGAATAAAAATGTAGATAGTTAGAAAGAGCATGAGCCACAAATCACAACCTCCATCATCCTTTGCAAATCTCTTAAGAAACCATCATCAAATTGACCTCTGCAAACCACCACCACGAGCACTACCATCAGAGCATCCACACAGCCAACTTCGTCAACTTTGACCTCCTGCGAACCACCACCACGAGCGCTACCGCTAGAGCGTTGACTCAGCCACCACCGTCAACTTCGACCCTCAACGAATCACCACCGTGAGCAACTCCCCTTTCGTGGCCGTTTTTTGTGGGTTTTTTGTGTGTTTATACTGTGTGTATGTTTACTTTTAAAAAAAAAGCATTCACAATAAATAAATATTAGATTAATTAGATGACATCTTTTTAATCTTTGAGTTGTTAAGACACAAGTTGTACCACTTGGTGGCTTTAAAACCGAAAATAATAATAAAAATTCTTAAACGCATTAACTGGATGGAACATCTTTTTACTCCTTGAGTTTTTGAGACATGAGTTGGACAATTTGATAGTCTTAAAACTCATTTTTTTCAAAATAATTATTCAAATCAAACAAACTCTTTTTTTTTTCCACGTCAAAACAACTCTTTTTTTTTATCAACAACAAAACACAATTTCTTTAAAAGCAACCAACACATCCGCATTTTCTATCTAAGAACTACGTAGCTTTGATTTCTCCATCGCACTGGGAGATACGTAAGAGCAAGACCACACTCTTGTCAAGCACATTAATAAAAATCTATTATTTCCCTCTCTTTTTTAAGCACCAATTTATTTCAAAAAAACAATTGATATATATATATATATATATATATATATTTAATAATAAGGAGAAATATTAATTTTGAACAATTAATTACATATATATATATATATATATATTTAAGTTAATATTAATTTTGAACAATTAATTATAGGTAACCGTATTTTAAAGGATTGCCGTAGGTTGCTAATACCTTCCCTATGCATAATCGACTTCCGAACTCAGAATTTGGTTTCAAAGACCATTTTATTTATTTAAGGGTTTCTTAATATTTTCCCTATAAAATAAACTTTGGTGGCGACTCCATTGTATTTGAGAAACACTCGAAATTTTAGGTCCCGACATCTGGCGACTCCGATGGGGCTATTAGGGAGTCAAGCCTAACATAATTAATTGTGCAAAATTTTTTTTACTTCTTTTATATTTATTTCTCCTTTCATTTTCTTTACTTTATGCCTTTATTGTTTATTAGTTATTTTCTTGTAGTCATTATATATATTGAGTACTTAAATCGTTTATTGGATTGTGATTCTCTTCACACATTACACATTCACTTACACACACACACTTATGAGTGAGACCCTATACCCAGGCCTGAGTGAAGCTTGAGTTTAGTTAGAGGTTGAGTGGTAATCATTTTAGATGTACATCTTATTTGGTTATTGCAAAGACCTCGTCTAGAGTGTGACTCCATTATTTGCAGTGATGTTTCAATACGAGTACCTGACTCTAGAGACTAATGACTTTTAGAACTGTAGAGCCCACCTAGGAAAGTGTTCACGAATTAAGAAGGTAATATACTTTAAGATTTCTCCAATCTTGGATTGTGATTCTCTTCACACACTATACATTCACTTACACACACTTGAGTGAGACCCTAATTAATGGTTTGAGTAAAACTTAAGATTTTTGTCTAAAGTTGCGTAGTGTTAGCTTTCTAGATGTACATCATTTTTGGTTAGCATGAAGACTTCACCTAGAGTTTCATTTCTTTTGAGAATTATTGTCACTTCTAGTAGTTTACCTATTGTTGTTGACAATATTCCAAAATGGAATCCATGGCTCTATGAACCATATTCAAAATCATAGAGCCACCTTGGGAATGGGTCACTAACTAAGAAAACTCACAAATCTTTTAAATGTAAGAAAAACATATGTAGGTTGTAACACCCCGGCCATTACCATTACCGGCGATGCTACCTCACGATCTTCTCGCTCCCCCCTTTCCCACCTTTGGAAATCTAGCGAGTTTTTGCCTTCCGTGGGATTCGAGCCCGGTACCTAGGGGATAAGTACCGGGCTCGAATCCCATGGAAGGCAAAAACTCGTTATTTCCACTGGGTGGTGAGGGGGGACGAGAAGATCGTGAGGTAGCATCGCCGATAACGGTAATGGCCGGGGTGTTACATAAAAAGGCGCCTTTTTTTGTAACACCCCGGCCATTACCGTTACCGGCGATGCTACCTCACGATCTTCTCGCTCCCCCCTTTCCCACCGTCGGTAATGACCGGGGTGTTACATAGGTCATAATGGGAGCATTTTTCTTTTCCAAATTCAAATCAACATTATCCTTTGTTGAAAAAACTAGTATTTTTTTTTTTTTTTAAAACAAAAACATTCTATTTTATAGGGTTT
>JBBPBQ010000003.1:39389526-39710650 GCA_037974755.1 Cicer yamashitae
TCGCTCCCCCCTTTCCCACCGTCGGTAATGACCGGGGTGTTACATAGGTCATAATGGGAGCATTTTTCTTTTCCAAATTCAAATCAACATTATCCTTTGTTGAAAAAACTAGTATTTTTTTTTTTTTGTAAAACAAAAACATTCTATTTTATAGGGTTTCAATTTTATCTTCCTAGAGGGATAAGATAAAAACCTCATTTTTCTTCAACTCTCATTTTTTTTTTCACATTGTGTATATATCTTCCCTTATCAATTTTTTCACATTCCATAAAAATAATAAAGGGAAAAATAAAGTGGCCATGATCAAGAAAAAATTAGTTACATTTTCAATAGCATTGATATGTGTCTCTTTGCATTACTTGCCATTTTACATCAAAATAAATGTGACATCAAATCATTCTTCATAGGTTTAAATATGTTTTTGGTCCTTCCAAATATGCTTCGTTTTGATTTTAGTCCGTGTAATTTTTTTTGTTTGATTTATACCCTTGCAAATTCTAACAAGTTTTAAAAAAGTCCTTTTATTGGAAGAAGTGGCACATGGTGACTATGTAATTATTGTTGACTAGACAATATTTAATATTTAAAATTAAAATTTATTTTATTAACTCATTTAATTATTGAATTATAAACTTAAAACTAATTAATTAATAAACCAATTAAATAATAAAAACTCAACAATCTTCATCTTCAACCCTAAATTTTTTGATAAAAACTCAACAACCTTCATCTTCAACCTTAATTTCTTCATCTTCAAATAACAAATTTTGATATCTGAATCCAAACCCTAATAATTCAAATCTCTTAATTTTTTTACATCATAACTTGTTGTTTCACCTCAATCTAAACAAGGATTGTTAATGGCACAACAAAGATTGTTATTGAGCAGAGCAACTGAATACAAATGATTTAATACTGAAATGGGTTATATCATTAGTCTTGTTATTGTATGGTTGGTGATATTCTATGAAAGACTTGTTTAATTGCTAGAGAATATTTCAGAACATGAAATACATTTATAAATTCTTTTGAACATCCATAACTAGTTTCTTGGTAACATCAATATATTGTATTTATACGTTTTCTTAATTACCGTTGATATTGTTTTGTTTGTTTCTTGGTATAAGTTTGATATTTAATCCTTCTAGTAGAACAGTACTTAAAATTTAAGTTTCATGAGTTTGATTGGGTTGTTGTGGCATTAACAATTCTTGTTCAGATTGAGGTGAAACAACACCCTACATCTAATTCCAATGAAGGAATCATTAAGTTGTGGTGTAAGAAAAATGAAAGATTATAATTTTTAGGGTTTGAATTCAGATATGAGAGTTTTTGATTTGAAGATGAAGAAATTAGGGTTGAAGATGAAGGTTGTTGAGTTTTTATTAAAAAATTTGGGGTTGAAGATGAAGATTATTGAGTTTTTATTATTTAATTGGTTTATTAATTAATTAATTAGTTTTAAGTTTTTCATTAAATAATTAAATGAGTTAATAAAATGAATTTTAATTTTAAATATTAAATATTGTCTAGTCAACAACAATTACACGGTCACCATATGGCACTTCATCCAAAATTAGCCATGTCACCATTTTTTTACTAAAAAAGATTCATAAATGACTTTTTTAAAACTTGTTAGAATTTGCAAGGGTATAAATCAAAAAAAAAAATTACAGGGACTAAAATCAAAACGAAGCCTATTTGCAAGGACCAAAAACATATTTAAACCTTCCTCATATTAGCATCATCTAAAAAAAAAAAATCAAATTTGATGTGTGTCATGTGACATTCTTGCATTTGTCACAAGAAAATTCACTCTTAAAAAGAGTCCAAACCAAATGCATATTTAAGTCATGATATTCATTTCGAAAGAAAAATAGTCTCACATGGAGATCTAGCATTCATATTTGCATGTAGTTTATTGTGTCAATATACTATTTTGATATTCTTATGCATGTAAAAAAATTTCAAAAATTTATTGTGGGCCAAATTTTAATTCTTCGATTTTTTTTTTTGTGAAATACAAATCTACTGATAAATTGTCCATAAAACTCATTGTCATTTTCATCCATGCATCACATTTCAAGTTAAAAAATAAAAAATAAAGAAATCATCTTCATATGTGCAAAAGTGCCTAATTTATAATTTCATATTGAACGAATTCTTCATTTCACATAATACACTCAAAATTAGTCTCACATGAAACTCTAAGTGACATTAGCATAAATTCACATTGCATATGTTATTACACCATCATATAATTCTAACAATCCTAATAGTACATGAAAAGCTCATTGTAAATAGCCAAAATTCAAAATTCAAAAAAAAAAGCATGCACTGCTTATTAAAATTTGAAGAAAAATCAATGGTCCATCCTTTTGGTGGCTAAATCTACATTTCACGTTGCATTTGCACATGCATAAAAAAAACAATATAGTTTGTATTTGTTCACTTCCCTTTTTATTCATTTAGCATGTTAACATATTATTTTCATTTGCATTTGAATTTGAAATAATGTTAATCATCTAAAAAAAGGTTAAATATTTAAACAGTTAGTCTCATACTTCTGAAACATTGCTATACATTTGCATCATAGTCTTACATCATCATATTTTCATTCATGCAATTCATTTTTTTTCTCTCTAATGAGGAGCAAAAAAAAAAATAGAAATAATGTTGCATTCGTGTAAAGTTTATTTTCATGAGTGGTGTGTGTTCTTGAAATTATGCTTATTTGCAAAAAAAATGTTGAATTGATCATTGTTCTTTGAAAAATAAGATTTGCCAAATCATAAATGAACTCAAAATCAATTGAGACTCTTGAGAACACACCTCATAGTCTTTTGTTGACAAAAAAACATCTAAATATAATGGTCAAATTTGTTAACTTATGTGATTGACATAATTAAAAAAATTTCAAGTCAAAAACTAATGTTACCTTTATTTGAACCATTCATTTAATGAACATGCATGCCATGTGTTTCTACTCTTTCATGACCCCATTAATTTCCTCGTTTGTACACATTCCTTCATTATTCTTTCCTTTTCGATCTTGCCTCAATCTCTTCGAAAAAATTGGTCTCGCAAATTAATTTTGAAAGGGTCACCTAATTGATTTCCAATAATCAAATCTCACAAAGTAATACTTTGAAAGTTCCAAATTGGTGTAAGTCCTTTAAAAAAAAAATTAATAAAGCAAAAGTACATTAAGATTGAAAACCTGTAGTGGCATCCTAAGCAAAAGTTAGGGCAAAAAAAAAAATTAAAAACAATTGAATAGATCTGTCAAGCTTTGTCCTGAAATTAATTTTTTTTTGAAAATAAACAATCATGATTTGAAATGAATCTTACGATTTGTCTTTCAACATCCAAAACAGAAACAAAAAACCTATCCCTTGCTTCCCCCTTTTGAGCCAAAAAGTGGAACTTGTTTTTTCCTTTTCTAATATCCAAGACAAAGATCAGTTCTATACTAGGAGTTTATTTGATACCTCGTCACCTTTGCATTACTTATGATATAAAAAAACAAAAGAACTAAAATAGTCTATCAGTCAAAGTCCATAGATAAAGGAGATTGAAAAAAAAACATGAAAGTGCAATAAAAATTTTGGATTGATATCCCATGAGGTACGTCTTTGATCTAAAAAATCATTGTCTAAATTGACCTTGGAATAATTATTTGAGCCTGATACATCATTTTTTGCCCTTCATAACCCTCTTAGTCATTCACCACATTACATGTCTAAAAGGTCCATTCTGATAAATGATTGATTGTTCATTAACTGAATTTTTTAATTTTTTCTAATCACATACACAATATTTTGTATATTCCAAAATAAGGGCATTTTCTCCATCATTCATTCAAGAATTGAGTATCTCTGAATTTCAAATTTTGGAAAACTCATTATCTTTGATTCTCCATATATCATCTGGATTTTTTCATCATCCACATACTGCATAAATGGGGCACCTCCCTCATCTTTCATTTTTGTATTCCTACAAAACTAATTTTGATGTTGTTTTTCCAATCACTCATTTCATCTCAACATCCTCTCACTATCTTTCCATGATAGGACACTTTTATGTTCCTTCTTGCTTACCTCGTGGAGAATAGTTAGGTAATCCCACTTTCTTTAAACTACAACAATTGTTTGTTAAGTCTAAATTAGGGCAATGCCACCATTCAGAGATTGAAGCAATTACCAGGTTTTCAAAATTCATGTATCTCCATCTACAACCAAATATTTCGTCCTCCTTTTGAGGTACGATCCTAACCAAGCCTTTCTATCTTAAATGCACTGGCATGCACGCTTAATTAAAACAATGCTTCAAAGAAAGAGAATGTAAGTTCGTTGACATGATTTATGAATTCTTTTGCAATCTTCAGTTAACATCTTTGACCAAAAAGAGTTAATTTTTTAGGTTTTCCTTTCAATAAATGACTAAGGTGGTGAAAATTATTAGACGACTGTAGTCAAAAACTATAATTGGTCATATTTTTTCCAAGATGTCCTCAATCACACAACTATAGTTGGAGAATATAATTATCAAGATACACTAAATTGCAATAGTTGAGTGAATATAATGATAAACATAAACACAGTAAACTTGATTTTGTTTGAGTTTAAGTTCAAAGGTTATTTTACATTTTGAAAATTTCAAGGAAGTGATCAAGTCAAGAAATTCATTTCTTACACAAAAAACACCTTTCTCACCAAACAAGGTCACTGCATCCTCTTGTTCTAAAAAATGAACAATGATAACAAACAAAAAACTAAAGATCAGGTGTGCATCTTGAGCTTTTGCATCAATAGATACAACCATAGAATGTGTAACACCCTAAATTTTATAATAAACAATTTTGTTAATTAAATAGGATTTTAAATAATTAATTTGATGTTAAAATTATTTTAAAATATATGTTGATAAATTTTGTGACTAATTTTCGTTATACGGATGCTATCTATGATGTGCTAGTTTGACACATATTATATTAAATGAGTGATATAAATAATTAATATTTTATTTCATTACTTTATATATTTTTCTAAAAATAATAGTATTTTAGTTAAATATTTTAAAGAATAAGATTTTATGCGATTTTAAGTGTATTTTATTTATTTTTTTTATTTTGAATATTCTCCGGTGGTAGTATTTTAATGTGAGTATTTGAAAAAAATAAGTATAATTATAGTGGTTATTTTGAATGAAAGTCTTGATTATTAATGTATTTTAAAAGAGTAATTACTTTAATTACTTTATTTTATAAAATATTAGTTTTGAAATATTAGTAATATTTTAGTAATTAAATTGTGTTTAAAAATAAAGAAAATAAAATAAATGAGTAAAATGTGTTTTATGGATTAAATCAATATGCAAGAGTAAAATCTAATTAATAATAATAATAATAATAATAATAATAATAATAAAAGAAAAAAATGAAAAAAGAAAGACCAAGAACAGAAACCATATTCCAACTTCTTCTTCTCCGCGTAAGCCGCCGCCTCCTCCACCGTTTTCCTCTCCATCTTCTATCTTCGACTATGACCATTATATTGAGTGTCGTGCAAAATTGAGACCACATTTGTGATCGTTGTGATCTCCTCTTTCATTCCCAACCTGAACCGCAAATTAAAACGCCCTATTCCTCTTTGTCAAAAATCACACCTCCACCTTTTGATCAAGATTCCAGCCACCACAACTATCACTAACGAAAATCGAGACCATATTTGGACTCCACGAAACACCCTCTTTCATTACCTCTGCTTGGAATCACCAACCGTTATACTTCAAAAAATGGGTTTTCACCCTCGTCGCGGTTGTGTTGTCGAATTCCGATTAGCACGTTCGTCGTCCTGAAAAACTAACAGCATTTTTCAAGAAGCACTACTCATTTTTGTGTTTCAGTGAAGTTGACGTCGGACCCTGTCGACGCTCCAGCACGTCAGTGAGACATTTTCTAATAATCTGTTTCACGACATTTTGAATATGTTTCTTCGCCTAATATTTTTTATGAATTATGTAACACTGATATTTATGCCCCACATAAATTATTAGCCATATTTCATTGACTCTGCAAATTCGCCGATGCTTTTGGACTCGTTCGTTGCGCGTTGTCGACATGTTATGGTTGCTGAAAATTGCTCGATTTCTTAATCGTACGAAAGCGTCAAACTGAGGTATGGGATGAGAGTGAGTTCAAATTCATGAGTGTAAATACAATGAGATGAACGGGAAAACCGTATTTCTCATAATTCATTCGAGGCTCGCTACGTACGCTGAAGCCTTTTTGAGTAATAATTGAATAATGAGAAAACTTGAATTTGGTGAGGTTAAAATATGAGTTAGAAACTTTTATAGGGTGTTTGAATTGATTTCGAATATCGTGTGGTAGTTGAATTATTGTAGAATTGTGTATTTGAAGTATTTTGTATTTTGTTTATATCTACCATTGATATTGTTATATCATATATAATGTGATGAATTGTAATTACTTGCATTGCAATTGACGTGGTGTGTGTGAATGATTTAGTATTATTATCTATGAGTGAAAATCCTGTATTGTTAGAGCTTGTGTATCATGATGATAAATTTTGGATGTAATATATGACTATGGGAATATGCATTGATGATGTGTACTTGTTGACTTATGATGTTACCACCTCGATGAATATGATGAAATGCATATTAAGTTTAATTGAATAGTGATGAATTCGACCTGTACCAATGATGGTTCTCTTAATGGAGTGAGTAGCCTATGCTAACGAGGGGAGAATCTGTATGTTATTTGTTTGAAGTGGAGATTATCTTGTCATCATATAGGTAGGGCCTGACAAGCCTAGTCATTTCTGGGAAGTACAACTGAATGAGCCTGATCGTGGCGGTCTACTGTTGAGCCTTAAGGCAAGATTGTTAGACCTTGGAGGTATTCGCGTGGGGAACTCCTAGGTGACTTGGAGGTAGCACTCCAAATGTCGGGAGCTACCATGCAACATATGTTTACCTCGACTGTCGCATATATGTGTCTCGGGTTGAGTTGAGGGGATCTCTGAGGACAGGGCCATTTTGAATTGTTCGTCCACTTGCGTGGTGGCATAGTATCAAGTCTCCTAACCAAGTACTTCAAAGTTAGAATGGTACCAAAGAAAGAGGAGGAGTCTAGAGTATAAGAGCATGCATAACATCACTTGATTTGTGTGTCTACTTACTTGATGTAATGGATTGTCTCAATGTTTTACCTTGATTATTCTTGTTTATTGTGATTTGATATGATACGGTGTTTAATATACTTTACGTGTTCTTCTCAATTATTTTATACTATTACATGTTTTCAAAGCTTACCCCTCGTTGCTTCTGTTTGGCGCTTGCGAGAGCGCAATTATTTCAGGTTATCAATTGGTGATCCGCGCTGGTGATACTGGGTGAGAGTAATTTGTCGTATTTTGTTGAGTTATGAGTTAATTTAGATTTTTGTAAATTCAATTGATCAATTGTGTTATTTTTATTTTTTATTCGGAGGTAGAAATTAATTGTCTCTAAGTTTAGAACTTGTTTTTATGTCAAAAATATTTATTTAATAAACCTCAACTATATTTGATATTAAAGGATTTTTTATTGAAAATTTTTATGCAAGCATTTTGTGTAAGTGTGAATGTGACGTCCTGAACCTTATAGTTTAAAAAAAAATTATACGCAATTATGGAACCGTTGCGAATCTCTTTAAAAACTAGTGCATTTTACTTTTTATTTCAATTTGAGTTTAGGGTGTCACATTAGTGGTATCAGAGCAGGTATGTCCAATCAGGTCGAGTGGATCGAGCGTCGGTTTAGTGTTAGTCAGTTTTGTTGTTTCCTTTTTGTTTCTTGTTTTTTTGCTTTTTCGTATTTCATTTCCTCTTATTGCTCACTGATAGTTAGTTTGGAAATGTTTAAGCTTTTCCGATTAACTGAAAATTGGGTTGGTTGTTGATTAAGATATGGGTTTGTTGTAGAAATGCTTAATCTTACTTTTGTATCACTAGTTTTTATAGTTGGGTTATCTGTGTATTTTGGTGGCCGGTTTCCTATCTAAATTGTTGTTAAATCCATAATCGGGTAAGATTTTTATAGTAGTTGTCTGATTATTTATGCTGCCTTTTTGGGTTAGACCAAAAGTATAAAGACCACTAAAAACTAAAAAGAAATGTAGGAGAATTCATTGACCTATTTGTTAGTACAGATAATTGTTGGCAAGATTAGTTATCAATGTATCATTAATTAGTTTTTTTAAAAGTAAGCTTGGGCTATTATGGCCCTCAGCAGTGTTTTCATTCGCATCACAGACGATTAATTTCCGCTATGCTCTATATTTAAAACACTAGTCCCAGGCAAGCAAGTTTATTGTGCATTATGGTTGGTATTGGTTTGATGAGACTTTATTGCTTATGAATGTTGATAATGTCTGTTGCAGTACAAACCAATACACATAATTGCGAATAGAATTTGTTTAAGGAATGAATTCACAAAAACTTGTATGTGTGCTATTTATTGTCTTTGAGGAAAATTAACTTTGCATGCGATGTCAAAAGCTAATCTTTGTCTAGGTGATTGTTGACTTAATGACTTTTTACCAGAGAAGAAAGGATACTTGCCTTTTCCTTTATACCACTAACTTAATAAGTTAGCCAACAACCACTTGCACTACTCAAATCGACTAATCTGATTTAACATTATAACTTATATATTTCATGTTAAAGAGATATCTATTGAGTAGTGTTTGCTGAAATAGTTAACGTACTACTGCTGTAGAATTCATGTGGTAGCACTACATCAAACAGAATAAGTGATGTTGGTAACCTCCAGGGTAAATGAGTTTTTCACTTGGAGACTTCTTAGCAAATAGGAGTATTTGAATAGATTTATATAGAGTTATTCTTGCAAATTTTACAAACCAGACAAAGGCCTGCATATATAATGTGTATGTATGACTTACATTAAGCAAGCATAACTTTCTCTCTCGGAACCTAATTCATTGAAATAAGATTCTTACAGAACTAGAGTATTTTGTTGTTTTTAAAATTTATTTTACTGGTTTTGAAAGGGATGTATTGCATATTTATATTTGGCTTTCGATATAGGAAAACTATGTTTTTGTTTCTCGTTATATTGCTCTCTTGCGGTTGAGCTCTAACTTGTGTTTTGATTTTGTGAATATAAAATTATTTGTGGTTTAGGTGTTCTAAATTGTTTTGAAGAGAATTTGTGTATAAAGTCTAGAGTTGTTAGGAGTGTTTAAAAGTGGAATAATTCAATATTTCTTCTTTCTGATTGTTGATTAAGTTTAATTTAAGTGTCATTTCTGTTGTTGTTACTTATTGTATTAGGCAATTAAGTAAATTAAATTCATCATCACTAGTTGATTTGACTATCCTTTACTTACTTGAAATATTATTTTGATTATTCAATTGAGTTGAAAAAGAAATTGAATTACAGATTATACTTAATTGGTTTTCTAAGTGAAATAAACAGGACTGCTTGCTATTTTTGCATAGGAATAATTATAACTACAATATGACCCGCGTTTTGCGCAGGTTTAATTTTAAATTTTTTATAAGGTGATATATATATATATATATATATATATATATATATATATATATATTGTAAATTTTTATAGTTATAAAAAAAATGCGATAAAAGATATTGTAGAGTGTGTAATTAAATGAATACTTTTACTCCTAAAAAAAGATAAAAGAACAATGTCTTGTAAAAGTTTAATCATAAAAAAAATTAACAATTTTACGACCGTTTCAAGTTAGATTTGGACTTTATTTACAATATCAAATTTGTACCATTTAGCTGATTTTTGATGGTCTATAGACATAAAATATTAACCATGATTTAAAAGATAAATTATATAATTGATAATCGTAAACTCTATTTTTATTAAAGTATATAAGTTATTAGAAATTTTTAAAATTTTAACATTTTTTCCTATACATATTAAAAAAAATTCGGAATAATGCTCATGGTAAATATATGCATTGATAACTAATAAGAGAAACAAAACACAAATTTTTTTATCATATTGACTGATTATTATTTGTTTTGGTAAATATATGTGACGACACAATAATAAAAAAATACAAAAGTTGTATATTGACTATTTTTAATGTCTAAATAAATATTTAAAAGTGTTTGAACATTTTATCAACTATATGTTGGAACCAAGTTGGTTTTACATTTAGAGTTTTGATGTTAACAAAAGTATTTTATGAGAACAATATATTTGACTTCAATGAGTATGAAAGAAGATTCATGTTTTTGGAGAAAATCTTAAATAAGATTTGATTCAAAATTATAATAGATGAAAATCTAAAATAAGATTTGATTCATATTTATAATTGAAGAAAATCTTTGACCAAGTTGTAAAGAAGATATGGTCAAGATTTGAAGAAGATTTGATCAACATTTGAAGAAGATTTAATTAAGATTTGATCAAGATTTGAAGAAGATTTAACTAAGATTTGAAGTAGATTTGAAGAAAATTTGATCAAAATTTGAAGAATATTTGAAAGAGATGTAGTGAAGATATGAAGAAGATTTGATTAACATTTAATGAAGATTTGAAGAATATTTGATCAACATTTAATGAAGATTTGAAGAAGATTTGATCAACATTTAATGAAGATTTGAAGAAGATTTGAAGAATATTTGATCTATATTTAATGAAGATTTGAAGAATATTTGATTTGAAGAATTTACAAAGTCAATCTACACAAAATAGAAACAGAATCAATCTGAAGAATTTACAAAGTCAATCTACACAAAATAGGAACAAAATCAATATGAAGAATTTACAAACTCAATCTAAACAAGATACAATTCAGAATTAAATAAGGACTAAATTGAAGCCCAATTTTTCACTATAAATAGACACCCAAGGATGAAGGAGAAAAGCATCAAAAAGCAGAAAATAGTAGAAGAACTCAAGCTCAAGATTCTAAATTCATCTTATAGTTCAAAGAGAGAAACACTTGTTCGAATGAGAAATATTTTCTGAGTGTTCTTTTCTTAGAGTGTGAAAGTTATTATTAATTATTAGCTTTGTTAGAAGCAACTACTCAAGTTCCAATCTTTTGTATCCAACTCGACAGTGGTTTAGTTCCTTCTACAATCTGGGGTTGTTAGGAGAAGACTTGGCTTGTAGGGTCAAGGTGGTTAGTTCCTCAAAAGTCTGGGGTTGTCAGGCTGTTTGGGAAGACTGGCTTGGAGGGTCAGGTGCTTTGTAATTCAAGGTTTTTGAATTAGTGGATTAAAGCCTTCTGAATGAGGGGATTGGATGTAGCCAAGTTAGTGGTGAACCAGGATAATTCTACGCGTCAAATTATTTATGCTTTCATTGCTTGCTGCCTCTAAATTCGATTGCTTCTACTCCAAGTAAGTCACCAAAACCAAACTAATTTTTAATTATTTATAAATTATCAAAAAGTTTTCAACTTTGTGCAAACACAATTCAACCCCCCTTCTCGTGTTCGCACCTTCAATTGGCATCAGAGCTCGGTCTCAAGGCTGAGCACTTTACAGTGTTTGAGAAAAGATCCAAGGGTTTAATATTTCTGGATTCAGTGAAGAAGCTGTTGGAGGAAATATCAACAGACCACCTCTGTTTGATAGAGAACGTTTTGAATATTGGAAAAACAGGCTGAGAAGTTTCTATATTTCACAAGATCTTGAACTTTGGGACTTGGTGGAAGATGGTTATATTGCTCCGAAGAAAACTGATGGTATTGAAATTCCAAGAAAGGAGATGAATGCTGATCAGAAAAAGTATGAGTTGTTCAAGATGGAAGAAGATGAAGTTATTGAAACAATGTTTTCCAGATTCCAGGCCCTGGTATCAGGATTAAAGGTACTTGAGAAGAGTTATACTACTGCTGATCATGTGAAGAAAATTCTTAGTAGTCTGACAAGCGAGTGGAGACCTAAGATCACTGCCATTCAAGAAGCAAAGGATCTGAATACTCTAAAGCTGGAAGAATTAATCAGCTCTCTCAGATCACATGAAATTGAGCTAGAAGAAGATGAGCCCAAGAAGAAGAACAAGACTCTGGCCTTGAAATCTAAGCAGAAGAAGGTTCTAAAGGCAAATCAGATTCAGCGGATAGTGATTCAGATAACCAGAATCTGAACTCAGAGGAAGAGGAGATTGCTTTCATAACCAGAAAAGTTCAAAAGATGTGGCACAACAGAAAGAAGAAATTTCTCCAAAGATATTCCAAGCAATCCAACAAAGGAAATGATGATAAAAGCATCATCTGCTATGGATGCAATGAACCTGGACATATCAAGTCAGAATGTCCAAATATGGAGAAAGGAAAAAGGAAAGATTCCAGACCCAAGAAGAAGAGTTTGATGGCTACATAGGATGATTCTGAGGAATCCTCTAACGATGAACAAACAAATTTAGCTATGATGGCTCATACCAACTCTACCTCTGGATCCAACACAGATTCTGACTCTGGAAGTGAATCAACATATGAAGAAACTGAGGTATTTTCTGAATTTACTCGATTTGATTTAATTACTGCTATAAATGATTTTTTAAATATTAATCACAAATTGTCTTTAAAACTAAAAACACTTAGGAAAGAAAATACAAATCTAATTGAAAATGTTAATGTTTTAAAGAATGAAAGTACTGAATTTAAAACAGAAAATACAAATCTGAAAACTGATATTATTGAACTTAAAATTGAGAATGCAAATCTGAAAACTAATATTACTGAACTTAAGACAAATAATGCAACTCTGAAAACTGATATTATTGAACTTAAAACAGAAAATGCAAATCTTAAAACTGATATTGCTGAACATAAGGCTGAAAGTCGAACTCTGAAAAGTAATTATAGTTCAACATCAATTGAAAATACCACATGTAACTCTGATAAGCATGAAGAAGTATTTCAAGATTTTATTGATAATGGTATGGAAAGAAGCAAGTATGCATCTATGATTTATGGGGTTAGTAGGAATGGTAAAAGAGGAATAGGATTTCAAGAAAAAGTAATTGAAACTAAGTTTATTCCCTCTGATGATTTATGTATTATTTGCTATAAGAAAGGTCACAATAAAATATCTTGTCCTATGCTAACCACATGGAAAGACAAGAAATCTTTAAGATCTAACAAACCAGGACCCAACCAAATTTGGGTACCAAAAGATAAAATTGATAAAATTGTTTATGTTGCAGATGTTCTAAGCAATCAAATTGAAACACCAATCATGGTGCCTGCTCAATGGATGCTTGCAATATATGAAGGCAAAAAGGTCTATGTTCTAAGCTCTACCAAACAGAAGCCAACTAACTCTGTTGGAAGAAGGACTGGTCAACACAATACTTATCAGAACCAGAACCACACGATGAATCAGAAATATCAGAAATATTTGGAGTATCAACAGACTCAAAACTGGCAGAGAAATCACACATATCAACAGAACTGGAACTACCATAAGAATCAGAATTACCATCAGAGAAACCCGATACATCAGCAGAAACAGAAGTGGCAGATTAAAAGTCAGAATCAGGAGACTTCTTTGAACACTCCAATCAAATTCATGAAGACTACAAACCTGGATGGGAATTCAAATCCCTTCATCCAGACTCTCTAATCAGAGAATATACAAACTCAGAATCTGAAAACCAGAAAAGAAGAACTAAGAGGATTTTCATAGTGAAACAGAAATTGTTAACATATAGGTGATATCTTTCTTTAAATTTAATTATTGTCTGATATTATGTTTACTGTGATAACAAGAAGCTTGATCATAAAAATCAAAGCTAGATAAGTATTTTGCAGGTTCTCAAGAATTTAAGAGGAATGATGTTTGGGATCTAGTAACTAGACCAAAGAAGAACATTATTGGAACCAAGTGGGTTTTCAGAAACCAGTGAAGTGGTCAGAAACAAGGCAAAACTTGTCACACAAGGCTACAGTCAGCAAAAGGGCATTGATTACACTGAGATATTTGCTCCAGTGGCCAGGTTAGAAGCTATTCGTATCCTACTTTCTTTTGCTGCAAATAATAACATTACATTATTTCAAATGGATGCTAAAAGTGCTTTTCTAAATGGTTATATAAGTGAAGAAGTCTATGTTAAACAACCCCCAGGTTTTGAAAGTTCTGAATTTCCAAATCATGTTTTTAAACTTAGGAAATGCTTGTATGGTCTAAAACAAGCACCTAGTGCATGGTATGATAGACTTAGTAACTTCTTGTTTAAAAATAACTTTGAAAGAGGACAAGTTGAAAATACACTCTTTAGATGACATTCTTATTATTCAAATTTATGTTGATGACATTATTTTTGGATCTACTAATGGCACTCTTTGCCAAGAATTTTCTAAATTGATGCAGCTTGAATTTCAATTGAGTATGATGGGAGAACTTAAGTTCATCTTAGGGATACAAATTCAGAAAAGTCAAAAAGGTATATACATTCATCAAACTAAATATACAAAAGAGCTTCTTAGGAAGTTTAAGATGAGTAATTGCAAACCTATGGCTACACCAATGCACCCTACTTGTTCACTTGAAAAAGATGATTCAGGCGAAAAAGTTGACCAAAAAATCTATAGAGGAATGATAGGATCCCTACTTTACCTTACTGCTTCCGGACCTGACATCATGTTTAGTGTATGTGTATGTGCAAGATTTCAAGCTGACCCTAGGGAATCACATTTAACTGCTGTTAAGAGAATCCTTAGATATCTAAAAGGCACTACAAACCTTACCTTGTTCTACAAGAAATCTCATAAGTACAAACTTAGTGGATATTGTGATTCTGATTATGCTGGAGATAAACTTGAAAGAAAGAGCACCAGTGGCAACTGCACATTTTTTGGTGACAACTTAATATTGACTGATTGTTATTTGTTTTGGTAAATATATGTGACGACACAATAATAAAAAATACAAAAGTTGTATATTAACTATTTTTAATGTCTAAATAAATATTTAAAAGTGTTTGAACATTTTATCATCTATATTGGTAACATTTATTAAAATATTGTGTATCAATATTTACTTATTTAATTTGGTTTAGACCGATTTCACGATTTCTACTTTTTATACACTTCAACCTATTATTTTATCAAAATAGTAAGATTTCACGATTTTGCCCTTAGAAAAAATGTGTTGGATTGTACAAAAAAAAACAATTTACTACTTGAAAAAAAGTTAAAAATATACATAACAATATCAATATTTCAGAAAATATATAAATTTTTCTCTAAGTCCATATTAGTAATGGTATAATAAGAAAAAATAGAAAAACAAATTGTTGGCCTAATTCTAAATTATATCTCTCTATTTGATTTAAATATTAATTTTAGTTATCTAATAAGTGACATGTGATAGATTTCATAGATATTATAAATTTCATTAAAAGATTTTTTTTTCTTTTGTAATGATACTATATAATATTCAATTTGAAGATATTTATGGGAGTAATAACCGTTATCAATAATAATGGAGGACCAATGAGTGTCAAATAATTGATATTTATTGTATTGTAATTGGTAAATTATGGCACATTAATAGTTCAACAAAATATGGAGAAAAGGTATCAATATTTACTTATTTAATTTGATTTACACCGGATTTCACGATTTCTACTTTTATACACTTCAACGTATTATTTTATCAAAATAGTAAGATTTCACGAACTTGTCTTTAGAAAAAATGTGTTGGGTTGTACAAAAAAAAACAATTTACTACTTGAAAAAAGTTAAAAATATACATAACAATATCAATATTTCAGAAAATATATAAATTTTTCTCTAAGTCCATATTAGTAATGGTATAATAAGAAAAAATAGAAAAACAAATTGTTGACCTAATTCTAAATTATATCTCTCTATTTGATTTAAATATTAATTTTAGTTATCTAATAACGGACATGTGATAGATTTCGTAGATATTATAAATTTCATTAAAAGTTTTTTTTTTCTTCAGTAATGATACTATATAATATTCAATTTGAAGATATTTATGGAGGAATAACCTTTATCAATAATAATGGAGGACCAATGAGTGTCAAATATTGATATTTATTGTATTGTAATTGGTAACTTATGGCACATGAATAGTTCCACAAAATATAGGGAAAATGTATTTAGAAGGTGAATAAGGAAACTCTCTATGAAGACGTAGACATCAATTTTTTAGCTGATGTGGCAAATGTTCGCATATGTGGAGGAAATAGTGTGAGGTGGCAGCGGAGTCTGTTTTAAATATATATAATAGATTCACAAAAGGTGTGATTGAGTTCTTTTTGATGCTATTTTTAAATTATTGCCTTATAATTTAGCTGTTGAGTTTAGCACAAAGTATTATTTTCCTTGTACATGTACTAGTTGCTAATTTTTTTTAAAAAAAAAAAACTTGTGAAGTTAAAAGGAGTTTAACTGTGTTGAGAGAGGTGAGAGACGTGACGACGTCTTCCCACACTACGACCACGTTAAAAGTCTTTTAATCATCTATGTTTGGATCCAATGTTTTTAGTTATTCTTACCTTGAGTAATTGACTACATGAGTAGAAGGGATTGATCAACCCGACGATCCATTGTCAGTATAAATAGGCGAGAATAACTCATCATTATTATTATGAATATTGGTTGATTTTATTTTGGTTAATTAGACACAATGTCAACCCTTATATTATTAGAGTTATTTCAATGTTTATGTGTATGTTCTCATGAGGCTATATGCTCATCATTGACTTTTTATTGCCTCGGCTTATTTGGTTATAACGTATGTTGTTCTAAATGATTTTAATTATAAATTATAAATGGCATACACTATAAATGTTGATTAGTTAAAAGGAAAAGAAAAAAAATTGTGTCAGGAATACGTGAAAAATAATTTATCTCTCCCAATATGGTTTTGTACATTGGTTCTTGATTTTAAAGTGACTGCATGTTATTGAGTTGTTATGCATTTCAGTTTGTAATTCTTGAAGGTGTGAAATTTTTTTAAATGTTTCTCTATAAGTCTAACTTTTGTTAAACCTAATTGTTGTTAGGATTTAAACATTCTTTTAGGAGAGTGAGACTATTAAAGCACTATTTGAGAAGTTAATGAACTTAATAAGGTGTTTAATTTATTTTCCGTTCATTCAACTTATGTAGTAAGTTGTAATTGACTAATTCTATGAGCTCTACTTCCTCTATAAATTAAAGTGAATAATTGTGGTATTTTTTTCATGATTGAAATGTAATATGTGACATGTATTTCAATGATTCATTGTCATGTTAGCCTATCATGCTAAACCACTTGATTATTGACATATTATGCTTAAGTGACGAGTGAATTCCTTCATGTTGCTTAATTAGGTATTAGTTTGCCTATTGTTCACCACAAATTTCGATGACGAAATTTATTTAACGAGGAGAAAATTGTAACACCCTAAATTTTATAATAAACAACTTTGTTAATTAAATAAGATTTTAAATAATTAATTTGATGTTAAAATTATTTTAAAATATATGTTGATAAATTTTGTGACTAATTTTCGTTATACGGAAGCTTTCTATGATGTGCTAGTTTGACACATATTATATTAAATGAGTGATATAAATAATTAATATTTATTTTCATTATTTTATATATTTTCTAAAAATAATAGTATTTTAGTTAAATATTTTAAAGAATAAGATTTTATGCGATTTTAAGTGTATTATATTTATTTTTTTTATTTTGAATATTCTCCGGTGGTAGTATTTTAATGTGAGTATTTGAAAAAAAATAAGCATAATTATAGTGGTTATTTTGAATGAGAGTCTTGATTATTAATGTATTTTAAAAGAGTAATTACTTTAATTACTTTATTTTATAAAATATTAGTTTTGAAATATTAGTAATATTTTAGTAATTAAATTGTGTTTATAAATAAAGAAAATAAAATAAATAAGTAAAATGTGTTTTATGGGTTAAATCAATATGCAAGAGTAAAATCTAATTAATAATAGTAATAATAAAAATAATAAAAGAAAAAAAAACGAGAAAAGTAAGACCAAGAACTGAAGCCATATTCCAACTTCTTCTTCTCCGCGTAAGCCGCCGCCTCCTCCACCGTTTTCCTCCCCATCTTCTATCTTCGACTATGACCATTATAGTGAGTGTCGGGCAAAATCGAGACCACATTTGTGATCGTTGTGATCTTCTCTTTCATTCCTAACCTGAATCGCAAATTAAAACGCTCTATTCCTCTTTGTCAAAAATCACACATCCACCTTTTGATCAAGATTCCAGCCACCACGACTATCACCAACAAAAACCGAGACCATATTTGGACTCCACGAAACACCCTATTTCTTTACCTCTGTTTGGAATCACCAACCGTTATACTTCAAAAAAATGGGTTTTCACCCTCGTCGCGGTTGTGTTGTCGAATTCTGACCAGCACGTTCGTCGTCTTGAAAAACTGACAGCATTTTTCGATTTCTCTCATCGAAACCTTCAAGAAGCACTAGTCATTTTTGTGTTTCAGTGAAGTTGGCGTCGGACCCTGTCGGCGCTCCAGCACGTCGGTGAGACATTTTCTAATAATCTGTTTCACGACATTTTGAATATGTTTCTTCGCCTAATATTTTTTATTAATTATGTAACATTGATATTTATTCCCCACATAAATTATGAGCCATGTGTCATTGACTCTGCAAATTCGCCAATGCTTTTGGACTCATTCATTGCGCGTTGTCGACATGTTATGGTTGCTGAAAATTGCTCGGATTCTTAATCGTACGAAAGCGTCCAACTGAGGTATGGGGTGAGAGTGAACTTGAATTCATGAGTGTAAATTAAATGAGATGAACGGCAAAATCGTATTTCCCATAATTCATTCGAGGCTCGCTACGTACGGCTGAAGCCTTTTTGAGTAATAATAGACTAATGAGAAAGCTTGAATTTGGTGAGGTTAAAATATGAGTTAGAAACTTTTATAGGGTGTTTGAATTGATTTCGAATATCGTGTGATAGTTGAATTATTGTAGAATTATGTATTTAAAGTATTTTGTATTTTGTTTATATCTACCATTGATATTGTTATATCATATATAATGTGATGAATTGTAATTACTTGCATTGCAATTGACGTGGTGTGTGTGAATGATCTCGTATTATTATCTGTGAGGGAAAATCCTGTATTGTTAGAGCTTATGTATCACGATGATAAATTTTGGATGTAATATATACCTATGGGAATATGCATTGATGATGTGTACTTGTTGACTTATGATGTTACCACCTCGATGAATATGATGAAATGCATATTGTGTTTAATTGAATAGTGATGAATTCGACCTGTGCCAATGATGGTTCTCTTAATGGAGTGAGTAGCCTAGGCTAACGAGGGGAGAATCTGGATGTTATTTGTTTGAAGTGGAGATTATCTTGTCATCATATAGGTAGGGCCTGACAAGCCTAGTGATTTCGGGGAAGTACAACTAAATGAGCCTGATAGTGGCGGTCTACTGTTAAGCCTTAAGGCAAGATTGTTAGACCTTGGAGGTATTCGGGTGGGGAACTCCTAGGTGACTTGGAGGTAGCACTCCAAATGTCGAGAGCTACCATGCAACACACGTTTACCTCAATTGTCGCATATATGTGTCTCGGGTTGAGTTAAGGAGATCTATGAGGACAGGGCCAATTTGAATTGTCCGTCCACTTGCGTGGTGGCATAGTATCAAGCCTCCTAACCAAGTACTTCAGAGTTAGAATGGTACCAAAGAAAGAGGAAGAGTCTAGAGTATAAGAGCATGCATAACATCACTTGATTTGTGTGTTTACTTACTTGATGTTGTGGATTGTATCAATGTTTTACCTTGATTATTCTTGTTTATTGTGATATAATATGATACGGTGTTTAATATACTTTACGTGTTCTTCTCAATTATTTTATACTATTACATGTTTTCAAAGCTCACCCCTCGTTGCTTCTGTTTGGCGCTTGCGAGAGCGCAGTTATTTTAGGTTATCGATTGGTGATCCACGCTCTGAATAGGTGATACTGAGTGGGAGTAATTTGTCGTATTTTGTCGAGTTATGAACTAATTTAGATTTTTGTAAATTCGATCGATCAATTGTGTTATTTTTATTTTTTATTCGGAGGTAGAAATTAATTATCTCTAAGTTTAGAACTTATTTTTATGTCAAAAATATTTATTTAATAAACCTCAACTATATTCAATATTGAAGGCTTTTTATTGAAATTTTTTATGCAAATATTTTGTGTAAGTGTGAATGTGACGTCCTGAACCTTATAGTTTTAAAAAAATTATACTCTATTTTGGAATCGTTGCGAATCTCTTTAAAAACTAGTGCATTTTACTTTTTATTTCAATTTGGGTTTAGGGTGTTACAGAATGCAGATCCATGCATCTTGCACTAATCATGTATGCCTTATTGTAGCATCATATCTTGCATCTCACCTCATGCATCTATGCATAACTTGACGCAATTCATGCACCTTGCATCGTGCTCATGTTTAAAGATCTCACAATCTTCTAATTATATGGCATATCGTATGCTCACGTCAAGCCCAACGCTCAAATGACACTCAATCCCCTAAAATTTCGCACAAATCGACCAATAGACAATCTACTCGGCTATTAAAATAAGATTTAATCGTATTGGAGTAACCTTCAAGATATACATCTTGCTTGGTTATGACTAATACTTTGTTTGAGTTATGGTAACTTACTGAATGTACATTCTACTTTGTTATCACAAGCAAAATTTAGTTGGTAGCCCAATATTCATTGGCTCTTTAAGCCCAATATCCACTGAAATCAACAACCATCTTAGTTGGTAGCTTAAAATGCTTTGATACACCAAAGCCAAATATCCATTGGCATCCACAACATGTACCCCTTACAATCCAACGCATAAGATCTACAAGGCACCTCTAACCCCAAAGCCCAATATTTCATTGGCAAACAAAAAGTCCAATTTTCATTAGCACTTCAAATGAAAAGTCCAATCATAATTGGCACCTCAACCAAAGCCAACGTTCCATTAGTAACGTAAAGGCCCAATCTTTATTGGCAACATATAAGTCCACGTCCATTGACATCCCAAAAGTCCAATAATCATTAGCACCCCAACCAAAAGCCTAATACCAATTGGCAACCAAAACCCAATATTCATTAACACCGAAATCTCAGTCTTCATTATCTATGGACACCACACACCAATGATCTATAAAACATCGCATAACCGCAATATCCATTGGCATTCAAAAGCCCAATGTCCATTGGCAATCCAAAGCCAAAATTTTATTGGCACTACAACCCAATTTTCACTATCCATCGGCACTACAAAAGTCTAGGATTCAGCAGCAAACCAAAAATTCCAATATCTATTGGCATCCAAATCTCATTACCTACTAGGTAACAATCATTTACATGTTTATCGATCTACACATTGGTAACTAATCCGAAGACGATCATTTACATTTTTGTCGATCTATGCATCGATAATCAATTCGAAGACGATCGTTTACCTTCTCGTCGATCTACGCATCAGTAACCAATCCGAAAACGATCATCTACATTTTTTTCGTTCTACGCACCAGTAACCAATCTGAAGACGATCATTTACATTTTTGTTGATCTACGCATCGGTAACCAATCCGAAGACGGTCATTTACCTGCTCGTCGATCTACGCATCGATAACTAATCTGAAGACAATCATCTACATTTTTGTCGATCTACGCACCAGTAACCAATCTGGAGATGATCATTTGCATTTTTGTTGATCTACACATTAGTAACCAACTCGAAGACGATCATTTTCATTCCTATTGATCTACACACCAACAATAAATCCGAAGACGATAAATTTCATTCTTAATTCAGTAACCAATCTGAAAACGATAGTTTTCATTTCTATTGATCTACGCACCAACAATAAATCTGAAGACAATAACTTCCATTCATAATTCGGTGACCAATCCGCTTTCGCATTAGCAATTTATTAGTTTTCACATTATACTCGCCTTTGCACTATTCTCATAGCTTTTAATTTTATTGCGCCTACATTGTATTTGTTTTCTCATTTTACAATTTTCACATTCACAATTTGACAGACAAAATTTGGATCCATACATTTACTTATGTTTTACAACGATAATATGAAAACATCGTTATTCATATTTTCTAGTAAAATATAATTAAATAGGAGCAACTATAGTACCCCAATTTTATCCGGCCATTTAAAAAAATTCAAAAAATAGTAAGTCATAATAATGTGTTTAATTTTATATATTTACAATCACATTTTATTGTACTAAAAAATTTCAAAAAAAATCAAAATTAAATTCATAAATCTATTCCAATAATTTAGCTCACATTCTCATTGATGTTTTAACAAAGTGTCCAATTTACATCATAAAAATATAAAAAAAATAAATAAAAAGTAACAATAACTAACAAACAATAAAAATAATGTTTTTGGTAGAAATAGTACAAGTAGAAGTCTTCACTAACTTTGAATCTTCTTTTGAATCTTCATTAACTTTGCACTCCATCAAAAAGTAGAAGTCTCATCTTCACCAACTTTGCACTCCAACAAAAAATAGAAGTCTCATCTTCACTTGTCACTCCATAATTTATGCAAAACAATAGAAAAACCGGAACTCAATTTATCTCATGGACGCAACTATTCATCCTTGTAGCCTATAAATTGAGAACCAAAAATTAAATTAGAGAAAGAGTTTTATTTTCCTACAAAATTAGAATAGAGGAAAGAGAGTTCTTCTTTACTTCTAAGGTCAACAAAGAAAACCACCATCTTCTTCATCAGATCAATTGATAACCATAAACAAATCCAAACCCTTTTTAATAACACAACCAACAAAAATCAAATGAAAAACACTTGAATAAAAATGTAGAGAGTTAGAGAGAGCATGAGCCACATGTCACCACCTCCATCATCCTTTGCAAATCCCTTAGGAAACATCATCAAATTGACCTCCGCAAATCACCACCACGAGCACTACTGTCAGAGCATTCACACAGCCACCTCCGTCAACTTTGACCTCTGACGAACCACCACCACAAGCGCTACTGCTAGAGCGTCCACTCAGTCACCACCGTCAACTTCCACCCTCGACGAACCACCACCGCGGGCAACTCCCCTTTTGTGGCCGTTTTTTGTGTGTTTGTACTCTCTCACTCTCTCTCTCTCTTAACAATGAAACTCATTTATCTCTCTGTGTGTTTGTTTACTTTTAAAAAAAAAGCATTCACAATAAATAAATATTAGATTAATTAGATG
The DNA here is from genome assembly GCA_037974755.1 of Cicer yamashitae. Classification (NCBI taxonomy): domain Eukaryota; kingdom Viridiplantae; phylum Streptophyta; class Magnoliopsida; order Fabales; family Fabaceae; genus Cicer; species Cicer yamashitae. Next base: position 39,412,847 of record JBBPBQ010000003.1, read on the forward strand.
TGACATCTTTTTAATCTTTGAGTTGTTAAGACACAAGTTGTACCACTTGGTGGCTTTAAAACTCAATTTTAAAACCGAAAATAATAAATAAAAAATTCTTAAAGAATTAACTAGATGGAACATCTTTTTACTCCTTGAGTTTTTGAGACACGAGTTGTCTAATTTGATAGTCTTAAAATTCATTTTTTTCAACATAATTATTAAATCAAACAAATTTTTTTTTCCGTCAAAACATTATCATGTTGAGTTTGGACTTTAATTAATGAAATTTTTACTTATAGAAAAATATCCAATTTAAAGAAAATGATATAGTTTTGATAAAAAAAAAATAATGATATAATCTTGTAAAAATGCAGACGTGATATAATGAGAAATATAAAAATGATATTTAAAACTAAAATTAATGTATTTTTTTCCACTTATTTTGATAGAGTTAATAAAAGAATGTTTATAGAAACACTTTTACAAATATCCTTTGTGAAGGTACAATTATTCCTTTTTATTTTTACTTTTTCTATTTCTTCCATTATTATAGTTTTTAAATATATAAATAATATAAAAGTATACATTCTTAAAATATATGACATTATTTGGACATTTTTGTTAAGAACGTACAAAAGAATAAATTTTAAACTATCAAAAATTAAATATAAATTTTTTTATACATTTTTTAATATAACATTTTTATCTTTAAATATTTAACAAATGTTCTAACAACATTTGTCAGTATTTATAAAATAAGATGTACATTTGATCTCTACTTATAACATCGACAATAATTTTCGACGCACGCGCCACCATTATGAAACCCCACAACTTTTGAACAATAATCATAATAATAATTATTAATTGAACATTGTTGGTCAGTGGAAAAAATAAACGGATCATTGGGATCATCAATCGCTCCTCCTACAATCAATAGAATATTGTCAAATATTTTTTTTAACTGTTTTCGTTACCAACATCAATTTTTGAATTTGTTAAAATTATTTAAAGTCTAACAATTAAGTTCGATTATTGATCACTCTACATGTATTAGGGGTTATGTACGTTAGAAAATTAAAAGAATAATTATATATGTGTCTAACGTGATTACGATGAAATTATTCTCAAGTAAATGGAAAATTTCAAATTACAAGTAAACTAAAATGAAAAAAATAAAATCATCAACGGTAGAAAATAAAATAAAATCCAAAAGTTGAAAATCCAAACGACAACAACAAATAAATACGAATTTGAGAACAAAAATAAGAACTAATTTTCAAGAAAAATAAAATAAGAGACTTAACAATCTTAATTTGAAATTTTCAAACATTGATCCTATTTTAAAATTCTCAAACAAAATAATGTTTTCATAAATATTTTCTTAACTATGTTTTCTGAAAACATTTCTAAATGAGAGGTTATTTCCTATAAGAAATTTTCTGAAAATGCAGTCTAATTTTCGTTAAAAACTTTTAAGTATGTCAAACACATTTTACACATGTATTTTTGGAAGATGTATTCTCAATATCAAAACTAAATTTTCATTTCAAAATGCATGCTTTTTGTTACCTGGAGTGAAAATGGATGCAGTGCATAACAATGCAATGAAAAAGTAGACACAGTCAATGCCATAAGCCATTTTATCTTTCAAATTATCAATGAACAAGCAACACATACTAAAGGGTATTTAAAGACATGACTGAGAAGTTTTTTAATTACTAAAATAAATCAATTTTAAAGTAATGCTTAAAGTACGTAAAACAAGTGTTAAGAAAGGAAACTTCTATCGATTTTAAAGTAAATCAAATATAATAAAACAAATTATAAAATGCATATAAAGATGTTTTTTAAATGATTTTTTTTTAAATAAACTACAATTTATTTTAAATATTTGTTTTTACTCTTTCTCATAAAAATTAAAAAAAAAAAGCAAAATTCGGTTCAGGTTTGATTCTGAAATAAACAAAAGTTAATTTAGAGAAAAAGTTCATTTATATTAAATTTTAAAAATTCCTTGATTTGTATAAATTTTAACCACACATTTTTAAAACATTTTTTTATTTAATTTATCAAAAATTATAAGGACATATATCGTTTTTAAATTTAAAGATAAATTTTTAAATTATTTTAACTTTTAAAATTAAAAAAATTACAGTGTTTTGTCAAAAAAGCTAAAAATTAAATTTTTTTTTTCAATTTTAAAGTAAATGAAATCTAATTAAATTAATTAAATCATGTTTAAGAGTTTTATTAATGATCAAATAATGATAAAGCTTGTTACAATTATTGTACAAATAATAGCTACCTTAAAGCTCGTTAGATGCGCGAGATAGAAAAGATACATGATAAGATATAAGACAAGATAACAATGGGATATGATAGTGACGTGATAAAAATTATCATATCATGTGTTTGATGTGTACATGATTCCAAATAATATGAAGTTATTTTATCATGTCATATGTTTGATACACACCTCATATATGATATAATATATATATATATATATATATATATATATATATATCATATTTAAATGACATTATTTTTTCAAATAAATTTACACAATACTTTTAAATATTTTAAATTAACAAAACATACTAAGAAAAATTAAATAAGTAAATAATTTCAATTGGATAACTAAATAATTATATTTTATTTGTTGGATAAACTCAATAAAGATATAATATTTATTATATATAAAAGAAAAATTTACTCTTGTCATAAATCATACATATTTTTAAATTTAGTTATTAATATTTTGATTTTAAATGTAATATCACATTCTATTGTTTTTTATTTTAATTTTATTAGATTTAGTTTTGTATATTTTAAATTATATTTTATAAGGACAATTGAGTAATTATTCTTTTTGTCTCATATTCAATATAAGAATTATAACTAAGAGACATGATATTATAGAATTAAAGAATATCTTATCATATCTTGTTGGTTCATCAAATACTAGATTAACACAAAAAATGATAAATATATTATAAGTTTAATTATTGTTTTTAGCAATTCAAGAAATCGGCCCCCTAATTTAAAATTTGACAATTTTAGTCTTTCATTCTGATTTTTAAATAAAAATTGGCAATGAGACAAGCTCTACATAATGTGACATATTATATGAAGACGTAGAATGATTAACACTCATGAAAACGCAATAAATTTATTTAAACATTTAACTTTAAAATTTTTATTTTTGTAATTTAATTAATGACATACGAATAATTAATGTATCTAGATAATTATATATCATGAAATCGTATGTTACGTCATTTAAAATATATAAAATCGTTATTTTTTTAGTTCAAAAATATAAATGAATAACTCAAACTGTCGACTTTTAAAATATAGAAACAACTCCATGAATTACTGTAAATTATTAAAAATAGAAGAATTAAAACTACAATTAAGTGTATATTATATTTTTATCGTGTGCATTAAAGAGCGAAATGGCAATTGTATCGGACATGTAGTTTTCATAAATAGCTCTAGATAATTGCACCTACTCTCAATGTATTAGTATAACTATGTCTACAAATACAGTTTTATGATTTGCATACAAAGAGGTCAAATAATTAATAAGTATAATAATTAATTTTTGTTTGAATTACATTATTTTTTTACATTCATTCATTTGTAGGGAATAAAAAGTATTGTGTTATGAATAATTCAAATTCGAGATTTACAGATCAAAGAATTGAAAAAAAAAATCAATTTAAATTTGAACTTGAAATTTAAGATGGCATCGATTTTTAACATCTCTTACCGCATCACCTCACGATCACGAATAGCCCTCTATGATTTGACTGTAAATGCCTCTACACTATATAAAAAGGCACCAATTTTTTATTCTCTTTGATTTAGCTGTAAATTCATTCAAAAGCTTTTTGAAGTCATTATTAAATCATATTTGACTTTGGCTAGATAATTAGACCATCTTTAATATGGATAATTAATTTAATAGGATATCTAAAAGGGAGAGAAGTGTTTCTAATAAGCACTCTCTCGGTGGCCCTATATGTTTTTAATATTAAAATAAACAAATGGTGTTGACGAGTGATGACATATAATTATCTGGTAAGACTCATTTAATTATTTTTTTGAGTTTTTGGGTTAGAGTGATTTTTGAGTTGTTGGGTTAGAGAAACTGAATATTTATGAAATATTTATATTTAAAAATTATAAAATAAATAATATGGTTATATATATTTTGAGTCTTTTCTAAAATTCAATCTTTTTAATTTTAGTTCTTGTAAAATAAAAATATAATTTTTAATTTCTATAAAATTATCATGTATGTAGATTTAGTCCCTGTTGTTAAATCAACATATATTTTAAAATTAATTCTTTAAAAGCATATTTACAATATTATAAAAAGTTTATCCGCAAAATATAACTCAAAATTCGATTTTTAAGTGTATATTTCGGTTACCTTAATATTGAGCTTTTAAAAATTAAAAAAAAATCATATTTAATTCATCTTAGGTTAAAAAATTCTAATGTTTTTTTTAAGAAAATTTTTATAATTGTCGCATAATATTGCTTGCAAAAAATTATTCAAAAATTTTAAAGTTTAAGTACAATTAAACTTATTTTATTTCAATATGGACTAAAATTGTATCCTCAATAATTTTACAGGAATTAAAAATTGTATTTTTATTTTACAGAAATTAAAATTAAAATATCAAACTATCACAAGAACTAAAAATATATTTAACAATATATTCATATTAGACTTACTTAAATACTCAAATAATATAGATCTCTATTTTTCTCAAATAAAATATATAATAGATATCCATTGTTGATGCACTTAAGGTATCCTTTTTATGAGAATAAGAGTTTAAAAAAAAATATTTGATTTTTGAATAACATTCATTTATTTTCCCAAGAAAATGCTCCAATCATTCCACGGAGTTTTAACTATTGGAAACTATTAAGAAATTAAAAATTTCAAAAAATTATCCTAACACTAAACTAGCACCTCATGTCTTAGTTATCCTAACATTTGCTTTGAGTCTTATACTGGTTCACCACCAAACTGGTAGCTATGTCCAATCTCTTTACTCAGAAGAATTTTCTCAAATAATTCAAACTGAATTACAACACTTAACCAGTTAAGTCTTTTCAACTTCCAGTTTGCACCTACAAATCGTTGAGGAAAAATAGCCACTACCGGACAAGGTTACAAATGAATAAGTTTGGGTTTTTCTGAAAGATCTCTCTCACAAGAGGTTGTTTACAATATAATTCTTTCATATTTTTCATTCTCAACAGTTAGATATATTTTGAATGATTGTAGAATATTGTAGTGCTTATTGTGTTGCGTGTAATTGTGGTGCATTGTTGTTCTTTCTCAAGTAAGAAAACATGTTCTTTTATAGAGTTCTTCACGGTAAGGTCAGTGTCCTTAAAGGTAAGGCATGTGTACTTTCTTTCAAAAATACAACATGTATCTTCATGACTTTCTGCAATTGAACCATTGAAGATAAATTTATCCGTTGAGGTTAGAATTGAATCCCATAAATCACTCCTTGTAACTTGAATGAAATAAAAGGAAGCAAAGGGTACGGACCAAAGGATACAACAATCAGAGCATAAAATATCAGAGCAAGCATTATTTTGGGTGTTTATTAGAGGATGCACACAACTTGTATTCTCAAAGGATTAACTGTCATCAGATAATTTACTACCATTTGTTTTTTCAGAGTAGTTGCCTTTTTCATAACAGTTGACTTTTCTAGAGTCGTTGACTTTTTCAAAACGTTGACTTCTTCCTAAATGTTAGTTGTGTGTTGACTTTCTTCATATGCGTTGACTTTCTTTAGAGGCAGATGAATCAGACGTTTGATGTAGTCATTAGAAGCAATTGAGTCAGACGTTTGCTTACTTCTCCAGAGGCAACTTATTAGAGACACGTAACACTAGTCTTCGAATGCGTAATGTACCAAAGTCTTGGTTTTATTTGTATTCGACTAATCATCAGAGGATATATCAATATATCCTGCACAATACATTTGGTATTGGAACTGCACAATTAATTAAAACATTAGTGTATTAAATTGTTCCCACAAAATACATTTTGTTATTATAAAAAAAATAAGGAATTGTTCTTCAAACCATCATAGTTCTAACAATCTCTTTTTGATGATGAAAAAACAACTATTTTTGTAACAACTTAATAATAAATAATAAAGCATAATTCACAAAGTTCTCTCTAACTCTAAGCATATTTAAATATAAGTGCAGAGTAATATTTTGACTTTTCTACTTCTTTTTGAAAGTCTTAAATCAGAGTATTCGATGGTTTGTTTTTAAAACCTTTTAAAATTGTTCTCTATTATCCCCCTTTTGTTATCAAACAAAAAAGAAAATAACTTCATGTTAGATTATTACTAAAACAGACTTACACAAACTGCAAAGTATATCAATTGTCTAAAGCAGAGCATATATATTTAACTTGCAAATCTATTCTTAGAGTTGCAAGGCATATACGGATAAAAAACATCATTCATTTATGGAAATAATATTCAGATATTCTTTAATAAAGTTGAACATGTCCTTAGCAAGTAGTTTTGTAAAAATATGTCCACTGATCATCAATGAAGACAAATTTTATATCTTAGATTCCCTTTTGGAAAAAAATCTCTTATAAAGTGATGTTTGATTTCTATATATTTTGCTCTAGAATGTAAAATATGATATTTAGTTAAACAAATTGCAGAAGTGTTATCACAAAAAAAAATGGAATTTTACTCTCAAAGAGTTTGTAATCCTCTAGCTGATGCTTCATCCACAGAAGTGTTAGAACCAAGTTGATTTTATACATAGAGTTTTGATGATAACAAAAGTATTTTATGAAAAGAGCATATTTGATTTCAAACAGTATGAAAGAAGATTCATGTTATTGAAAAAAAATCTAAAAGAATATTTGACTCAAATTCATAATTGAACAAAACCTAAAATAAGATTTGGTTCAAATTTATAATTGAAGAAAATCTAAAATAAGATTTGATTCAAATTTATAATTGATGAAAATCTAAAATAAAATTTGATTCATATTTATAATTAAAGAAAATCTTTGACCAAGTTGAAAAGAAGATATGGTCAAGATTTAAAGAAGATTTGATCAAGTTTTGAAGAAGATTTGATAAATATTTGAAGAAAATTTGATCAAGATTTATCTACAAAATAATACAAACAGAATCAATCTAAAGAATTTACAAACTCAATCTAAGTAAGATACAATTCAAAATTAAATAAGGACTAAATTGAAGCCCAAATCTTAACTATAAATAGATACTCAAGGCTAAAGAAGAAAATCATCGAAAAACATAAAAGAGTAGAAGAACTCAAGCTCAAAATTCCAAATTCATCTTAGAGTTCAAAGAGAGAAACAATTGTTTGAATGAGAAATACTTTCTAAGTGTTTTTCTTAGAGTGTGATAGTCATTGTTATAATCAGCTTGTTAGAAGCAACTACTCAAGTTCCAAACCTTTGTATTCAAACTCGATAGTGGTTTAGTTCCTTCTTCAATCTTGGGTTGTCAGGTTGTTAGGAGAAGACTTGGCTTGTAGGGTCAAGGTGGTTTGTTCCTCAAAAGTATGGGGTTGTTAGGCTGTTTGGGAAGACTGGCTTGGAGGGTCAGGTAATTTGTAATTCAAGGTAATTAAAGCCTTCTGAATGAGGGGACTGAATGTAGCCAAGTTAGTGGTGAACCATGATAAATCTATGTGTCAAATTATTTATGATTTCATTGTTTGCTACCACTAAATCCAATTGCTTCTTATCCAAGTAATTTATAAAAACTAACTAGCTGTCATCAAATTAGCAAAAAGTTATCAACTTTGTCAAACACAATTCAACCCCCTTCTCGTGTTTGCACCTTCAAGAAGTTGAGTGTTGCATATGGCTGCAAAAAGTATTCTGCTTCTGCTGTGGACACAGCTATTGTGCCTTGCTTCTTGTTTGACCAGGAGATCAGATTTTCACCAAGAAACGTGCAGTTTCCACTGGTGCTTTTTCTCTCAAGTTTATCTCTTGCATAGTCAACATTGCAGAATCCGACTAACATGTACTCAGAGGATAGCTTATAAAATATGCCAAGGTTAGTAGTGCCTTTTAGGTGTCCAAAGATACTCTTAACAACTATTAAGTGAGATTCTTTGGATCATACTGAAATCTGGCACACATACACACACTAAATAAAATGTCAAGGCTGGAAGCAGTTAAGAAGTGACCCAATCATTCCTCTGAAAGTTTGCATTCATCCATCTTAAACTTCTTGAGAAGTTCTTTAGTGTACTTGATCTGGTGAATCAAAACTCCATTTTGATTTTGTTAGATCTGAATCTCTAAGAAAAACTTCAGTTCTCCCATCATACTCATTTGGAATTCATGTTGCATCAACTTAGCAAAATATCGACAAAGCTTGTTGTTAGTTGAACCAAAGATAATATCATCTACATAAATTTGAACTATGAGAAGGTCATTTTCTAAATAGGCTAGTGTCATCTTGTCCTCTTTCAAAATCATTTTCAAGTAAAAAGTTGCTTAGTCTATCATACCAAGCTCTTGGTGCTTATTTCAGATCATACAAGAATTTTTTAAGTTTAAAAACATGGTATGGATACTCAACATTTTCAAAACCAGAAGGTTGTTTAACATACACTTCCTTATTTATATAACCATTTAAAAAATGTACTTTTCACATCCATTTTTAATCTATACCTTCTTGCTAACTGTAACCTTGAGCTACCAATCGATCTTTGTTCCAGATAACTTCTCCTTTCTCGTCCAGCTTATTCCTGAATACCCACTTGGTTCCAATGGGCTTCTTTTCATCTGGTCTAGGTACAAGATCCCAAACGTCATTCCTCTTGAATTTGTTAATCTCTTCTTGCATTGCCAGGATCCATCCATCGCCTGATAAGGCTTCATCAACAAAGGTTGGTTCGATTTGTGAGAGCAGATCAACCAAAGATTTATCTTTTAGAGTCGATCTGGTCTTCTGAGGATCACTTGTGTTTCCTATAATCAGAAAGCCTGGATGAGATGATTTGTATTTGCATCCAGTTCTAGATTCTAGAGGAGGTTGACTTGCTCTGACGTTATTAGTCTTATCTTCTGCTATTTTGTTTGTTTCCTCCAATGTGTTCAGTTCCTCTAATTTTCTTGTTTCTTCTGATTTTTTTGGTTCATCTGATTTTTGAGTTTCCTCTAGGTTGCTTGATTCATCTAGGTTTTGTGGACCTGCAGAATCATCATCTAACTTTGACTTTTTTATTGTTAGGTTGTTTGTTATCAAACTTAACATGGATTGGTTCTTCCTTAATCAGCGTCTCTTGGTTGCATACTCTGTAGACTTTAGACATTTTAGAGGATCCCAAAAAGATGTACTTTTGAGATCGTGAGTCAAACTTGCCAAGTTGCTCTTTAGTGTTCAGAACCCAAACTGATGAAAATAAGAAATGTTGGGTTTTATTCCTTTCCACAGTTCATAAGGAGTCTTACTTAGAATAGGTTTGATAAAGATTCTGTTCTGACTATAACATGCAATACTCAGTACTTCTGCCCAGAAGTGATTTGCAACATTCATCTTATTTATCATAGTGTGTTCCATTTCTTGAAGAGATCGATTTTTTCTTTCTACAACACTATTTTGCTAAGGTGTTCTAAGAGAGGAAAAGTTGTGTAAGATTCCATTCGTTTCATAGAAGTTTTCAAAAAGATTGTTTTCAAATTCACCACTATAATCACTAAGAGTTGTTGTGATTGAAAAATATTTTTCATTCTGCACTTATTTATAGAAGGTAGTGAAAACCTTATGCGACTCATTCGTGTGTCTAAGGAATTTAACCCATATCCATCTTGTATAGTCGTCAACAATGAAAAGTCCATGTTGTATAATTGTCAACAATGATAGGTCTATACTTCTTACCACTAACAGAGGCAATTTTGACTGGACCAAAAAGATCTATATGTAAAAGCTCAAGAGGTCTTGTTATGGAGACAATGGTTTTAGAAGAAAATGAGTTTTTAGTTTGTTTCCCTTTTTGGCAAGCCTTACAAAGAACCTCTAATTTGTATTTGAGATTGGGCAAGCCTCTAACAAGGTTGAGTTTGTTTAATTTTGAGATTAATCTCAAATTTGTATGGCCTAATCTCCTGTGCCAAATCAAATGTTCCTCGTTCATAGACACAAGACATTTTACCTCTTGTTTTTCTAAGTTGAAAAGATTTATTTTGTAAACATTGTTTGTCCTCTAACCAATAAAAAGAATAGACCCATTAGTTTGACAATATCATAACCATTGTCACTTAATTGACTTATGCTCAATATGTTATATTTTAGTCCTTTAACAAACATAACATTTTTAATAGAAGAAGAGGAACTTTTACCAACTTTACCATGACCAATTATTCTTCCCTTCTGGTTTCCTCCGAATCCATGCGTTCCTCTGACCTTCAAGGTCAGGTCTTGGAACATAGACCTTTCTCCCGTCATGTGTCGTGAACAGCCACTTTAGACCTTTCTTCTTTTCAGCACTTCTTTCTTTGTTCTGGTACTTGTTGAAGTCTTTTTGGGGAAAGGATTTCTTTTTGTACCACATGCGCTGAATCTTCCTTAAGATGAAGGATAATTCCTCAGCCTCTGAATCATCATCCTCTAATTCTTCAGCCGCTTGCAGAGCCTTTTTGTCTTTGGATCTGAGAGCCAAAGTCTTTTGCTTCTTCTTGGGAGCATCTTCTATTAGTTCAATTTTGTGAGATCGAAGGGAACTAATCAGTTCTTCAAGACAAAGACTGTTTAGATCCTTTGCTTCTTGGATTGTAGTGATCTTGGATCTCCATTTGCTTGGAAGAGTTCTGAGAATTTTCCTTACACGATCTGCAATTGAATAGCTTTTCTGAAGCACCCTCAAGCCTAAAACCAGAGTCTGAAATCTGGAAAACATCGTCTCGGTGTATTCATCTTCCTCCATTTGAAATAACTCGTACTTTCTAACCAGAAGATTGGCTTTAGCTTCTTCTGCTTGCTTACTTCTTTCATAGGTCAGATCTAGAGCATCATATATGCTATTGGCCATCTCTTTGTTATTGCACTTGTCGAATTCCTTGAATGTGATCGCATTCATCATAAAAGTTCTGGCTTTTATGATGTTTCTTGAATTGCTTCTTCTAATCAACATTCATGTTCTTTCTGGATACTTTAGTACCATCATCATTGGTAAGAGCAGTGTATCCATCTTCAACCAAATCCCAGAGTTCATAATCCTGAGAAATGAAAAAGCTTATGGGTCTATCTTTCCACTACTCAAAACACTCTCCATTAAACAGAGAGAGTCTGTTAAAGATGAATTTGCATGTCTCAATGGTCAAATATAAGACCTTAGAATACTCTTCCATTTTTTTTTCATGCATTGAAATTCTACACTTTGAAATTTGAATTGACTCCCAACAGCTTGTCATACCTACTTTTGTGGAGGTGCTTTGTTATTGTTGGATTTCCACCGTTGGATGATAATTTTAGTTCTCTAGTATTATTAGGAAGACTTTAGTTATACTCATTATTTTTTATAGTGGAGTTATTTCTTAAAGATTATAAATGGTAAAGTAATTATATTACATTAAGAAATTGAAAATAACAATTATTTTGAGATACATTTTTCTTGCAAATGAACAATTATTATAAAACAGAGGATGTATATTTATTTGAATAAAAGGCAAAAAAAAAAAGGTTAGATGAATAATTTCAAACACAAAAATAGTTTTAATCACTCTTCACTGACGAAGAAATAAAAAGATCTAAGAAAAATAATGTGGAAAAGAACTGGGCGGCTACCCTAGTTTTGATGTATTATGTGTACACGTGAATTAAAATAAATTTATTAACATGAACATATTTATATCATGTAGTAAATTTAATGACATGTGTACATGTCAATCGTAATGCTTTTTATATATATATATATATTAATAGAGTTTCGTTTGTTATAAGAGTAAATCTAATTAGATAAGTTTTTTATATAATAATTTAATATAATGATAAATTTTATTAATTTAATTATTGATTATTGACATGATATATAATTATCAAACATAAAAATCTATGTAAATTTAAAATTTGTAATTATATAATCTAAACGTGGATATTTACACTTGATTTTTGTATTATCATGGTTATGTATTATGATGTCAATTTAAATAATTTTCTTTTAGATCTATCATGTGTACTTGTCCATTTATCAATTTATGAAAAAAAGAAATCACATTGAAAAAATTGATATATATATATATATATATATAAAAATTGATATATATATATATATATATATATATATATATATATATGTTTTTTTGTGTGTGTGTAGGGAGGATTTAATGGATCATATATATTGCAAAAGAACTATTCCTTATATCTCTACATTTTAATTGATGTTTATTTCTGGTTTAATTTTAATTGCTTTTATGTTAAGATTAATGTGCATTTATGAGAAATAAATCACATTAACTGAGATCTCGCAGAGTCAACTATATATGGTGGTATTAACAACTCTTTTCAGACAAAAACAAATTCATTATAATTCGAAAGTTGAAGTATCTTTTATTTTACAAACATGCACCACAGCACATGCTGTTTTTATTGTCTTATAAAAATTTTGAAATTACATACCCAAGAAAAAAATTTGAAATTATATGAGTAATTAAGAAAATAATAATAAATTTAATTTATATACATTTTTAATGTAAAAAGATTTTACACTATTAATCAATCACTATTATTAAATCATTAATAATATTTGATTTTTATCATAATTACTTTTAAAATTATTGATCATTATTGGTCATTATTAATGGATTGTGAAAATTCTTTTACAATGTCATGACATAAAATTAAATTCAATAATAATCGTTTATTGTCACTAACGATATATATATATATGAATTAAATCTCTATATATAAAGACTGTAATTAATGCAGTTTTATCTTTACGTTAGAAAAAATAATTAATAGACATAAAACTTTGTGCCTATCATCCAACTTAGTACTATAATTTTTCAATATAAAATATTATATTTTTCATATGCATTGAATAAAATGTTCAAAATGAATTATTTTTAAGATTTTTCTAACATATATAATTTACGTGCATAAATAACACTACGCACCTAGGCTGTTATGTACCTAGGCTTGTATTTTCCTAAACAAATCAAGGAATTGAAGGTAAAATTTGTAGGACGAAAATGGTTGATTCAACTATCAAAATTCTCAGCGTTGTTTTCTTTCTTGTCCTCGTTGCTCAAGGTAATCTTTCCCTTCAGATCGATTAATTATTTTTTTTTGGTCTTTTCAAATCCATAAATTAAACTTCTACTGTTATATTTTTAGAGAAAAACTCTAAATTTTTACTCTCTCACAAATGAAATGCTATATATATTCGAAAAAATTAATTAATTAATTAAAAAAAATTTATAGACTATATTTACCGTCAAACTTTGAATTACTAAAATTTCATTTATATAAGAACTCAAAATTAAAAAAAAAAAAATATATATATATATATATTTTTTAAATTTAGATAAAATATATCAATTTTTTAATTTATTTTTTTATATTTCATTTTAGATAGAATATTTGTTATTTTTTATTATATATAATAAACTTCAATAATTTTGCTCCATTAATATCCCAGGCTATAGCAAATGTTCATTGAGTGATCTCTCTGTAAGCCAGCATCCAACAGGACTTATAATGAAGCAATTTCCAGAGTATCGTGTGGATATCACCAACAATTGTCCTTATTGTGTTCAAAAGAATGTGAAGATTAATTGTCCTAATTTTGAAACAGTTGAATATGTAGACCCTTCAATTTTGAGTGTTTCAGGTGATATTTGTCTTGTTAATGGTGGTAAGCCTGTTGTAAAAAATGTTAATGTCACCTTCAATTATGCTTGGAATAATTCATTTATTTTAACTCCAAACTCCACTGAGATTAGTTGTTAAATAGCCTGAATATTTTGTTGATGTTGTAATTTGTAAACTTCTATGGTTGTGGCTTTGGTTTACATGCACTAATAGATTGAATTCCATTGATTCACTTTATCATAGCATTGATTTAATTACTTTATCCTTTTTTAACTTTATATTGTTAGTCGTAAAATTCAACAAACAAGTGATTGGAAAACATGCATATTAACAATATTCTTGTTTCATTTTAAATATCTCATTTAAATGCATAATTTTTAAGATTATAATTAGTTGCGTTAATCTTAAATATCTTTATCAATCGCAGTTTGTTAAGATGTTTAATAAATTTAAATTTAATAAATAAAGTAATTAATATTGTATCTCCATATTATATATAATTGTAATGGAATTTATATTAGTTACACAATTATCAAAACACTCTCATATGTCTTTATTCAAAAATTTACACGTGTCACTCATATGGACAAAGTATTATAAAAATAACAAAATAATATTATAATTTAATTCAATCATAAAATTTACCACCTCTGAATAATAAATGTACTTATTTTTAGAGTTTTATATTGAATGCCAAATTAATCTCAAATTTTAACAACAAATTTATTTTCTTTTCAGATTTATTTCACATCTATTATTCCGTTTCCAATTTTGAAATCTGCATACTATATTAATTATACTCCTTTCCTTCATTTCCAACATTTTGTTGAAAGAATTTAGCAGCACACAATGAAAGAGCATCATGGTCTCTCGCTTTCTCAAATTTATAATTTCCTTGCTTCAAGATTTTATTCCTTTATAATTAAGTTATGCATTCAAATATTATCTATTATGTTTTATGATGCTTACGCAGATTTTGGAACCAATTAAAGCATGTTCCACTCCTATTGTCTAATGAAATTGATCCTTCTAATTAAGCTATAGACTTCTCAAAGTCAAATTGCAATGGAATGATGATAATTTCTACATTTTTTATATGTTTTTTATAGGACATTTTTCTAAATAAGGTCTTACCAAAATATTCAAGAGCATGCCCTATTGTATGATAGTCAAATGCCATCGTAGAAATTTAGTCAATGCTAATTTGTAAATATTCTACCGTTAATCATCACAAAAATTGGTAGTTTCATTCCTACTATCGTGTGCAAAGAACTTGAATGTCTTGCTTAGTTATTGAAATATATTAGTAAATATCGATATATATCATTATTTACAATATATTAACCTCTAAGATATTGAAAAATGTTCTGTCAAAAAAAAGATATTGAAAAAGATATTAGAAATAGGAATTTATTACTAAGTGATCGTCACAATATTTGAGGGCACGAATAAAGGAATTTATTATTGTAACATTTTTTTAAAATAAATAACATTTTGTCTTCAAAAATTCAATTACATAGATATTATTGTTAATTATATGTTTAACTATTCAAGAATCTTTTATAATAGGTTATTAAAAACAATGTTTAGACTTGGATCCCTAAATTTGTCAAATCTATAGTTAGATCTATAAACTAAATTTTTTTAATTACATCTCTAAATTTTTAAATAATTTGTAACAGAGTCAAGAATGGACCCTCTTCATTAATCCTATCTATTTTTTTCAATTATAGCATCTTAATCATCAAATTCAATCTCGCAATAGAGAGAATTCATTCTTAATAGTTGATGTATTCCAATTGAGAAAAGTTGAAAGGATTTCAATAGAGAGAATTCATTCTCAATTCCACAACATCAACGACCTAATTAAAAATTAAAAATCATTTAAAGTTAAAAGATTTAATTAATGACTATTGCGAAAAACGGAGATCAATGAAAAAACCAAGAAAGATGAATCTGAAACGAAGATTGATCCGTAGAAGTTCCAAGAACGATCTTCGTTTCTGACTGAAACGAAGATTGATCTTTCACAACAGAATTTGAAGCTTGTAATGCTAAAATGAACACACTCAATTGTTAACTCAGTTCAGAGATTAACTCCTACGTCTGGGGGACTGGATCCGACTTGAATTATCACTAGTAATGAGATGAAAATGTTTACAATTGAATTGCACTTATGCTACCAGTTTTTCTGCACTAAGTAAAAACTGCAGCTTGCATTATATATTTTTCTGATCTCCCTTTTTCCAGCCTTGCTTTGGCTTATATACAGTTTGTTTACAATTTGGAGTAACAAACAAACTAACTAACTAACTGCCCAAAACAGTTTTGCTTCTTAATTGAGAACCTTGATTGTAGTTTGCAGCCTGTCCTGTCCACATCTCTTGAGGGGTTTTGAGTTCAATTGCAGTTGAAGGACTCAAATTTATCAAATAACAAGCTGTATGGACAACTTCTCCCCAAAACTGTGCAGACATCCTTGCATTTGACAAAATGCATCTCATTCTTTCAAGCAAGATTCTATTCATTCTTTCAGCTAGTCCATTTTGCTGAGATGTGCTCCTTACAGTCCTATGTGTGTTCACACCATGAGCTTTGCAAAAACTAGTGAATTCCTCACTACAGAATTCCAGACCATTATCTGTCCTTAGAGTTTTAATCCTTTTGTCAGTCCTATTTTCAACCACAGACTTCCAATCTTTAAAGGTTTTAAATGCTTCATCCTTGCTTTTCAACAAGTAAATCCATACTTTTCTACTATAATCATCAAGAAATGTTATGAAATACTTGTTACCTCCATGTGAAGCAACCTTTGCAGGGCCCCATAGATCACTGTGAACATATTCCAGAATTCCTTTTGAGCAATGTTTCCCTTTAGAGAACTTGACCCTATGCATCTTTCCAAACACACAATGCTCACAAAATTCAAGATCACTGATCTTGTCCCCACCTAGCATGCCTTGCCTGTCCAGAACTTGCATTCCCTTTAGACTAAAATGTCCCAGCCTTTGATGCCATAGGCTGGCTTTGCTTGATGCGTGAACAGCCACTACTGCCATTCCTGTCACTGCTTGACCATTTAGAAGGTAGATTCCATGATCCCTTGTTCCCTTCATGATTACCAATGATCCTTTTATGACTTTTAGAGTGCCTTTCTCTGCTTTGTATGAACAGCCAGCTTTTTCTAGCATTCCTAGAGAAATTAAATTCCTTTTCAGTTCTGGAACATATCTCACCTTTGACAAAATCTTCATGGTTCCATCTTCCAGCTTCAGCTTGATTGAACCAATTCCAACTACCTTGCAGGCTGATTTGTTCCTCATAATCACCTTACCTCCATCAGTTTCTTTGTAGTCTAAAAACCAATCTCTATTTGAGGTCATGTGAAATGAACATCCTGAGTCAAGTACCGAGTCATCATCCATGATTTCAGTTGAATTTTCCATAAGAACTTCTGAGCTTTCATATCCTTCAGAAGCTATAGATGCATTTTCATAATCATCATCACTATTTGATCCTTTCTTTCCTTTCCAATCTGGGCATTCTTTCTTGAAATGCCCTTCTTTCTTGCATATGAAACATCTCATTTTAGACTTGTCCTTTTCTTTGTTCTTGAACTTATTCTTCTGCTTTTGATTCTTCTTCCCTGCCCTGGCCTTGACAAACAATCTCTCACCACTGCACTCTTCTTTCCCATCTGACTTCCTCTTCAATTCTTTGGAGATTAGTGCAACTTGTACTTCTTCTAATGACAAAGAATCTCTACCATACAGAAGTGTATCACACAGATTTTCATAAGAGCTTGGTAATGAATTTATCAACAACAGGGCCTGATCCTCATCATCCAATTTTACATCAATATTTTCAAGATCTAATATGATCTTATTAAACTCATCCATATGATTTTCAATTGATCTCCCAGGTTGCATCTTGAAAGCATATAATTTTTGTTTTAAGTACAAACGATTCGGTAATGACTTTGTCATGTATAAAGATTTTAATTTGAGCCAAATACCTGCTGTAGAGGCCTCCTTTGACACTTTCCTTAGAACCTTGTCCCCAAGTCTCAAGATTAAAGCACTATGAGCCTTGTCCATGATATCCCTCTTCTCCTTTTTTGGTAGTGTGGATGCCATGTCTTTCTCTCCTCCTAGCGCTCTTGCCAAACCTTGATGAACAGCAACACTTTCATCTTGAGACGCCATAACCCAAAGTCATTCTTCCCATCGAATTTTTCAATTGCATACTTTGTTGATGCCATCCTTCCTTTGAATCGAATACTCTCGAGCTCTGATACTAGTTGTTGCGAAAAACGGATATCAATGAGTAATTAAACCCGGACTTTTCTTAGTTTTATTCAGAAAAAACCAAGAATGATGAAACTGAAACGAAGATTGATCCGCAGAAGTTTCAAGAACGATCTTCGTTTCTAACTGAAACGAAGATTGATCTTTCAAAACTGAATTTGAAGCTTGTAATGCTAAAATGAACACACACAATTGTTAACCTAGTTCAGAGATTGACTCATACGTCTAGGGGACTGGATCCGGCTTGAATTATCACTAGTAATGAGATGAAAATGTTTACAATTGAATTGCACTTATGCTGCCAGTTTTTCTGCACTAAGTAAAAAATGCAGCTTGCATTCTATATTTTTCTGATCTCCCTTTTTCCAGCCTTGCTTTGGCTTATATACAGTTTGTTTACAATTTGGAGTAACAAACTAACTAACTAAAGTTAGTTACAACCAACTAACTAACTGCCCAAAACAGTTTTGCTTCTTAATTGAGTACCACTTTTAACAATGACCAATATGGCAATTCAATCCTCTAAAAAAATATGACAATTCAATAAGGCTAGTTTTTTTTTTGTTGAAAATAAGGCATAATATTTTTTTGATAAAAAACGTTAGATAAGGCATAAATTTTTAACTATTCCTTTAATGTCAAAAAAAAAAAAATACTTAGGTATAAAATCAAAGCTGACATTCTAAAACAAAAATAATCGAAGCTGGTAATAAATGGTATTAAACTCCAAATCTATTGAATCATTTCACAATCCTCTTTCATTGTTTAATTGCTAATTTTTTATAGTCTTAATTTAATTGCCAATTTTGAAACACCCAAGCATAAACACGCAAAATCAATTATCAAATTCAAACCAAAACTTGAATTTTCTTCCAAACAGAAAAATAGCCTATATTGATTCACATACCACACCTTTTTATTTTCGTTTTTGTTTTTAAGAAAAGTAGCGGCTAAACTCACATACTAATATTTAAACTACTGAATACTGATTTTGTTTTTAAAAAAGTAACGGCTAAACTCACAACTAATATTTGAACTACTAAATGAAATTCGAATTTAAGTTTAAATATATAAAATCTTACAACTATTATCTTAGTTGTTCTTAAATATTGACTATACAATTTTATTTTTTTGTTGTTGACAATAGCACATTTTTAAATGTTTAGTTATTCTGGCGTAACCCATAATGATAATATCATTTTGTCTAAACCAAATTTTCATATTCAAACATATTTGCGAGCATCACATTGTGTATATAGAAGGTGGAATTGTTTATTAAGTTTTTTTTTTCAAATGAAATTTCTTATAGATCAAATTTTATTTCACTAATGACTGTTGAATAGTTATTATCTTGTTTTTCTATTTTATTGCAATTGCTTACAATTATCGGTATTTTAGTAGTTTGTATCATATTTTTCTATTTTAATGTATTATTTATCTCATAAAAAAATTATATCTGTAATGTTTTAAATATATACATATATATATATATATATATAATTAATTAAATAAGTGAATTTCTTCTCCAAGCACATCCTCTCAAAAAACAATTATTCGGGGACAATAACATTTCGGGGACGATAACATAAACATGCATACATTTTTTTTGGGTACACAGATCTACACACATTTATAATATAAGTAAACATATGAAATTGAATAAAATTGGAATTGATCTTTACAATTAAGGTTTTATTTAAAAGATAAATATTGTAAAATTTGTTTTCATCTAATTTATTTGGAATCTTTTAATTATAAAATAAGAATTTAAAATTTTGAAGATTTAAAAATAATTATTTTGTAAGATATATATATATATATATATATATATATATATATATATATATATATATGATTAAAAACAATTATCTTGACTTTGATTTGAGTTGTACAATTAATTAATACAAACTATAATATATTCATTTTATTCATATATCCATTCTTATTCTCAACACAGAACATTCAATATTTTCATTTTTATCGTTTTATATAAATAAGTAAATACTTACCTGATATTGAATCTATTTTTAAATTATTTTTTTGGGGTGGAAATGTGGAAGCGAGTAAGGTTCATTGGGTCAATTGAGAGAAAGTGTCTGTCTTTAGACAAGGGTGGATTAAGAGTCCGAGATTTGATAGTTTTTAATAAAGCTCTATTAGCTAAATAGTGTTGGAGGATAAAAACGGATTAGAGGGCCTCTGAGTTAAATTGTTGATCAATAAATATGGAGTGGAAGTTGGGGGATTTAGGGGGGCATTTCGAGGGGGTCTGTGTGGTGGAAGAATATTTTTGTGGAAATAGTTGGTATTTAAGAAGAATGGTTTGATAAAAAAAATTGTTTAAATTTGTTGAGAATGAGAGTAATACTTTGTTTTGGAATGATCCATGGTTGGTTGGTGGAGTTTTGTGTGAGAAATTTAGTAGGTTATTTCATTTGTCTTTGCAATAAGAGAAAAGTGTAAAGGTCATGTTAGAGTTGTTGCGGCTGGAGGGTGTTCAAGGGTGGAGATGGCAGAGGAAATTGTTTGTGTGGGAGGAGGAATTAGTGAAGCAGTGTAGGATTTTATTGGCTAATATTCATATGCAAGTTAATGTAGCAGATAAGTGGTTGTGGAATAATATGCGAGGAGGATTGTATTCGGTAAAGGAGGCGTATTTTGTGTTGGGGGAGGAGTTTATCGCCGCTGTCACCATACCTCCATTTCAAGACCTAGTGTGGCATCTTTTTGTCCATTCAAAAATCTCTTTATTTGTGTGGAGGTTGTTTCAAAATAGGTTGCCTATAAAGAATAATTTATTCCGTCGAGGAATCTTTCTTTTGAAGATCAACAATGTGTAGCAAGTTGCGGGGAAGTTGAAACAGCTTGTCATTTGTTCTTTGTGTGCCCTCTTTTTGGATCTATGTGATATGATGTTTTGAATTGGTTTGAACTATAAGGTGTGTTTCCTATGGATGCAATCAATCACGCTAACCAATTTAATGGTCTTTTTTCAAGCGATTGTGTAATCCCTCAAAGAATTAATTTAATTTGGTTTGCGGTGACGTGGGCAATTTGGAAATCAAGAAACGAAACGATTTTTCGTTCACATGTTTTGAATGCAAATCTTATTATTGAGCAGGTTAAACTTTTAGCATGGAGGTGGATCAAATTGCATGTAAAAGAATTTTGTTATGGGTATAATCAATGATGCTCTCAACCCTTGGTGTGCATTGGCATCATTTGTGGTTAATTGTTTTGCTTCTTGTTTGAGTAGTTTAGTTTGTGTTTCTGGTTTATTTTGGTCATACGGTAAAAGAATTGTATGTAAAAGAAAATTAAAAATGGTGTTTCCATGAAAAAAAGTGAGCAAAAAAAGTTGGTTAAACTTTTGTTTGACTATGTGGACATCTTTGCATGATCATATCTAGATATGTTTGGGCTTGATAATAACATAGTTGAACACAAGTTACCACTTAAGCCTGAATGTACCCCTATTAAATAGAAATTGAGGAGGATGAGGTATGACATTGCGCATAAAATTAGAGAAGATGTCAAGAAGCAATTTGATGCAGATTTCTTAGCGATGGCCAAGTATCCTCAATGGGTTGCTAATATCTTCCCAGTTCCAAAGAAGGATGGGAAGACTCGAATGTGTGTTGATTATCGGGATTTAAATAGAGCCAGTCCTAAAGATGACTTCCCATTGCCTCATATCGATGTTTTAGTGGATAACATTGCTCAATATTTTCTATTCTCCTTTATGGATTGTTTCTTATGGTACAACTTAATCATGATGGCCCCTGAGGATATGGAGAAAACCACATTTATCACACAATAGGGAACTTTATGCTATAAAGTTAGTCATTCAGATTGAAGAATGTTGGAGCAACTTACCAGAGGAAGATGGTGACTTTGTTCCATGACATGATGCATAAGGAGGTAGAGATTTATGTGGACGATATTATTGCAAAGTCTAAAATCGAAGAAGACAATGTTGTTAACCTTCAGAAGCTATTTGCATGATTGAGGACGTACAAATTTCGATTAAACCCAACTAAATGCACTTTTGGTGTGAGATCAAACAAGTTACTTGGATTTATTGTTAGGCAAAAAGGGATAGAAGTAGATTCGTAGAAAGTATGGCCAATACAAGAAATTCCAACTCCGTGCATGGAAAAATAAGTTTATGGATTCTTGGGTAGATTAAATTACATTGCTAGGTTCATATCACATCTCACTACAACATGCAAGCCAATTTTCAAATTCTTGCAAAGATCAAAAATTTGAATGGAATGAGAATTGTCATAAGACTTTCGAGAAGATTAAGTAGTACTTGTGAAAACCTCTAATTTTGGTGCCTCGTGTTCCTAGAAAACTGCTTATTATGTACTTAATAGTACTAGATGAGTCGGTAGGTTGTGCACTAGGGCAATATGATGAATCTGGTAAGAAGGAATATGCCATTTATTATTTAAGCCAGAAGTTCACTCAATGTGAAACAAGGTATTCATTTCTAGAACAAACATGTTGTGCATTTGCATAGGCTGCTCGTCGATTGAGACAATACATGTTATGTCATACAATCTGGTTGGTGTCTAAAATGGACCCAATCAAGTAGATTTTTTAAAAGTCTGCTCTTATTGGAATAATTGTTTGTTGGCAGATGTTGTTATCAAAATATGGCTTGGTGTATGTCACACAGAAGGCTATCAAAGGAAGTACATTGACATAGTATTTGGCTCATCAACCTGTAGAAGATTATCAAACAATGCAGTTTGAATTCCCTGACGAAGATATAATGACTTTATTTGAAGAAAATGAATTTCCTGATAAAGAAAAATGAACTTTGGTATTTGATGGTGCTTTTGACGCATTAGGACATGGAATTGGAGTCTTTTTTATTCCTCCAAAGAACCAGTTGACTCCATTTACCACTAGGATGTGTTTTGACTACACAAAATATGGCAAAATATGAGGCATGTGTCATGGTCATTGAAGCATCCATTGAATCGAAAGTAAGAATGCTTGAGGTATATGGAGACGCAACCTTGGTCATTCATCAAATAAGAGGTGAATGGGAAACTCGAAATGTAAAATTGATTCCATATCATACACATATTAAAAAGTTGATAGAAAACTTTAACAAAGTCATTTTCCATCATATTCCTTGAGAAGATAACCAGTTGGATGACGCGTTGGCCACATTGTCGTCAATGTTCAAAGGATATGCCAGTCATAAGAATTAAAAAACGAGACAGGTCAATATATTGTCTAGCAATAGAAGGAGAGCCTAACGATAAACCATGGTTTTATGATATCAAATCCTATGTTAAGAACAAGGAATATCCAATGGGTATTTCAAAGAATGACAAAGGGTTATAAGGAGGTTGTTATAAGGAGGTTGTCGAACCATGTTGAAGTGCTTTATAAGAGGAAAAATAATATGTTGCTTCTCACATGTGTTGATAAAACGGAAGAAGAGAAAATCATTCGTGAGATTCATGAAGGATCTTTTGAAACAAATGTAATGGGCATGCAATGGCAAAAAAAATCTTGAGGGTTGCCTACTATTGATTGACCATGGAGTCTGATTGTTTTAATTACGTGAAGAAATGTCATAAATGTCAAGTCTATACTGATAAAGTACATATGCCCTCAACCCCTTTGAATATCTTGACGTCACCATAGCCATTTCTAGTGTGGGGAATGGATGTTATTGGACTCATTGAGTCTGAGGCTTCAAATGGACACCAGTTTATTCTAGTCGTTATTGATTATTTCACAAAATGAATTGAAGTTGCTTCTTATGCCAATGTGACGAGGAGTGTGGTTGTCGAATTCATCAAAAGAGAATTGGTTTGTCGATACGATATGGCTTGCCAAATAAGATTATCACTGATAACAAAATGATAAAGGTTCGACACCATAACTCTTCATCATATCGTTCGAAGATGAATGGAGTTGTAGAAGCGGCGAATACGAATATCAAGAAAATCATACAAAAATGGTAGAGACATATAAATATTGTCATGAAGTGCTTCTTTTTGCATTGCATGATTATAGAACCTCTGTTCGCACCTCAACGGGGGCAACTCCTTTAGCATTGGTGTATGGAATGGAAGCAGTATTTACCATTGAAGTTGAAATTCTCTCGATTAGAGTCTTGATGGAAAAAAAAAACTATAAGAAGCAAAGTGGGATCAATTATGGTTTGACCAATTGAATCTCATAGGAGAAAAAAAATGATGATAGCTTTGTGTCATGGTCAATTATATCAAAAAAGACTTCAAAAAGGCTATATGAGAAAAAAATTTGTCCTTGAGAGTTTCAAGAAAGAGACTTTAGTGTTAAAGAAAATATTGCTCATATAAAAAAACTCTCGTGGAAAATGGACCTCAAAATACAAAGGACCATATGTTGTGAAAAATGATTTCTCTATGGGAGCTTTGATACTCACAAAGATGGATAGAGAGAAATTTCCACTTCCAATAAATTCATATTTAGTCAAAAATTATTATGCTTGAAAACAAAAAATAAAAATGTTAAAAAAGTGAGTTCGCTATGTTGAAAACCTGAAAAAACAACCTAGGCAAAAATTAGGGAATCCTAATGGATTGAAAACTCGAAAGAACAGTTCATGTAAAAGTTAGGGATAAAAAAAAAGTTCATCACTAGAAGAATTGAAACAATTCAAACTTAGGGCAATTATTATTCCCGAAAGTTGATCAATGGGAATTCTAAATTTGACTAGCATTCGTTATCCCTCAAAGTAGAGCTAAACACATTCATCTCTACATTGTCACTCCTACCTGCAATTATGAATGTACATTGTGTTGTACATTACACTTCCTTATAAAATAATTCATGTTTAATGATTGATTGTTCTAACATTCTGATTGCTCTTTATAGAAGACAAAGTTAAGACAAATCAATTTGGAAAGTCCAAATTGTAAGCTAAGAATGTCAAAATCGCACATACGACTAATAAGATCAATTGAACATTTAAGAGACTCAAATTGAAGATCCAAATGATTAAAACAGTCTTCAAATTGATCCCTAGAGACAAATAACTGTATTAGCACTTCTCTGCAGAAAGCTATGCATGCTTCTGATCACAAGTACCAACTGACTTTTTACAGCTCATTATCACACTTATTCACTTTTTTCATACCAACTGATTTTTGACAGCTCATTATCACACTTATTCACGTTTTCCTTCAAACTCAAAACAAGAATGTTCTGGGTTGGTCAAGAACGTTTTGGACAGTAATATAAACATATGTTAACGTGTCTTTATATGAGTTTTCAAGCTTGTTCTCATCTATAAAAGAAAGATCAATCAGAATATTCAACAATCAATATTCACTTGTTCAAATAACCACAAGTCAAAAACTCTTCAAACAAACTTCAACTCTTTTCACGATATCTTGGGATCATCTTTATTGAGTTTTGCTTTTAGTTAATCTCAAATAAATAGTTGAGAATCATTCGATCTTAAACACTTTTATCGTACACATTGTAATTGACTCAAGTCTATCTTTTGTGTTAGATTGAGCATATTTGTAAAAATCATTTCTAGATTGAAAGACAACTATGAAAAACCTTTCAAGTTTGAAAAGTGACTGTAAAAATCATTTCTAGGTCGAACCAAAACATCAGAGTTTGGTAAATAACTGCAAAGGAAAAAAGATAAGACAAAATAATCAATCAATAACAAACTAGGAAAATTGCAAACTATGTCCAAGTTTGCTGGCAATGAAGTTTGGTAAAACACAATGAAACAAGCAGCTCCAATATGAAAAGAGAAATATGATTCATTGAATCACATAAACAAGTTGGGCTTGGTTGCTTTGTATGTTGTTTTGAGCTTCCTAGTTGGTGGCCTAATCTTCTTGTACACCAATGGGAACTTGATTTTGGAATTGTGAAATTGCTTAGTGCTCTCCCTTTTACACAGATTAGCAGGGATTGTGGCAGTTTTAATGATTTGGATGCATGGAAACCTCACCCTATGACGAGATGCCATTTCATTGTACATTGTCTCGACGGCACCATTGAGAGTAGTGTCGCGGTATTCCTTATACATGTTGTGGTAACCAGTACGACTCTGATATCGCAACCAAATACCATAGTTCTTGATCTTGGTGGGGTTTTTCTCAAAGATCTGCCATCAGTAAAAAATACTATAAACCACAATTTCAAAAGAGACTGCAATTGACGGGTAGAATATAACTAAAAGCTAATGCACTCGGAAATCCTACACTAAGTATTCTGTCACCTTAATTTGCTTAACTTACTGTTCCTAAATAAGAACAATTGAAACAAATGCAATAAAAAACCATGCCATAACATTCAAGTTCAACTATGAAAATATGTCACATGTTTCATGCTTTAAACCCTCCTCAAAATTCTTTTTATATACGGGCATAAAACTTACAGAAAAAATCACTGAAGATATATAACCATAATAGATGATTACCTATGTTAGAATTAGACATATTTAGTTTTCAACACAGTTTATAAACATTTGTTGAGTGAGTTCTTATAAAAGTAAACAAAGAAATTTTTATCTCAGTACTGAACATACACATTAATTATAGCATTATAGTTAATGCCAAAATACCAAAGAAAACCGAACAACACCCAACATAACTACTTGAAATCAAATTGATAAAAGTTGAACACAAGACACATGATTTAACTTCTATAGATGAACATAGAACCTTTTCAAGTTCTCCCCAACATTGCTTTGACATTGTGTGTCTTCTCAATTGGACAATCAATCAATTCTTCTTAATTGTAAAAAATTCCTCAATATGTAAACATTAGGCATTTAAACTAATAGATCCTACCCATAATATAGCTAGCTAAGTTCCAACATAACATAGGGAAAGATTAAAAAGAAAACTATTTTCTTCAACACACAACAACAAAAAGGAAAAAAAAATTGTTCTAACATTATACATATAGACTTATATCCATTATTTTTTTTCTATTCCATCTTAACATAAGCTCCACAATTATTCTAACATATTTCAATTTACTACTGTAATTGATAAGTGTGCATACCTCATTGATGGCCAACACTTGCCCATTGCTTTTCTTAACCTTCTTCAACTTCCTCAAGAAATACCTACACCAATCAACATTATTAAAAATACAATTAGTCATATTAAATAGTTAATCACTTTCAGTAATTGAAAAAATCTAAATTTGTTAATAGAATAGAAAACGTACCAGAACTTGGATTTGGCACGAACCTCATTAGTGGCCCAAAGCTTCATGCGATAAATCTTAGGGTGTTCCTCGGTTTCGGTGGGAAGAGCCCTTCCGACAACCTGGTACTGGTGAAACTGTTTCACCAACAATCATAACCGCATTAGATTCAAAATAAACTCACTCCAAAAAGTAAAATAAAAAAATGAAAGAAATTAAACATTAGTATTGATATTTACGATAACCAACCTTCATGTTAACCATTTTTTACGAAGAACCCCGATTCCGATTGTAACCCACAGCCAATCGTATTCTACTCGTGCTCTGATAGAAACTAAGAAGAATGATGAATGAAGGAATCTTCAGATACCTAAACCACTAATGGGCTAGAAATCAGGCCCACGGGCTTCTGCCCAAGTAAAGCGGCTCAGTTTTTTCGTAGAATAAGCCCATTTGAAAAAAAAAAAACAGTTTTTCTTAAAAAAAAATTACCAAAAAAGAAAACAGTTATTAACAGAAAAA
Organism: Cicer yamashitae; assembly: GCA_037974755.1. Classification (NCBI taxonomy): domain Eukaryota; kingdom Viridiplantae; phylum Streptophyta; class Magnoliopsida; order Fabales; family Fabaceae; genus Cicer; species Cicer yamashitae. Next base: position 39,440,739 of record JBBPBQ010000003.1, read on the forward strand.
GAACATTTTTTTTTAACGGTAATACTTTGAGATTGATGAAATGACTATATAACTTTTTTTTAAATATCGTTATGTAAATTTTTAAATAATTTAAAAAAAATGAAAACTCTTTTAAAAAATAAATAAAATTATAAATATTTGATTATTCTGTAACTTTACAAGTCTTATAATACATTAATAGTGTCAAAAACTGACAAGGTGTCCATCTTTCTACTTTTATCAATAAAAATAATAAAAGTTGTAAATTTATATTCAATTATTTTTTAAAAATAAAATAAATTATTTGATTGATTGATAAAGAATGATAAAATTATTAAAACAAATTTAATTAAAAAGGTAAAATTGAAAGGAAAAAGATATTTGAAAAATTTATTTATTTAATTAAATTATAAATAAAATTATCTGTATAAAGGATAAAATTGAAAGAAAAAAAATCACACCCAAATTTTATATTTCTCTATAGACATAGCATAGATACATTGTTTGTCGCAGTGATTTTGAAACAAACTAAACTTTTAAAGAATTATTATTATTTAATAATATAAGAAGATGATTAAATTATTAAGAATAGTTTTTGTCACTAGCTATTATGATTTCACATTTTATAAGAACCAAATTAATCCCAACGGCCGGCCGGCAATAGCATAAATATGTATAGTTCTTAAAATTTGGGCAGCATAATTAATCGGCAGCATTAAACATCAAAATAGTTCTACTATTACCATACAAAAATGGCAGAAATAAGCACCGCCTAATTAAATTGATCAAGTAAAAATGAGATGGATATATAATTAATAAAAAAAAAATTACTATTTCATCTTTCATGAGTTTTTTACGAATTTAATTTCTATTTTTACGATATCTAAGTTTGATCTTAATTATAACTATTGTTATTTTGATTTAATTTGTCATTTTTTCCTATTTAAATAATGGTTACATTTCTATTATTTATTAGTGAGTGACACTTTTTCCTTCATTTTTGAGTGTGATCCTAATAGTCGGGAGAGACAATGTATCAAATTTAAAAGATGCCATTTTCTTAGTAGTATATTTAAATTCTTGTGTAGTACTCAAAAAAAGAATAGTGTAGAATATATTTTATTTTATTTTGTATGTATATATATGCAAAAAGAATACAGTAAGTAAAATAGAAAAATATATAAAGAATAAAACAAACGAAATGAGATACAAGGACAAACATTAAGACAAAATTAATATTGATCTTATTTAATTTCTCCTGAATGAATTTTAATTTATCAAAAAATACTTGAATGTTATAAAATTTTATGTCATTATTTTAAAAAATTCAGTTATTTGATAGATAATACATATATAATACATAAGTATAATAGAGTTTAAAAATATTTATAACCATCAATTGAAATGTCACTAATAGGATCTCAAATATAAGTATGGATTAAATCAAAAGTGTGTAAAGATTGACTAGAACTTAAGGAAAAAGGGAGTGTAGAAAATTTACCTAAATGACAAAAATCACAAATGACATTCTTATTTATTGAAATATAGGGAAATTGTTTACACATATGATTCAATACAAAAATAGAGGGATGGCCTAATCTTAAGTGTCATATATCAAAGGAATCAGACTTCAAGCTTAAAACATGTTTATTACAAGCAGTAGTGTCATCTAAAGACACATCAGTTGATAGAACAACAGGAACTCTTTTGTGAATATAAAGATTGTTAAGATGCTCCACAATTCCAATCATCTTCAGGGTATGTGAATCCTGAAGATTGCAAGAATTTTTACTAAAAATCAGTTTACAGTTTAAATCAGTAGTTAACTTGGAAACATAAATTAAACTGAATTGAAACTGAGGTATATAAAGAACATCATTCAGAAACAGAGATTTATCAAAGTAAATAGAACCAGAAAAATGTGCAAGAAGCGTGTTTCCATTAGGGAAAGTGATGGAAACAGGTTTTATCATTTTAATTTTGGAAAAACATTGAATGAAAGGAGAAACATGATATGAAGCACCCGTATCTAAAATCCAAATAGAATGATTATGATAAATAGAACTTGTATTGGAAACACTAGAAATCAAGTGGGTATTGGCTGCTTCAGTAGATTGTTTTTGTGTTGAAGAAGTGGTTGAGGTCTCTTTTTTCGATGACTGAAGAAACCAAGTAATGATAATCTTCCTTTGAAATTGAAGGAGAGTGGTCTTTTGGAATTGAATTGGATGATGGAGTAGACTTGGTTTCAGGAGGAGGAAATGGATTAGGATTATGATTTTTATTTGAACGGTACCCATGTGGAAAGCCATGTTTGAAGTAGCAAGAATCCACTTTGTGATTGGTTTTATGGCAATGTGTGCAGAACATTTGAGACTTTGGTTGAACATGTCCTCTTCCACTTCCAGCTTGTTGTGTATTACAATAATTGGTATTTCCAGAATTCACACTAAAAACAGCAGAATCAAGAGGAAAAGGATTGGATGCAGGTTCTTGTTAAGCAACCAAAGAATATACCTTGCTAATGGAGGGTAATTTCTCCATGAGAAGAATTTGAGTGCAAATGTTGGAATAATTATCATTCAATCCTTTGAGGAAACAAGTGACATATTCTTGATTTTTGAAGCTTGGAACAACGATGCTCAGTTTGCATGTGCAGGGAAAGAGCAAGTACACGAAGGTTTTGGGCGCAAATCTTTGAGTTCATCCTAAAGAATCTTAAGATCGGTAAAGAAAGTCGACAAATTATGATCTCCTTGTTTAATTGAGTGAAGGTCACGGAGAAGATCGAAAAGACGGAAATGATTACCTTTGGTGAACCTATCATGCAAATTGGACCATAGATCAAAGGCAGAGTCGATGCAAATGATGCTATGTGAAATATGTGGTGATAAAGTCCTGGTGATCCTAGAAATCACAATGTTGTTGGCGCGATCCCAAAGATCATTATCATGATGTGAAGAAGAAGGTTGAGGAAGCGAACCGTTGATGAATTTAATCTTGTTCTTCGATGAAAATGTGTGTTTCATTGCTCGGCTCCAACTATAGTAGTTTGAATCGTTCAACGGTGGGGTGACCAAAACGGCGCCGAGATTCTCGTCGGGGTGAAGGTAAGAAGGACTCCGTGGATTCAAAGCGACATCTTTTGATTTGGTGGTGTCTTCTTGGATGGAGCTTTGTTGATCGGAATTAGAAGAGGAATCGTCGTTGTCAATCTCCATGAGAGACGATATGAGGAATTGAAAGGATTAGGGTTTGGAAAGGGTGAATTTGGGGAAAACGCAAAAAAGGTACAGAAGCATGAAAAATTGGTTTAATCTGATGCTATATTACTTGGTAATCAAGAAGAAAGTTTATTGAATAATATCTTGATTATTATTATTAGAATCAATCAAAATACAAGAGTGGGGTTTATATATATAGAACTCAACCTGAGAGTAAAGTACAAAGTACAAAGTACCACTAACACTAACATAGAATGATGGTTGTTAGGTATTTATTTCACTATTAAATTTTTTAAACAAAAATACATAGTCACCTTTGTATAAAAAAAGTAGTATTTTCTTTTGCACATTCTAATAACCAATTCGTTAGTATATCTAAACAGTTTTTTTTAGAATGGAAGACACATAATCATTAGAAGCAACAATTGTGAAGGACATAAAGGATGCACTTGATGAATATAATTCGTATTGCGAGCAATATAGATTGGTTTGTCTAACCATCAATGTGAACACCATCCAACAATCAAATTGCGAGTATTGGGTAAAAGAGGATGTGATGGACGAAGGTATAATCTACCAACTGCTTCTAAGGTGGCTGCATTAATTGTGGGTGATTTTGGCACATCAAAATCCGAAAGAGATGTTATCGTTTAGACTCAATCAGGATTGTTGAAGTGTATTTCAATACTGAGTTCAGCGTACATGCCATTGCAGTATCTGTTGATATTCCCTCGAGGAAAAGATGGATTTTGGAAAGGAATACAAAATAATGATGAGGCAGAGGCACCATCAATCAAAAGACAAATGGTTACCATCAAAGAGTGGTTTGGTTATTGGATCCAACAAAGGATAAATGGATAAATGAAGAATCAACATTGTTATTTGGTAGACGTTTGATTCAACAATTTTTGGTAGATGATTATAGCATGATTGAATCTTCAAGGTTACAATGGGTTCGAACTCATCAAAAGGATTTAAGAGCTAAAATGTACAAAGGTTTGTAAGGTTTGACAAAGTCTATTCTTAAGGGAGAAACTAATCCTACAACATCAAGTAGAAAATTGTATTGTTATCAACTCCAACTATCATCTGAGTTGTCCTTACATGTTAACTATACAATATCTTTTTTGTTGTTGTTGACAATAGCATATTTTTAAATGTTTAGTTATTCTGGTGTAACACTTAATGAATTTTGTCTAAATCAAATTTTCATATTCAAACATATTAGCGAAAAGACTGCATCACATTTTGTAAAGCAAGGTGGAATTGTTTATTAAGTTTTTCCTTTTCAAATGAAATTTCTTATAGATCAAATTTTATTTTGCTAATGACTGTTTAGTAGTTTTTATCCTATTTTTCTATTTTACTGCAATTGCTTAGAATTATCGATATTTTAGTAGTTTTTATCACATTTTTCTATTTTAAAGTATTATTTATCTCATAAAAAAATTATATCTGTAATGTTTTAAAAATTAATATATATATATATAATATAATATAATATAATTTAATAAATGAGTATCTTCTCCTCACACACCCTCTCAAAATAAATATTTTTCGGAGACGATAACATAAATATGCTTACATTTTTTGGGTACACAGATCTACACACATTTATAATATAATTAAACATATGAAATTGAATAGAATTGGATTGATCTTTACGATTAAGATTTTATTTAAAAGATAAATATTGTAAAATTTGTTTTCATCTAATTTATTTGGGATCTTTTAATTATAAATTAATAATTTAAAATTTTGAAGATTTAAAAATGGTTTAAATATGTCTTTGGTCTCTGCAAATATATCACTTTTTGATTTTAGTCCCTCACTACACCAAAGTTAGGCTTTAATAGCGCTTTTTTTATGCATTTAATAACGCTTTTAAGGATTGTGTTTTACTATTGAATTAAATTTATTTACTAAAATTGAACAAAAAGTTTCCGAATTGATTGAAATAATATTTAAAACTAACAACGATAATAAAATTGATCCTTTATAATAAGAAAAATGTCAGGGATGAGTTTCACTTCGAATCCAACCTTGGTACCTAATTTGATCCTAGTTACTAAATTCTTTTATTGAATTATTACCGAATTCTCTTTATTATTCTTGCCCAAATGTCTTAGTGACAGAACCTTTAATTCCAAAGTAACCCCTAATTCCTTAGTGGATTTAAGATTAGAATTAAGCTTTATGTTACAGGAATTCTTTTATTAAACTATTGCATCTGCAAATAATTCAATTGGTTTCATGACCTACATCTATCCCTAGACTACAATATCATGAATTTCTCATCTCAAGCATTCGTAAAGTCCACTTCCATTTCAAAATACGAATTGTAAAACATTTTAAAGTTGATCAAGCAATAAAAAGCATTAAGCACAGAGATGAGAAAAATAATTCAATAAACTCATTCATATAACTAGAAATCAAATCAGAAAAATAAGGGTTTCATCTTTTTACACTCATCCCTAACAAATAGGATTTAGTTACTCATGACAGAGATAGAAAAGATAGAGATTAGAGAAGAACTACAAGAAAGATTCATGAATGATTCTTGATTAAATTGTTCCAATGGTGTTAGAAACAGCCGTCTCTGAGTTTCTCTGTTAGGGCACAAGTCTCCAAACTTCTCAATAGTCAAAAAGACACCTAGAAAGTGAAGAAAAAAACGCGTTTTAATGTATTCTGCCGCGTGCCACGCGGCGCGGAATTTGCGCTTCGAGCACACCTGGACAGAATCAGGATGTGAAAATATTGTGGAAATGCGCCTCGGGCGCGCTTCAAGCGCACAACATCTTTTGTTTGGTGTTTAGTGCATTTTTCTCCTCTTTTGAGTCCGAATTTGGTTCAGGTGTCTTTATATAAGTTGTAGCTATGGATATTAGCTTTCATATGCAATTGGTTTGACTCCAAATGGACATCTACAACTCCAGATATGGCTGAAATACTCCACATAGGTCATGTTGATTCTTAACCAAAATTCAGCACTGCACTAAAACAAAGAAACAACGCAAAACTACGAAAAACCTCTACTTAATCAAGGAAATAAGAATATAAATATTTCATTAAATCCAAGAACTAAAATCAACAAAATATATCAAATAACTCCTGAAATTAACTACCGATTAAAGATAAATAAGACTAAAAACAATGAAAAATATGCATATGATAAAGAGTCATCAATAGATCTACACACATTTATAATATAATTAAACATATGAAATTGAATAGAATTGGAATTGATCTTTACAATTAAGATTTTATTTAAAAGATAAATATTGTAAAATTTGTTTTCATCTAATTTATTTGGGATCTTTTAATTATAAATTAATAATTTAAAATTTTGAAGATGTTAAAATGGTTTAAATATATCTTTAGTCTCTGCAAATATATTACTTTTTTATTTTAGTCCCTCACTACACCAAAGTTAGGTTTTAACAGTGGTTTTTTATGCATTTAATAGCGCTTTTAAGCGCTATAGTATATAGTGTTGTTAAAAGATACGACAACGCTTTTAAAATGTAAAAAGCGTTTACGTATGTGATGTATAATAGCGCTTTTTCTGAAAAGCGTTGTTGTAGGTAGGATTTGATAGCGGTTTTTGTAAAAAAGCGCTGTAATAGATGTCATTTGACAATAGTTTTCCAAGAAAAACGTTGTCATAGGTGGTATCTTAAAGCGTTTTTTTTTTTCTAACAAGCTTTGTCGTAGGTATTTAATAGCGTGTTTTCTAAAAAGCGTTGATGTATATGTTTAATAGAGTTTTTATAGCGCTTTCACTAAGCCAACTCCATGGATCAATTATTATAACTTATAAGCATCTAAACTCTCATAATGATATCATATGTAGAGCTTTTGAATTTAATGAGAATAACAGAATATAAGAGCATATAATTTCGCAATTGTTTGTGACAGAAAATGAACAATATAAAGAATATTTGATAAAAATAGCAATAAACTAATTGATAAAACATGGGTGGGTCATAAGGTATTCATGATGCTGAAAGCTACTTCCTATGTTCATCCCACCTAAAACATGATTGCAAATTTTAATTAACTAATATAAATAATAGACAGATTTCTCATCTATTAACTGCAAAGTAGGTCGATCAACAAATCATCATAAATGGCTATAGGAATTACATATTTGAATGATAAAACACACACATGAAAGGTTGGGAACGACATCAACAAAAGAAAAATTACTATTAGTAAAATATGCTATGAAATCAGTGTACTCATGAGTACAATACAAGTGTCAGAGCCGCGTAAGTACCTGGAAAGAACATTTCCTTATTTTAGAAGTACTTATGCTTTATAAAAAGTGTTGTCAAAGGTTTTGTTATTATATAAGTATTAGTATTTATGACAGCACTTTTTGAAAAAACGCTTTAAAAGGCATGCACATACGACAACGCTTTTTAAAAAAGCGTTGTCTAAGACTCCGTGTATATTTAGCGCTTTTAATTTACAAGCGCTGTTAAAGGTGCACTATAAAATCCATATTTTGGTGTAGTGCCTGTAAGTTTTTTTTGTTTGAATTTAGTCCCTGTAATATCAGAGACGATCGACTTTGGTCCATAACGTCAAACCAACATTACAAAAAAAGAGCGCTGAGACACATGGCCTTATAAATGCACACCAACACATCATCTTTTATGATATATTAAAAATTAAAATAATTTATATTATTAATTATTAAATTATCATTTAATAATTAGTATTATTTTATAATAAAAAAAATATGAATATAAATTAAAAGTGGGGTTTAAGGGTTTTTGGAAAATCCGTCTTCTTCTGTGCCACACGTTTTGCCATCTCTTTATTTTGTAACTTTTGATTTGACGTTAGGGACCAAAACCAATCGTCTCTGATTTTACAGAGACTAAATTCAAACAAAAAAACTTACGAGGACTAAAATAAAAAAGTGGTATATTTGCAGGGACCAAAGACATATTTAATCTTTTAAAAATAATTATTTTGTAAGATATATATGATGATTAAAAACAATTATCTTGACTTTGATTTGAGTTGTACAATTAATTAATACACACTTAAATATATTTATTTTTACTCATATCCATTCTAATTCTTCAAACAGAATATTCAATATTTTCATTTTTATCGTTTTATATAAATAAGTAAATACTTACCTCATGTCGAATCTATTTTAAAATCGTTTCTTTGGGTTGAGAATGAGGAAGTGAGTAAGATTCATTGGGTCAATTGGGAGAATGTGTGTTTCCCTTTAAAAAAATGTGGATTAGGAGTCTGAGATTTGAAAGTTTTTAATAAAACTCTATTAGGTAAATGACGTTGGAGGTTAAAAACGAATCAGAATACCTATGGGTTAAGGTGTTGATCAATAAATATGAAGTGGAAGTTAGGGGATTTATGGGGGCAGCTTGAGGGGGTCTGTGTGGTGGAAGGATATTTTTGCGGGAAGAATTGGTATTGAAGGGAAATGGTTTGATAAAAAAAATTGTTTAAAATTATTGAAAATGAGAGTAATACTTTGCTTTGGAAGGATCCGTGGTTGGTTGGTGGGGTTTTGTGTGAGAAATTTAGTAGGTTATTTCATTTGTCTTTGCAACAAGAGGAAAATATAGAGGTAATGTTAGAGTTGTTGCGACTGGAGTGTCATGGTGGAGATGACAGAGGCAATTGTTTGTGTGGGAGGAGGAATTAGTGGAGCAGCGTAGGATTTTATTGGCTAACATTCATTTGAAGGTGCAAACACGAGAAGGGGGGTTGAATTGTGTTTGTCAAAGTTGATAACTTTTTTATAATTTATAAATAATTAAAAAAACTAGTTTGGTTTTGGTGACTTACTTGGAGTAGAAGCAATCAGATTCAGAAGCAGCAAATCATGAAAGCATAAATAATTTGACACATATATTTATCCTGGTTCACCACTAACTTGGCTACATCCAGTCCCCTCATTCAGAAGGCTTTAATCAACTAATTCAAATACCTTGAATTACAAAGCACCTGAAATCATTCGAATTGAAGAATGTTAGAGCAAGTTACCAGAGAGCGATAATGACTTTGTTCCATGATATGATGTATAAGGAGATAGAGATTTATGTGGACGATATGTTTGCAAAGTATAGAACCAAAGAAGACCATGTTGTTAACTTTTAAAAGTTATTTGCATGATTGAGAAAGTACAAACTTCAATTAAATCCAACTAAATGCACTTTTTTGTGAGATTAGGAAAGTTACTTGAATTTATTGTTAACCAAAAAGGGATAGAAGTAGATTCGTATAAAGTACGAGAAATTACAACTCCTCGCACGGAAAAATAAGTTTGTGGATTCTTGGGTTGATTAAATTATATTGCTAGATTCATATCACATCTCACTAGAACATGTAAGCCGATTTTCAAATTTTTGTGTAAATATCAAAAAGTTGAATGGAAAGAGAATTGTCACAAGGCTTGCGAAAAAATAAGTAGTACTTCGTAAAACCTCCAATTTTGGTGACTCTTATTCTTGGAAAACCGCTTATTATGTACTTAACAGTACTTGATGAGTCGATGGGTTGTATAATAGGGCAATATGATGAATCTGGTAAGAAGGAACACACTATGTATTATTTAAGCAAGAAGTTCACTAGTTGTGAAACAAGGTATTAATTGCTAGAACGAACATATTGTGCATTAGCATGGGCTGCTCGTCGATTGAGACAATACATGTTATGCCATACAACATGGTTGGTGCCTAAAACGAACCCAATAAGTTGAAGATTATCAATCAATGCAGTTTGAATTCCCTGACGAAGATATATTGACTTTATTTGAAGAAATGAATTTTCAGATAAAGAAATATGGGCTTTGGTATTTGATGGTGTTTCTGACGCATTAGGGCATGAAATTGGTGTCATTTTGATTCCTCTAGAGAACTAGTTGACTTCGTTTACCACTAGGATGTGTTTTGACTGCACAAACAATATGGCAAAGTGTGAGGCATGTGCCATTGGCATTGAAGCAACCATTGAATCGAAAGTAAGAATGTTTGAGGTATATGGAGACGCAGTCTTGGTCATTCATCAAATAAAAGGTGAATGGGAAACTCGAGATGCGAAATTGATTCCATATCATACACATATTAAAAAGTTGAGAGCAAATTTTAAGAAAGTCATTTTCCACCATATTCCTTGAAAAGATTATCAGTTGGCTAACGAGTTGGTCACATTGTTGTCAATGTTCAAAACAACCCATGATTAGGATACGCCAATCATAAAAATTAAAAAAATGAGACAAATCAGTATATTGTCTAGCAATAAAAGGATAGGCTAACAACAAACCATGGTTTCATGATATCAAATCCTATGTTAAGAACAAGGAATATCCAATGGGTATTTTAGATAATGACAAAAGGGTTATAAGGAGGTTGTCAATGAATTTCTTCTTAAATGGTGATGTGCTTTAAAAGAGGAACCATGATATGGTGTTTCTTAGATTTGTTGATAAAACTGGAGCAGAAATCATTCAAGAGGTTCATGATGATTCTTTTGGAACACATGCGAATGGACATGCAATGGCAACAAAATCTTGAGGGTTGCCTACTATTGGTTGACCATGGAGTCTGATTGTTTTAATTACGTGAAGAAATGTCATAAATGTCAAGTCTATGCCGATAAAGTATATGTTGCCCCAACCTCTTTGAATTTATTGACGTCACCATAGCCATTTTTAGTGTGGGGAATGAATGTTATTGGACTCATTGAGCCTGAGGCTTCAAATGGACACCAGTTTATCGTAGTCGCTATTGATTATTTCAAAAAATGAATTAAAGTCGCTTCTTATGCCAATGTGACAAGGAGGGTGGTTGTCAAATTCGTCAAAAGATAATTGGTGTGCCGACATGGCTTGCCAAATAAGATTATCACTAATAACAAAATGATGAAGGTTCAACATCATAACTGTTCACCATATTGTCTGAAGATGAATGGGGCTATAGAGGCGGCAAATTAGAATATCAATAAAATCATACAAAAGATGGTAGAGACATATAAAGATTGTCATGAAGTGCTTCTATTTGCAGTGCATGGTTATAGAACCTCTGTTCGCACCTCAACGGGGGTAACTCCATTATCTTTGGTGTATGGAATGGAAGCAGTACTTTCCATTGAAGTTGAAATCGATAAGAGTTGTAATGCCCCAGATTTTAATCCAAGACATTACTTAAAGATATTTGTTTTCTTTTAAAAACGTCAATAATTTTTATTTCTTAGGAGTAGAAACTCACCGTAGAGCAAACAATTAGATCAAAATAAAAATAACAATAAAATGTATGCAAGTTATGCATACTCTTAAACATATATGATTCAAATATAACCAGCCACACAGGAGTCCACACAAGACTCACCCATACCAATGGGGAAAATTAAACCAGCCACACAAACGTCCACAAAGATGCATATGATGTGTCATGAAATGATAATGGTGTTCAAAAGATACATGTCACCACCCACTTAGATAATCACAAAGAGAACAATGTCCAACACATAACTCACCAGCCACTTAGGCAACCACAAAGATAACACTATATAAAACACAAATCACCAGTCACTTAGGCAACCACACGTTAACAATATTTAAAACACAAATCATCAGCCACTTAGGCAACCACAAAGATAACAATATTCAAAACACAAAGCACCAGCCACTTAGACAACCACAAAGACAACAATATTCAAAACACAAATCACCAGTCACTTAGGCAACCACAAATATAAAATATTCAAGATTAAATTTTAATCACATATGACATCAAAGTTTTATTCTCATGGGTGCTTAAAATCAAGAATCATTCATTTTGCTATCCCAAATATATGACACACAAACGCGTGATTAAATGTTTTACGGTCACAAATTTCCTTTTATAAACTATAAAATTTAGATTTAGCGACGTGTCATTGATAGACATCAAACTCAAATAACGAAGAACACATACAAATATAAACTTTATTTCTTCTAATATAAAAATGTCTCCCATTATTATTCATTTAGGCATACAAATCGAGGTTTACCACTAAACACATCACAAAAATCAACTTAATCATGTTATCACAATTAAAAATTAAAAATTTTCATCAATTCCCCAAAGACCCGTATAGATTTCATAAAAATCAAAACTTTGAAATGAAATAGCACAAAATCGAAACTTTAAATTAAAAACATCATAACAAACATATTACTCATGAGATCATAATAAAAATCATAACTTTATAATTAAGTACACCTAGACAATACAAAAATAGCAACTTTACATCAAATATATGACAACAAGCATATTACTCATGTAATAATAATAAAAATCAAAATTTTATAATTAAGTTTATCAAAGCAAACATATTACTCATAAAAACAAAACATTTAAATTCTTTAAGGCGAACAAAAATCAACATTTTTCTTTTAAGACATCAAGACATCATGTCAATATCTTACAAATTATTAATTTAATATCTAGCCTAACCTTGCATGGGGAAAAGCTTTTACCTTAGGCGCTTTCTTTCTTAACACCTCTAAATTCGCACGAGAAATAGCTCATGAGGCAACGATGAATTCAACACAGATAGATATTGGGATTTACGACTTAGAAAATTATTTTTGGGAGTGTACGAATGACAAATAGGTGTGATAGCAAGAGCGCCTAATGGAAATGTATGAACAAAATGAGCAGTCGTGAGATTGTTAAAATAAGAGGGTGTCAATAGCTATTTACGTTGCAATATTACCATTGATTTCTTGTCTAAAATTTAAGTGTACTTAATTCCAAAATTATGTTACCAATGATTACTATTTCTTTAATTTTATTAGGTTGTTACAAAGTCAATTGAAATCACGTGTATTTATGTGTATGAGTTAATTAGGATTAACTAGTAGAGTTCACCATATATTGTAGGGTGTCACACCACCCCTTTTAATTAAATAAAAAAATTAGAGGTGTCACATCACCCTTTTAATTTTTTATCCAATAGTAACAAAACCAAAAATTGCATAGAATTATTTTTGTAAAAAATTAAAATAAAATCATAATTTTGATTTAAAAGAGAGGAATGCATGAGATATAAAAAGAGAATAGTCTTTTTGTTGTCCTCTCTTAATTGCACAAAAAACTCATAATTAAATTTATAATCTTCATTTCAAAAATAAATTAAAGGTGTTAAGGAGGAGAGAGAAGTGGGTGCATGATGTCAAGAATGAGGGAATGTACATTATCTCCTCTCTTAATTGGTTGAGACAAGGACATAAAGTTACATTATGTCAAGACGACACCATGAATTGTCATAAAATCTTGTCATGGAGGAGAGTAAAAGAATGAGTCAAGTTACTATTTTTTTTTATACTAAAGATGGATGGACCAAAAATATTTTCAAAACACTTATACATGAAGACTGAGTTTCACTAACTCTACTATCTCCTAAAATGCATACTTATTTGGTCGAAAATAAAACTAACAAACAATATAACTTCTATAAATTTTAATTAATTAATTCAACTAATAATTTTATCAACTAAAATAAATCAAGCAAGAAAAAAATATCACTACAAGTCACACATAACAAAATAAAACAAACATATCTAACATATAAATTTCATGATTATCGAACTAATCAAATAAAAAAATACACAATATGCCATTTAAGAAATAATCACGTCATTAATCGTCCTCATGTAATTTTTACGTCAAAACAATAAAATAAAAACAAAGGCTATAATTATTCAGGTAAAATTAAGAGTGATAAAATTTAATTTAATTTATTTACACATAGAGTAATTATTAATTAAATTATAAATCATGAAAATAACTAAAAGCACACATATATAATATATATGAAAATATTGGGGTGTTATAAGAGTCTTGATGGAAACAAAACTAGAAGAGGCAGAATGGGCTCAATCATGGGTTGACCAATTGAATCTCATAGGAGAAAGAAAAGGATGATAACTCTATATCATGGCCAATTATATCAAAAAAGACTTCAAAAGGCTACGAGAAACATATTTGTCCTTGAGAGTTTCAAGAAGGATACTTTAGTGTTAAAGAAAATATTGCCCATATAAAAAGACTCTCGTGGAAAATAGACTCCGACTACGAATGACCATATGTTGTGAAAAAGGGTTTCTTTGTGGGAGCTTTGATACTTACAGAGATGGATGGAGAGGAATTTTCGCTTCTAGTAAATTTAGATGCAGTAAAAAAAATATTATGCTTGAAAACAAAAAACAAAAATGTTAAAAAAGATAGCTCGCTATATTGTTAACTTGAAAAGAAAACCTAGGCAAAAATTAGGGCATCTTGATGGACTAGAAACTCGAGAGAACAGTCTGCGCAAAAGTTAGGGACAAAAAAAAAGTTCAAGACGAAGAATTGAAACAGTTCAAACTAGGAGCAATTACTATTCTCGAAAACTAAACAACGGGAATTCTAAATTTGACTAGCGTTCGTTATCCCTCCAAGTAAATCTAAACACATTCATCTATACATTATCACCCCTACCTGCAATTGTTTTTGTTCCCAATACAATTTTAATGAATGTACACTTTCTAATGTTGTCGTTTGGTGTTGTACATTACACCTCTTTCCAAAATAATTTATTTTTCATGTTTAATTGTTATTACATTTTAAAATGTTATTTTACAATAATAAAGATTGGAATTTGAAATATACATAATTTAATGTATGATACATAACACGCATAATTTAAAAAAATGAACAAGAATTTATCTACAAGGTATAATGCACTTGAATCTTGTATCTTACTTTTATATTTTATTTATGTTCAACAAGTTTGTTTTGTCTATTGCTAATTACATGTGTTTAAACGTTTGCATTGAAAATATCATATACATATTTTCTCTATTGTTTATGGTCTAAGAATTGCATTTTTCATCTCAGACGATCTACGAATCGGTAACCAATCCGAGGAAGATCATGTACACTTGTGATATATGCATCAGTAACCAATATAGACGATCAATTTTCATTCTTGTTGATCCACAATCTATGCGGTAACCAATTCGAATACGATAATTTTTTATTCTTGTCGATCTACTATCCAATTCGAATACGATCATTTTCATTTATCTCGATCTACACATCAATAATCAATTTTGAGACGATCGATTTTCATCTTTGTCAATCATTTGTTTAGTTTATTCATTGATTGATATCAATAATGGGTAAGTGTTAGATGTTTTCACATGTTATTATTCGTTTTTTTGCGGTCGTAAAAGTTGGTATTTCCCCAAATTATAGTGATAGGATAACAAATATTATTTAATATTTGTATAGTATTTAATTTTGATTTCAATTATTACTATTATTATTTTGATTTAATTTAATTTGGTTAGAAAAAAGATTTATCGTATTTCTCTCTTATATATACGTTACGTTGGTGAGGAACACAATCTAACATTTCAAATCTAGAAGGTAACAATTGAATGTTATAAAATTTCATGTAATGATTTTAAAAAAATTCGGTTACTTGATAGATAATAAATATGTAATACATAAATACAGCGATCTTCAAATTTACTATAACATATATAATAATAATGATTATTACATAATATACATGACTCTAAGATATACATGATTCTAAGAGAATCATACTTAATACATGAAAAAAATGAAGGATAATGAATTCTATACAAGTCAAATTAAAAAAAAAAAAAACTTTATTATATATATGCAGAATGAATTATATCAAAATAATATATAACTAAAAATTAAATTGTTTTATTTATTATTATTTAATTAAAATTTGTAACACTTAAATTTCTAATTTATAAGTAAATTTCTAAATTGTAGATTAATTTTAAAACTAAATTTTCAATCGTGACATAGGAGTAGAGGTGGGAATAGGCTGGGCCAAAGTAGGTTTTACTAGGCCTGAGCCCGACATGTCAAAAAGTTTAAGGCTTAAGTCTGACTTGTGGTTTGTCATAGACTTACTTGTAAGGCTTAAGTTTGACCTTGATAGATGTCATAGACTTACTTTTAGAAAAATTGACCTGTACCCCCACTTTTATCCCTATACCCCCACAATTTTTTGAAAATGCCAAAAATACCCTCAATTTTTTTTTTCAAAATCTACTTTCACTTCCGGAAAACTATTTTCAAGAATTCCGGTACACAGAGTTTTACCGGAAAACTTTTTACAAGTTTTCCGGTACAGAAGGATGTTTCCGGAAAACTAAAAAAAGGATTTCCGGTACACAAGGAAAAGATGTGTGTACCGGAAAACTTTTTTCAACTTTTCCGGTACAGTTTCTGGAAAACTTATTTCCCGACAAGTTTTCCGGTACACACCCTTATTTTTTTAAAAAAATTAAATTTTATTAATTTTTTTATATCATTTAAAAAATTATTGAAAATTTTGGGGTGTTCGTCCCAAGTTCGTGACTATAACTTTGCCGTCTTTATCTCTATCCCTATCCACCTAAAAAAAATATAGTTAAAATCAAATAAATTAATTAAATACTAATATAATTAAAAATGAAGAAAAAAAAAATCTGAAACTACCGGAAAACTTGTGGGCGAAGTTTTCCGGTAACTTTCGGAAAAGTCATTAACAAGTTTTCCGGTAGTTCATTATTTCCGGAAAACTTGAAAAAAGTTTTCCGGAACTACCGGAAAACTTTTTTCAAGTTTTCCGGAGTTGTGTTCTGTACCGGAAACTTGAAAAAAGTTTTCCGGTAAAAATGAAAATTTTGACGTAATATATACGAGGGTATTATGGTATTTTCACTGACTTTTTGGGGGTATAGGGATAATTGTGGGGGTACGGGGTCAAATTTTCTTACTTTTAAGGTCTAAGTCTGGCCTTGTAGAAACTATGTATAGCCGGTTAGCATGCTTAAAAACCTATTTCATTTTAACATTTTTAAAAAAGTAATCAAACATATCTTTAAGTAGATTAACGAGTTAATATTTCAATCAAATTAAATTATATTTTGATATTTAACATGATATTTTAAAGAATATGACTTTATACACATCGTACTTCAATTCTATTTTATAATAATACATTTAAATATGTCAAAAACTAAATAAGATTAATATACGTTAATTACTAAAAGTTGAATATGTAACAAAAAGATCAAAGTTTAATATGATAATTATAGTAGTACAAAAATATATTATTTCTATTTATTTAAATAGGCCGACCTAATATGTAGTATGGTCTTTTTAACTAAAAAAATTGAATTTTGTACCCCACAATTTGAATTGTACCCCCTCATTTATAATTTCTCCTTCAACTCACAAAAATACCCTAGTGAATAGTAAAAATTAAAACAAATTCGGATATCTTTATCATACCCCACAGTCCCAACTTTCCGAAAAAGTAATTTATTTTTTATGATTTTCTCTAATCGGAAATTTCAGGTCAATACCAAAAATTTCGAAAATGAAATTTCAAGGAGGTATTTTCAACCAGAAATTTGAAATATCCGGTAGTTGTTTTCAACCGGAAATTTGGAAATTCCTGTATTGAAATATAATTGAAAATAACTCCCGAAAATTCCATTTTTGAAATTTTCGAGTCTTTATTTTTATCTTTCTATTTTTCAATTTTTTGTTTACATTTTTTTTTGCCGCTAGAGTGTGGAATGGACAAGTTAGTAAATAATTTATTTTATAACATAGTATGTATAGTTTAATATATTTATAATATAGTTTATTACAGGGCCGACAATTAATCTGTGCAAAACATTAGCACATGTCCCAATTAGGAAGGGCTCCAATTTTTTTTATGCTAGACTATTGAATCTTGATGTTATAGTTTACTGATTTTAAGAACTCAGTTTGTATATAATAGTTGATTTACTTATGTTAGGAACTCGTGGTTTAATTTGATGTACTGAAAATGGTCAAATGATAAAATATCTCAAATACTATAATCGGTGTTTTTTCATTCCTATCTCAACAAAAAATTATAAAAAAAAGAAAGAAAAAGAAATTATGTACCGGAAATTTCAAAGTTTGAAATTCCCAAATTTCAAAACTTAATTTTTCAGGGAGTTATTAATTACCGGAAATTTTGTTAGCAAAATTTCTGGTACACAATTTACACGACCAGAAATTTTGTGTCTTGAAATTTCCGGAACACAAATTACACCACCGAAAATTTTGAAAATATAATTCCCGATTGTGTTAATTTGTGTACCGGATTTTTTAGATAAAATTTGAAGTACTGGAAATTTTGGTGATGAGTAAGATTTTGAAGCAATTTTCTTATCTTGGAATGAATGAAAATGAAAGGGATAAAATTGAGTTTTTTTACATATGGGGTACAAGTTAAGGTTTTTTTAGAAGCTCTACCCTTGTCTGTTTAAAAGAAAAGTCTGACCTGAACTTGACATAGACTAAGTCGTAGGCCCCCATCCGTCGGTCTAACATATTCCCATCGCTTCTTAGAAATAATCATGTTTGTTCTTTGGTTTTATGCTTCACCGTAATATGCAAAAGAATTAAAAAATTAACGTAAAGGTTATTTAGAAAAATAATTAAATATATATATAAATTAAGTAGAGTTTAAAATTAAAAGTTTTCAAAATAAACAACAACAAAAATAATTGTCACATGAAAGAATTGGATCTAAAAGTATTCAAATTAAATTCTAATTTTGTAGTTTTTTTTTTTGTCTCTGTCAAGAAAGTACTATAATAAATCTATATGATAACAATATGCACACTATACAAACATTAAGTCTACCCATAAATCATTTAGGATTCATTATTTATATTACAGATTAAAAAGTGACTCACTTAATAGAAATATTTGAATAGTATAATACATACATAAGATTTTTTGTCTTAAAAAACTTAAACAATTATTTGATAATGAGTTGAAACTACATTTCAGACTTTTAAAACTTATCTAAAATATGATAATTCTCACAATCTCGATAATAAAATTATTTTTGAAAAATTAAAAATAACTAAAAATAGTTTAGCAATTCAATCAAAATCAAAATTTATAATATTGAGTTATTTAATAACATTTAATTATTTTTACAATATATGCATAATTCATACAATAATATTAATCATCATTGTTATTCTTACATGTGTTAAAACTTATTGTTTTAAATTGAGACTATTATAATCTTAGGATGTGTTAAAACGTATTGTTTTAAATTGAGATTATTATAATCTTAGGGGCCGTTTTTGCGATTTGTAGTTTTTAATTTTGAAAGTAAATTTTTAAAATAAAAGATGTTGGTTTAAAATATAGTTGAAATAGTTTTTTTAACTTCTGAAACCGTTGTGTTTAAAAAGAAAAGCCATATGAATAGATTTCTTGTCTCTTTGTTTTCTGTAACCTTTCACCAAAACTCCAAAACCATTCTGATTTTGCCATCAACCAAGACAACCATTCTGATTTTACCATCAACCAAGACCACTGATCTTCCACCTTCCGGTAGTGTTTTCCGGCAACCTGGCACCGTCTTTTCTTCTTTCTCAACCGTTTAATTTTGGTTCGTTTCTATTCATACTTATCAAATTTTTTCTCTTATTTATTCTTCTTTTATGTTTCAATGGTTGTTTTGATTCTTATTTTAAACATTTTAGTTTTGTTTTAATTGTTATTTTGGTGTATTGTTTCATTGAATTATTGTTCTTCCATTATTTTGATTTTTTTTCAAACATCGTTACTTATAAAAATAAAAATCCTTTCCTTGTATTTTTATTCATCATTACTTTAAAAGACTTGATTCTCTACTATATTTTCATAGAATGATGCTCCCTTTCGTGATGTGACATAAATTATTTTAATTGATTATCTATATTAAAAAAATCTTAAAATATATAGTTTTTTAAGACTTAAGAAAAGTGTTATTAACGAAAGGTGTCTATTAGTTTTAAAACCGACATTATATTTGTTGAATCCCAATTTTCTATTTCTTTACATATCCCTTTCAATCTCATCCCAAATGGAAAATCACAATGAGATTTTAATTCTGTTTTCTTATTAGGTTCTCTGTTTTGAACTGAAGTTACTTTGTCAACACGCAAAAGTTTCATTTGTTAGGTTGCACTGGAAACAACTTTCACTTTCTTAGAAAAAATTATTTCATATAATTTCGATATACAAATATATGTGTCTTATTTCTATTTTTATTTTATATTTATTTTTAATGTGTGTAACCTGAAAAACAATTTAACTTTTTTGTGTAATTATGTTTGTGAATGTGTGAAGCACAATCATAGAATTTAACCCTCTAACTTGTTATCATGTTATAATTTGGTTAATTTAATTATATTTTTGTTTGACACAGTATAATAATCTTCACTTGTGGAACTTCAAACTAAAAGTGTGGTAAAATTTCTCAAATGGTTCATTGGGTTCATCTTGTTATTCTTCTTTTGGTATCTTTCTCATTAAGATGTGAATCATGGGGATGGTTTTCATCATCATCCAATGAAAATTCTTATGACAACAAAGGAAATTTTAGAGGCTCAAGTGCTGAATTCTCAATTGAGCCATTCAATGACCCAAAGGGAATGAAACTAATAGAAAATGCTAAGAACAAAATGGTTGGTTCAAATTCATGTTGGCAAAATGCTTATCAACATCTTTTTGCTGGTTGTAAAGAGATTTTGGCTGTTGATGACAAAAGGTCAAGATTAGCTTGGCATTTAAGTGATTGTTTTCAAAGGGATTCTGGAAGGGCTTCTTTTCCTCATTGTGACTCAAAAACATCGATTGCTTCATGCTTAAAAAATTTGGATGATCTTGCTCATAAGGTTTACCTTGAATTCTACCTTGAAACCAACTCCATTTGTTACCAATTACAGTTAAGTGCAATTCCTTTTATAAACCTTTTGTCAATTCTTTGTTAGACCTTTTTATGTTTTAGTTGACTTAGTACTAGCATTTATTTAAGAATTCAAGATCAATCACTATTTTACACCGAGAAACACATTGATAACATATCAAATAAAAATTTGAAAAGAGAAATTATACATATATTTAATGTGTTTAACTATGATTGGTTGTCGGTGTAAAATAATTTTACATGTCCTTTAATCTCAATATATAATTTTTTATGTTTTTAGTCCATGTAAAATATTTTTCTATTATGAAACCCTACAAAAGTACATTTTTTTTTTGTTATCGGTCTTTGATATTTTGTTTTTAATCCTTGTAAAATAAAATTTATTCATTTTTGAATGATCCTTATAATATGTAGAATATTTGATTTTAGTCTCTCCTGATAAGGACTAAAATGAATATTTACAAAGACTAAGAATAAAATGCGATATATTTGTAGGAATTAAAAATCAAATATTGAGTACCAAAAATTTTCATCTGCAAAACAGAAAAAAAAATTTTTTTGCAAAGACTAGAATAAAAAATGATATATTTAGTTACTAAACATATAAACATGAAGTGGTGTTTTTGTCTAAATTATAACAGTTTTGTGCACATTTTACAGGACACATGCATTCAAACATGAAACAGAGAGACTTGTGACTGAACTAAAAAGTTCTGCTCAATATGTTGAGGACAAATTAGACAGCATTGAAGAGAAATCACAACATCTATTACAAGACTCAAAACATATATCAGATTCTCTTGAAACAGTTACTAGTCACACACAACTAGTAGCTCAAACAGTTAAGAATGTAGAAGGTCACATTGATGTAGTATTAAGACATTCCCAAAGTGTTTATGAGCAAACTACACAAATTGCAGCATCACAATCACAACTAAAAGAAGGACAAGAGGTCATGAAGAGGAATTTAGAGGATGGTGTAGCATTGCTCAAAGAATCTTATAGTTATTTGGGAAAAGAAATTGAGAAGTTGAGAGATGAAGCTATTGAGATTGAGAATGAGGTTATTAAAGTTGGAGATGCTATGTCATCAAAGATGAATACTTTGCAAAGTAAAGCTGAAGATATTGGGAATATGGCTGGGATTTCTTTGGATAAACAGCAACTACTTTTAGATGGACAATCCACAGCACTTAAGGGATTGGATTCATTGAATGAGGTTCAATTCAAAGCACTAGAAGAAAGCAGGTAAGATTTTTTGATTGATATAAATTTGTTGTTTATTCGGATGGATTTAATTCATATGCACTTATATTGTCAGTCCGATAATTATAATTTTTCAATGTTTAAAATAGTTTGACTTTCATTTTATTTAACTTTGAAGTCATGCAAACAGGTGTTTGTGATTGGTTGATAGTGTAAAAATTTTTACATCGTCAGTATATAAAAATTATTCTCTTTATAAATTGTATTTGTCGAAATATTAACCTAATAATTTATGAAATATAGGAAAAGTCTCCAATACTTTGCTGAATATGGACATAGACAACAAGAGGAGCTTCTGCGACGAGAGGAAGAGATGCAAGGACTTCACCATCGATTAATGGAAAATTCAAAAACAATATTGTCCGCTCAGGTTTGCAATGTCTTATGGTTTATTTTTTGAGATTAAAGACTATACACTATCAGTGTAAAGTTCTAATCGCAATTTGTCAAAACATCAAACAATTGCTTAACTTTCTTTTCGAATTTTATATAAAATAATTTTTCACCGACAATATGTAATAATATATTCTTCAATTTCTATTGTTTTTGGGTGTTAATTCCTTGTACACATGATCAAGAATCTCAATTTGTAATAATATAGGAATCTTTTGAAGCAAAGCAAGCTACTATGTTTGTTGCATTGGATAAACTTTTTGCTTTGCAAAATGCCATGTTGCTTGAATCAAGAGTGATCAAAGCTTTCTTCATTTATGCCATCTCAATCTTTGTCATCTTTATGTTGACTAGCACAAAACAAACCTACAATGTCAGGCCCTTTCTTTACATAGGTAAGTATACCAACTAGTGCTTTTAGTTTCTAAACAACAAAATAATTATTGGTTAAACATAACATGTTATGGATTGTTTATTTACAGAGCTTTGTGCTGCTCTCTTTGTGGAAGTTTTCATTATTCGTTTAACTGGTGATAACATGGAGCAACAGACATGGATAATAAACAAGGTCCGGTTATTTTTTATGGGAGCTGCTTCGGTTCAACTTCTGTATGCAATTTGCACATTCAGGTATAAGTTTATAAAAAGTAAAAGTTTGCTATTTATTATAGAGTTTAATGGACATGCACTGTCAATGAAAATTATTTTGCAATGACATTTAATCAGAGACCGCAATATATATTCATGTCAAATCATTAATTTCAAACTACCTTTACAAAAGTAAGGTGATGTTGTGAAATAGTAAATTTTCATCGGATGTTCAAATCTTGGGTGAACACTCTTGTGTCCAACATCTGATCAATCGACGGTACAATTTTAAATTTTAAGTTAATTGTGTCTTATGGATCCCGGTACCCAATTTTTTCATGAATATAAATATTGTAGGTTTAAATATGATTTAAGTCGCTATGCAATTATTGTGTTTTTTAGTTTTAGTTTTAGTTTTTATAAGTTTTTTTGTTTATAAATTCAAAAGTTGTTACTTTTAGTATCTGAAATCAGCTTATTGTGCCACGTGGCATGATTTTATTAGACTTGTAGGGCTTAAAGCAACAACTTTTGACTTTTTAAGCCAAATCCAAACAAAAAAATTTACGGAGACTAAACAAAAACTTTATAATTGTAGAGACTAAAATTATATTTAAATCTAAAACCTATTATTTTATTATATGTAGATATTAATCTAATATAGAGAATTTCCAAGACCGAATTCACTTCAAATCTTGATTATAAAAATATAATAAATAATACATAATTGGTTGTTAATAATAATGCAGGGACTATGAAAGGTTGAACCATCAAATGTTGCTAACACTAGTCAACAAGGTTAACAACATGCAAAAGATAAATGAGTCATCTTGGGACTTAGAAACCACTGATTATGAGGATTGGTCTCAATGGATAGATGCAGATTTACCTGATGATGTGAATTGCCTGGATGATCCTGATTTTATAATTCCAGAAGAAGTTTCAGAGAATTCAATCACAACCACTTCAGTTACAAACAATTATAATCTACGTTTGCGCAATCGACATTAATCTTTCCACTACCACAAATACACAACTATTTTTGTAGTAATTAGAACTTTGAAGTCATCTATGTACAATACTTACTCTAATTGTTTTTGTTAATTTATTTTATGGATTATATATATATATATATATGAACTTTTTTTGGAAATTTTGTACAATTAATGCGGTCAAATTTGAATTATTTCAATGATCCTTGCACCAAAATCTAGTTTTTGCTTTATATCTATATTAAATATATTTGAGTTGTATGTATGGTAACCACATGTAAATTAATCGACATTAGTGGTTATGATGTGCTGAAATTGTAAAATATTTTTGATCTGACTCCTCTAAAGTGAACAATTCACTTTAGAGAATAAAATGAGTGATATTGACAATTGATGATCAAATGAATGAATGATATTATGTGTACATAAATTATCAAATCATGAGTGCTAATATCAATAATTGATTCATTCACTTTACCAATTTCTCACTTTAAATGAATCAAATTCAAATATTTTACATTTTCAATCCATGCAAATTAAACTCTATATGTATTGTGATTATTACAGAAGTTTTTTTTTTTAAATGTAAACACAGGAGTTGACTTCTCATAGTTTGCAAGAAATATATTTCTTTAAACAAAACTGTGTTGGAGTTCAAGATTTTTTGAAATTTAACTAAACTAGATTGTGACTCGCGCATTGCGCGGTAGGTGTTGATATATTTTTATATATGTATATATAAATTTTGCATTAAAATATAATTACTTTTCACTACAAAAATAGATAAAATAAAGATATAAAAGTTTTGTATAACTAACTATACAATTAATTGTAACCTTAAAAATTTAGGAGAATGTTAAAATTTTAAATATGTCAATGTGAAATGAAAATGACTTTATTTTTTTCATAAACATCATTTATTTATTTATTTACACACTTTAAAAATTTTGGTTTACTTGCACCATTGTTGCTCCTCAACCATTTTAGTTGAAGAATTAACCATAATTGTTTTTGTTGAAGCATCATTGAACATTTGTCACTAACATTTGAAAATAGAGAGTTGGGATTTTAAACTTTGAAATTAGCCATAATTGTTTTTGAAATACAATCAAATGTATTTTAAACTTGAAATTAGAGAGTTGGGATTGAATAACATTTTTTAAAACAAAATTGAAAGTACAAAGACACCATCGTGATTAATTGATATCTCAATTGTATTGACACTTCCATTTACCTATAAATATATAGGCACCCTAAAAATATTATTAATAAAGTAAAAAGACCGATAACAAAAAAATAGAGGGGGAAAAGAACTAAAATCATCTAAGAACGAATAATTTATTTATTTATATTGCTAAAATGAAGTTAATTTATAAATAGAAAGAGATTGAATCAGTATAATAACATTTTTTTAAATAAAATTAATTAAGTTGTAAGCTTTTCTTTGCCGACATATGTTAGCATTAACACATCAAAAAACTAAGATCGATTATATAGTCTATTTAAATTGTAAATATGAAAATGTGTTATAGTATATATTTCTTTTTATGGGAATACAATAATGTTAAATCTTTTGAGGGAGAGTTTTGTCGTCTATTGTGGTTCAACTTGGTTCGAGAGATTAATCTTGCAATTGTGCGCGGAGGATATCATATTCACATGATAAAAGGTATTGCTTATGAATGATAGGTGTATGATTTATTAAATGTATCATACACAACCACTTTAAAAAACGACTTGTACTTTATCATTTTGTTTAGCAAAGATAAAGCAATCATAATATTTTACATTAAGATCTTCATATAATGATGCTCCAAAGATTTGTAATGATTTTTAGAGTTCTTTTTTTTTAGATGTAACATTTCGTTTACTTTAATGCTTTATTGAAAATTTATTAATTTTTTTGTTAGTGCAATTTAAGTGAGGGACACCGAAGAGAGTTTTAAGAAAGACGTTTCAAGTCCAAAATCTGATAAAACTAATATAACCACTAATTAACTAATATTTACAATGAAATTTGCACGGGTTGGTTTGGTTCGGTTTTACTTGTTTTTTATAAATGGATCCGAACCAAACTAAACCAATGATATACGGGTTGATTCGGTTTGGGTGATTGGATTATAAAAAAACAAAACAAAATGATACATTTCAATTTTTTGGCAGAATAAAAAAAAAAAAGAATATACAAGTGCAGCAGCCATTTTAAGTTCTTCCTCTAAAATAAAATTTGGAATAACTACAAATTCATAATTTAATCCTCTAAAAGACTAAAACAAAATATGCAGTAGCATTACATA
The DNA here is from genome assembly GCA_037974755.1 of Cicer yamashitae. Lineage (NCBI taxonomy): Eukaryota > Viridiplantae > Streptophyta > Magnoliopsida > Fabales > Fabaceae > Cicer > Cicer yamashitae. Next base: position 39,467,283 of record JBBPBQ010000003.1, read on the forward strand.
ATTTGGTTCCCTAAAATAGAATTTGAAATAACATAGCGCAATAACAACCTAAGTTAAAATACAAAAAAGGCAGTAGTGTGCCAAATTAAACCAGAATTTAGTTGACTAGATTCTAAATGAGAATTTAAATTACAATGCAAAATAACAACAATCCAAAGTAGGCAGTAGGAGTCCACTTGAATGAGAACTGAGAAGGATGATACGATATTGTCGATACTAGTAGTGAGCGTGAGTGAATGAGATGTTGTTGCGGTAGAGTTTGACTGTGTCTATGTGAGGATATGACTACGGTTTAGAATTGGGCTTAATGGGTAATGGTTTTGATTGTTGTATAAAAAAAAGTTATCTTATTGGACTAGATTGTTGTGTAAAATATAAATATATATAAAAAAATAAGAATAGTGTTGGTTTGGTTTGGTTTTTAAAACTAAAATCCAATACCCGAACTAATAATCTTTCGTTTACATTGATTTGGTTTGGTTTTTTACCCGAATAAAAAATAATAGGTAATTTTCGGGTTGGTTTGGTTTGGATGTTCGGGTTGATTGGATTTATTTTGTCCATTTACACCCCTAGCTGGATCATCAAAATTAGAATTTTCAAATCATGTTTAGTCTACATTGTTATGATTAAACCGTTAGATCATCGAAATTTAAATTTCTATGTCATAATCAATATCATTAATTAAGATTTAACCATTGGATCATCGAAATATAAATTTTAAGTCATAGTCATTCTAATTAGTGAAGATTGAATCTCCGGATCATCGCAATTAGAATTTCTAAGTCATATTCATATTGAATTTAATTTCGATGGTCCAACTGCTCAATCTTAACAAATTATACTAACTATAACTTCGAAGTTTAAATTTCGACGATTAAACAATTCAATCTTAACTAAATAGACCGACTTAGAAACTCTATTTTTGATATGATGGTTCAACTTTAACTAATCAAACTGACTATGACTTATAAATTTAAATTTTGATGATCCAACAATTCAATCTTTACTAAATAGATTAACTATGACTTAGAAATTCTATTTTCGACCATTAGAGGGTTCAACCTTAACAAATTAGACTAACTATAATTTCAAAATTTAAATTTCAACGATCCAACAGTTCAATCTTAACTAAATACACCAATTATGACTTAGAAAATCTTTTTTTGGTTAACGGACGATTTAATCTTAACTAGTTAGACTGACTATAACTTATAAATTTAAGTTTTGACAATCAACTATTCAATCTTAACATAACAGACTAACTGTGACTTAGAAATTTTATTTTCGACCATCTGACGACTCAATCTTAATAAATTAGACTTAGGATGATTTAGAAATTATAATTTCGACAATCGATGAATTCAACCTTAACTAATTAGACTGACTATGACTTAAAAATTTTAATTTCAACGATCATCAAACAGTTCAATTTTAACTAATTAGACTAAATCTGACTTAGAAATTTTAATTTCGATGATCCGACGATTCAATCTTAAAACGGTCAAGTCTTAACTAATTCGATTAAATACGACTCCAAATTTTTAATTTCGATGATAATCTTAACTAATTAGATTGAGTATGACTTATAGATTTAAATTTCAATGAACAGATAGTTCAATGTTAACTAATTAAACTAGATATGACTTATGAATTATAAACTAATTATGACAGAGAAATTCTAATTTTGATGATCCAACATTTCAATCTTAACAAATTAGACTAAATATGACTTAGAAATTATAATTTTGATTATTCAACTGATCAATTTTTACTAATTAGACTAAATATGACAGAATTATAATTTCGATAATCCAACACACCAATATTAACTAATTGGACAAATTATGACTTTGTAGTTATAATCTAGATGATCCAACGACTCAAACTTAATCAATTTAATAAAACATGTCTTTAAAATTTTAATTCTAATGATCCAACGGATTCATTTTGTACTTCAACTAATAATTATTATATAATATATAAATGAATAAATATTTAAATTATATATATATATATATATTATATGCTTTAAAAAATTAAACACATTTAATAAAAAAAAATTGAACTTTAAGTAGTATATATTTTATTTGCTCATATGAATCTCTACAAACACATTACCGTAAAGAACTTGATGTTTCTGAAGGTTGCTATTATTTGTGTTGAAAAATGATGCAAGCTTTAGTTTCAGCAAAGTTTCTTTTCCTTGTTGGAGAGTCACTCCATATGAGAGAGGCTTTAATAGATTCTAGATGTGATTGGTTTCACCTAGTATATATAAGTATTTAGATAATCATCAATTGTTTTTCAATATTATATGTAAATATTTAGAGAGGTGTTAATTTTTGTTTTAGAACTAAAGATTGATGAAATAATAAATGTTAACGAAGTTTATTGCGCAAATTTAAAGTGAAAATTGATTGAATTATTTTGGTAAAGTAGTTTAGTGGCTAGATTCACATGTAAAAAATTCTGGGTTCGAATCTCAATCTCTGAATGTCATTGTTCTTGTTGTTACATCTGTTAAGTTATCAAGGATTACAAACTTTTTCAAGAATTGTTTTCTTTCACCAATGGATATGAGTTTCTCTATAAATAGAGATACTTTAGAGACGGAAAACAAGGCGACAGTTCTCATGTTACATGAGTCAAATTTTTGTCAAAAATATTTCTGAGTCATTTCTTCTTTTCTCTAGTGCACGAGAGTAAATGAATGTACTTTATTCTATAAACTATCATTGATTGATAGGCTTGATGTGAATGTACAGTTCACTTCAAAGATTCCAAAGTATCAGGAAGGGGATTCTTTGGTTAATCTGTTTGCATCTAATATACAGAGATTGGTGGGGAGAATCGAACCTAAAGTTTAGTTTTATACACACGCTTTTAAATTTATTTGTGCAACCTTCATCATCATTAGTTTCATCTTCTTCTTGTTCAAGATTTGCATCATACCCCCTACAAAAGGTTCAACAATCTTTAGGTTTGATTTTCAATTTATCTTTATTAATAATGACTGCAATTTTGGAGGAAATGGTATATGTCTATAACAAAAGCACCAAATGATAAGGTCATACATCTTCAATAGATAAGCGCCAATGGCAGCTTTCTAGAAAGTTGAGAAGGATTCTAACGGTGATAGCCTAAAGAGGCATTTGAAAAATACTCAAAGCCTGAAGAGGCGAAGTAAATAATAGTTGTATGCTATTGTTAAAACAATGGATTAAATCTTCGACTGTACTGAGACAAAATCTTTTTGTTAGGGGATGACTAGATGTAGCAACAATTTATTGTGAACTAGTATAAAAATACATGTGTCCCTTCTTTATCTCCACTCTATTATTTAATCTAAGTTCTTTATGATTCAACTTTATTTTACTTAAACTGTTTTATAATCATAAGTTGAATGATTTGATAAAGAACATATCTTTATGTTTAAGCAACTCAAATGATTTTCAAAAATTGAAAAATACAATTTTAACCTCTCATTTCTTGTGTTTTTCAACACCTTCAAACATATCATGATATACTAGACTCATCAACTAATTATCACAATTATCATCAATGATGCAATGCAAAATCAATCCCAACCTACTTCAATAAATCATGTATTTAACTATCTTCGAGTTGATACGGGTAGAGAAGTCACCTCCTACTCCACAAATTGACGTGTCTAGTCACGATGACCGCGTAGGCCTTCAATATATGATTCTATCATTGTTCAACCTTGTATTATCCTAATTATAATGCAACATACATACATAAGCATTTGAGGACCCTTAAGGCATTTGAGGCTACTCCCATAAAGATGGTCATCTTCATATTGGTTGGGATGAGATCCTCCATAGTTTTACCCATTTTTTTCAAAGTTAATGTTGTGTATTTTAAATGTGCAAATAAACACCGTCAATACAAGTAGTAAGGATTGAGGCAAGGGAAGTAGCTCTTACAAACCCTTTAGTCTAAAACAAAGAGATTCTTTATGATGTTACCTGAAGTTCAAGTATTAAAAGGCGAAAATAGGCATGTGTTCAGCATATAGCTAGCCTTCTTCTCTTATCTAATTGTTGCTCATTCCCCTATCTACTATTCCTGAAACTAATCCGTAAAAATCGTTTCCACGAAGATGGATTATGTCATTGTTTTTAATACTTTTTTAACAATCTATCTATCATCATGGCCGGCCCAACACGTTATGGGGCTTAAGCGAAACTAATAGACGGGGCCTTTTCAAAAGTTAATAAATAAATTATTAATATTTTATTTAATAAGTAAAGAAAATTTCTTTAGCTGAATTACTGGCATTTTCAAATCTATTTTCTCTATATTTTTCAAAAAATAAAATAAGACATTTCAATTGTTCTACAGCAACATCAAGAACTCATGTAAAATTTTTCATCTTTTAGTTGAAGAAGAAAATAGTGTGCATAAGTTGTACCACTCCAATAACTCATGTTAGCAATATGTTCACTACTTGTCTCATGATTTCTCAATTTATAACTAATATTTCTCATATGAGCAATGTGTTCACTTTTTGTCTCATGATTTTTCAATTTATAACTAATATTTCTCCCATCTCAACTACTTTCACTAGTCAATTTACTCGTAGTAAGAAGAGTATTAAATAATTTGCAACAAAATCAAAATGTTTTATTTAATTTATATAAGATTTTATCGGTTTTAAAGGCCTTTTTATTAAATAAAAAAAAAAAGATTTAGGCATTTTTATTAAGTAAATTTTTTTTAGGGAGGTCTAAAGCGCTTGCTTTAATAGACTATTATAATATATTAAAATAGACTCTCAAACTATTCAACATCTAATCACATTTTATGCCACATAACTTTATTTGTGTCACCTCACTTATTTGCTTAATTGTCATAGCTAGAATCTCTTCTTTTTCTAATAAACTTTTCTCTATTATCTATTTATCATTTATTAAATATGAATTTATTATTCCGTAACCATTTTCAATATAAGGCCAAATATCTATTCTCTTTGTTGGCTGAACCAAGATTCAAGAAAAACACGATACCACAACCTAGAGACATGTTTTTGTGGTATTTGATGAAATGCAACTAATGTTAATATTCATTTGAGTAACTGACTTTGGTATACTTTTCCCCTCATGAACATCTTCTTCTTCCACAGGATTGCTAAATGCGTGTTACATTTTATGCCTAATATTTAGTTACATAATTTTTATAATCTTGATAGTTCCTAATTTCCATCATTCAAAGTAGATCCATGGTTACAATGCATATTTTTTCAGCGCAATAAATTAACTGGACAATGGTTGAAATTTACACAATTATTGGAAAATTAAAGTTCTCATAATAATGAAGGAACAATAATAACAACACATTTTCTACATGATAATTTGAAACCTCTAATCCTTATTTTTAACATTGCATTCTCCAAATCAAATTTCAATATTTCCTTATATTTGTTGCTTTTAGTTCATATAGCTCGACAAAAAAGACCCGACACAAGAGGCATGTGAGCTGGAGATGAATAGATGGAAAAGACCCGACACAAGAGGCATGTGAGCTGGAGATGAACAGATGGAGGCTACAAATTAGGTTTTAACCAAATGTTTTAGATTTTTCACAAATTTGTAAATTGTTATTCCATTCTGACAAGTCAAGTTTACAAGAAAACAATTATTTCCTCCATCTTGTTTTAAATAACTCATTTGCCATTTCTTTTTGTCTCAAATTATTTATCATTTTACAATACCAATAAAACATTAATTACTTTTTTCCACTAATACTTTTATTTATTATTTTTCAACTCATCAAATTTTTCCACTAACTGCAATTTATAAAAACATTTGAGTAAATGAAACATTTTATCATTGAAATCAAATCAACTAATCATTTTCTAAAGAATTGTACACAACTCAAATGAGATATTTAAAATGAGACGAAGGAAGCACTTATCTTGAAGAGTGATGTTGCTTTTCACACTTATACAATAAAAACAAAGTTTCTATCGGGTTCCAGAATTATTCTATTCTAAATGCACTTATACATTTGTTTTAGTTCAAACTTTATCCTTTAAGATAGCTTATTATCGTAGAAAGAAAAGTAAATACTACTATCAATTCAAATTATTCAACCATTTTCAAGTTATTCTTTTGTGTCGTGACTAGCACTTTACTGTCCATTTTCTTCTCTATAATTCATACATCTAATTAACTATTATTATTTTGAGATGATATTTACAAATAAAATTGTGTAAAGTAAAATTGTATACACAATTGTTGTGTTTGATTTGATATCTAAATCATTGGATTTATGTTACTAAGATATAAGGTTTGTTTAATAAGAGTATTATTTCACGAAACAAAATGAAAAATGAGACTTATAAATGACTAATTCTAAAGGAGACTTATAAAATATATATATCCTATAATTTCTAATGCTTACTAATATTTTGAAAATAAATCTCAATAAACCCGCGCAACGCGCGTGTTGAAATCTAGTTTAAAATAAAATTTAATCTAAAATTGCAAGTTTGAATAAGTAATCAAATATCTAAAAAACTAGAGTCACTACGCCAAAAATAACATTTTACAGCGCTTTTTTAAAGCTGTTTATAGCGCTTTTAAGCACTGTAGTATCTAGTGCTGTTAAAAGATACAACAGCGCTATTTAAAATAAAAAAGCACTGTAATATATAGCGCTCAACACTTCTCTTAGAGTAATTTTACAGCGCTTTTCATAAAAAAAAAACGTTATAATAGGTGCATATATAGCGCGCTTGTTATACTAGTTTTACAACGTTTTTTTCAAAAAGCGCTGTAAATCTATTCTAAAACGCGCTGCTTGTTGTACTAGTTTTACAGCGCTTTTAATAAAAAGCGCTGTAAACCGGATTGACATTTTTTAATGGCATTTAAAAAAAAAAAAAAAAACTGGTTTGTATAAACAGGCCGTCTTTAATGGCATTTTTCTTAAAAAGCGCTTTCTTTCAAATTTTTTTCCAAAATCATATTCATCAAGCCCATATGACGCAATTACTATATTCACTACATATTCACAGCAATTTCATATTCACAACAATTTCATATTCAAAGCAATTTCACGTTCACATCAAGTACTATATTCACTACATATTCACAACAACAATATCATATTCACAACAATTACATATTTACAATATAATTACATATGCACAGCAACAATCATGTCAGTAATTAAAATAATGATCAGCAATTTCCAGCATGCCAATTTCCAGCAATTCCAGCATGCCAATTTCCTAGCAATTTCTTATTTTACCCTACTATAACAAAAAAAAAAATAAATAAACTATAATTAAAGTAATGATCAGTTCACACAAAAATATACAATATATAATAGTTTACAATGTGAAACTCACCTATTAACAAATTATATAACTTTCAGTTCGATCACATACTGACACCAGTCTTCTTTTATTTTAGTTAGATCACTTTTAGAGTATGTTGAACTGGAATTGTCAAAGTACTATGCGATATAATATTTGAACATAAACAAGTTAGAATCAAATATATACATAGTTTATAATTGAAAATCAAAATATAATGAAAATACCGTACCGTTTCAGGAATAATATTTTGATTCATATCAACAATCTCTTTCATGAATCGCAATATATAGTATCCGCAGTCTATGTTGTTAGTTTGACGAGGGGACTATAAAATAAAACATGTACGCCAATAAATATTTATGCATTGATTGTAAATGAAATTTTAAAGGCATATAATTAAGTTCTATAACAAAAATTTCAAACCTTTATTGGAATCCATGTGATGTTGTTTGACTTATGCTTCGACACTGTAGCACCCCTTTGAGCGCAGAAAACATGTAAATCACTATCAAATAAATGTGATTATTATTCAATTACCAAACACATTATTTATATATGTAAGTGTTGAATAAGAGAAAATGAGAGACATATGGTGAAACCGTGTGTATGAACTACACCACGGAGTCGGTTTTTATATAAGCTCAAGGCAATAAATGCAAAAATAAATATGGGAGATATTATCCCTATTTACATGATATGTAATAAATATAAATATATTTTCAACACTCCCCCTCAAGCTGGAGCATATAAATCATATGCACCAAGCTTGTTACATATATAACTGATTCGATGACCTCTCAGGGACTTAGTGAATACATCTGTCAATTGATCATTGGAATTAACAAAGCTAGTGGTGATGTCGCCTGATTCGATCTTCTCCCTTACAAAGTGACAATCTATCTCAATATGATTGGTCCTCTCATGAAAAACCGGATTAGAGGCAATGTGCAATGCTGTTTGATTATCACAGATTAATGTCATTTTTGTTGCCTCTTCAAATTGAAGCTCTTTGAGTAACTGTTTCAACCAACTGAGCTCATAGGTCACTAATGCCATAGCCCTGTATTCAGCTTCAGCGCTAGATCTTGCAACTACACTTTGTTTCTTACTCTTCCAAGATATTAAGTTTCCTCCAACAAGTATACAATACCCAGAAGTGGGTCGCCTATCAATGGGTGAGCCTGCCCAATCGGCATCTGAATAACCAACTATCTGAGTATGTTCTCTGTTTTCATAAATTAGACCTTTTCCTGGAGCACCTTTAATGTATTTCAAGATTCGTATCACAGCATCCCAATGTTCTTGACAAGGAGAGTTTAAGAATTGGCTTACCACATTGACTGCAAAAGAAATGTCTGGACGGGTGACTGTGAGGTAGTTTAATTTACCAACCAATCTTCTGTATCTCCCTGAATCTGAAAATGGCTCCCCATGATTAGGTAGAAGTTTGACATTCGGATCCATAGGAGTGTCAACCGACTTGGCATTCAATAAACCTGCCTCTTCAAGAATATCCATGGCATATTTCCTTTGTGAAATTACTAAGTTGTCCTTAGATTGGGCTACCTCAATACCCAAGAAGTAGCGGAGCTTGCCAAGATCTTTAGTTTGAAACTGATGAGATAAATGTTGTTTCAACTAGAGTATGCCCTGCTGATCACTACCAGTTATGACAATATCATCTACATAGACAATCAAGTAAATGCACCCTTGGGTTGAGTGGCAATAGAAAAGAGAATGATCAGCTTCACTTCGAATCATGCCAAATTGTTGCACTATTGTGCTAAATCTGCCAAACCAAGCTTGAGGAGACTGTTTAAGACCATAGAGAGACCTCCGAAGTCGACAAACCATGATAGAAGACTCCCCCTGAGCAACAAACCCAGGTGGTTGCTCCATATACACTTCTTCTTCAAGGTTACCATGCAAGAAAGCATTTTTAATGTCAAGTTGGTGCAGAGACCAATGTCTGATGGCTGCAATAGAGAGGAGCAGTCTAACAGATGCCATCTTAGCCACAGGGGAGAAAGTATCACTGTAATCGAGACCAAAAATTTGAGTGTACCCTTTTGCCACCAAACGAGCTTTAAAATGATCAATCTTACCATCAGGACCAACTTTCACTGTATAAAGCCAACGACATCCTACTAAAGATTTTCCATATGGTAAAGGAACCAATTCCCAGGTACCACTACTCTGAAGTGCACACATCTCGTCAATCATTGCTTGTCTCCACTCTGGGTGGGATAAAGCTTCACTTGGAGATTTAGGAATAGAAACAGAAGACAAGGAAGACAAACAAGTATAATGCAAAGGAGAAAGACGATGGTAACTCAAACCAATGTAATGAGGGGATGGGTTACGAGTAGGACGTATACCTTTACGAATAGCAATAGGAATATCAAGGGTCGGATCCAATAAAGAAGGAGGTGGCGGCGAAGGAGCGTCTGGAATGACCTCGGTATCAAGAACAGGTGTAGGGACATGTACAACCGATAGTGGTTGACGACGACGATATGTCTGAAGAGGTGGTACAGGTGGAGGATCCATAAGAGGAGTCTCAAGTGGGACAACGGGAGGGGCCACTGGAGGTGTCAAAGGTGGGACATACGTAATAGGCTCTAGTGGTAAAAGAGAAGGTGAAACAGACTCTGGTAGGTCCACAGGAATAGTTGCAAACAAAGGATCAGAAAGCGACTCATAGTATGTAACAGACTCAAAAAATGTGACATCAGCCGATATGAGATATCGTCGAAGAGTATGAGAATAACAACGATAACCTTTTTGGGACCGATGATAACCAAGAAAGACACATTTTAGTGATCGAGCTGAAAGTTTGTCAAGACCAGGAGTGAAATTGTGGACAAAACATGTAGACCCGAAGACACGAGGAGGAAGTGAGTGAAGAGGGTACGAGGGAAGAGGATCGAGTGAGGGACTTTGTTAGAACAGACAAAGGCATGCGATTTATAAGATAGCACGCCGTTAGAACAGCATCGCCCCAAAAGCGAGATGGTACATTACCATGAAGAAGGAAAGTACGAGTGGTTTCAAGAAAATGCCGATTTTTGCGTTCGGCTACCCCATTTTGTTGAGGTGTATGAGCACAAGATGTTTGATGAAGAATGCCGTTAGTGGTCATAAAATTTTGAAATTGATGGGACAAATATTCACGGGCATTATTACTGCGCAAAGTGCGAATGGATACACCAAATTGAGTTTTAATTTCCTTATAAAATTGTTCAAAAATAGAAAACAATTCAGACCTATTTTTCATTAAAAATAACCACGTACAACGGGAAAAATCATCGATAAAGGTAACAAAATATCTAGACTCAAGAGTGGAAATAGTACGAGAAGGACCCCAAACATCCGAGTGAACTAAAGCAAACGGGGACGAAGCTCGTTTATGAGCTCGATCAGGGAAATGACTACGAGTATGTTTCCGTAACTGACACGACTCACAATTTAAGCTAGATAATTTGGTTAGATTAGGTACTAACTGTTGAAGTTTGGGAAGACTTGGATGACCTAACTGAACATGTATAGTAAGAGGAGAATCTGTGGTAGGGCATGCCGTTGATGGGTTTGAGAGATAATAAAGGCCATTAGACTCACATCCGACACCAATTTGTTGTCCTGATATTCGATCTTGCAAAGTAACATTGCAATTAGTAAATGTGACAACACAATCATGAGAACGAGTCAATCGACTGATAGAAATTAAATTAAATGGACATCCAGGCACATAAAGGACAGATGTAACTGATAGAGTAGGGAGGATTTGGACAGTGCCAATCCCTTGAGATTGTGTTTGGGAACCATTGGCTGAGACTATCCTAGGTAAATAACCAGAAGTTGTGAGAGAGGAGAAAAGAGCCTTATTACCCGTAATGTGGTCAGATGCACCAGAATCGAGAATCCATGGGCTATGAGAAGGTGAGATGCAAATAGGGGAATTACCACTTTGTGCGGCCGAAACAGCGGAACTCGAGTTTTGACAATACTCTACCCACCGAAGAAAATCTTGATAAGTAGCCATAATCAATAAGCAATGACCTAAAACCAGCAGCGAAACAGTGGCGGAAGAGGCAAAAAAAATCTTTTTTTTTTTTTTGACAATGAACAGTACCGCGCGCGATGAACAGTGTCGCACGATGAACAGTGCTGCGATTGATCTGCTGAAAAATAAACGAAAAACGACAAAGAAGGGGTAAACCGGAATTGGAACACAGTTTACCGAAAAAGAAATTCACCGAAGGACAGTGGGTCCCGAGTAATCACGGTATAGGGTTGTCTCTCTTAATAGGCTCTAGATACCATGTTGAATAAGAGAAAATGAGAGACATATGGTGAAACCGTGTGTATGAACTACACCACGGAGTCGGTTTTTATATAAGCTCAAGGCAATAAATGCAAAAATAAATATGGGAGATATTATCCCTATTTACATGATATGTAATAAATATAAATATATATTCAACAGTAAGAAATAAATGAATATTACTTACGTATCGAAGATATTCTTTATATCCGAGTGATTGTTATAATGACCGTGTAGTGGATCTAAATAGTATATAATTTCAGAGGTGACATTGATGGCAAACAACATCCACTGTTGCCTACAATAACAAATTATATGGCAACTTTGTTTACACAACTGATAAAGTATCATAAATTAAAAAAGGTATAGATAAAGGATATATAATTACCCTGAATTATATGGCACAAGAAACAACTTATCCTTCTCTTTATTTTCCAAAAGTATATCAACGACATATTTTTTTACGTTAACTAGATCGAGTTTAAACATGGACAGCTTATGGGGAGATAAGAATGAAAATCTATCTGACAATTTACGTATGCACACCAACTTTTCATACAAAAACCTTCAATGAAAATGTCAAATTAGATTAATTACCAATAAATGTGGCAGTGATGCAATTAAAAGTAATTTTTATCTTAAATAAAGTATTTTACATTACCTAATGTATATGTTGATGACAGTAGCACTCAGCTCCTTATGATTGAGAAATTCATTTATGTGCTCTTTATCAGGTAATTCTTCATACTCATCTCCGAAAATACCTTTCTCCATGTGTCTGATATATGAATCATTGTTGTCCATATTCATTTTTGCTTGTATGTAAAGACACGATCCAAATCGAGAAAGACATGGATGACTTATTTTAGGAGCAACAACTGATTTTTCATGATCCAGTTTTTAAATTTTGCCGGATTTTCCACGATCCAGTTTTTGAATTTTGCCAGATTTATTTTTACCACAAACTTGCACTTGTGGTGCGGCTGATTTCTGGCAGATTTGCGGTGAGGCTGGTTTTGCTTGAATCTGAAAAATGAGGTTGATCAGTTTGTTAGTTATTATAGTTAGCTAATCATTTCGTATACAATTGATGTATATGTCAAACCTTTTCTGGTGAAGTGAGTGACTCGTTGTGAGGAATCTTCTTATCATTCCCTTTAGACTTTGTAAGAATCTAAATAAATGTGAAATTAAAGTTAACACCGGAAAAAATCAACAATTAAATATAATCAATCATAATCATATATCATGCAATTAAATATACATAGCAATTAAACATACCTTATCTAGGCCAACAAGATTTTTGGGCCATGCCACGTAACTACCTATTGCTTTTCCCAAAAACTTCATATCTCCATCGTTGTCGGGTATAGGCAATGGTGCAAGTGGTTTAAAAGCAATCACGGGTGAAACTTTTACATGGCCGGTAGGAATTGGAGTGTGGTGTAATACTTCTTCCAAGGTATTGTACAATGTTCCTTTTCCAACCATGCGATGAGTAGGGGAGGATAAATATAGCACGTAAGATGAGACATCCTAAATCAATGGTTAATACATAAGTATGTGAAACAATCAGGTTGAATAAATTTCTTATTTTATTAAGTAATTAATTACCTCTGGAAGACTTTTACAACCAATGTTGCAACTACCGTTTTCACTCTCTAGTTGTATTTCACGTTCACACTCCGGAAGTTGCTTTTCCTTATTCGTTTTCACCAAAAATGCCACTTGCTCTGTTAGGATTTTCAGCTTATCTAGTACTTCCTCATTAGATGGATTTGTGCGCTTCTCATGTGAAAAATAGCTTTTTGGAGTTACGTCAAATCATTTACCGCTCACACGACCAGAATATTCAGGAACACTAAATACTTTACCAAGTATGTCCCTGCAACTAACTTGTTTATTCTCCTCTTGATTTTCAGAACATTGTTCTAGATTCTCCTAAAATACATGTAGGATTAAAAAGATAAGTTCAATACCATTTTTAAAATACAATATTAAAAAATATTAAAGTGATAATATACTTACACATTGTTCTATCACTTGTTGAACATTTTCATTATCAACTATTCCATCTTTATTCAAACGAGCCTCCTTCCACAAAATATGACGACCTGATGGTTGATCGGATTTCGTCTCTTGAAGCTATTCGTTAAGACATAAACAAAATATTAGTTAGAAACTATAGTTTATAATCTACCACATTATATAAAAGTGATGTTTACTTACAATTTTTTGCTCTAAACGTGCATACCCCATACGCGATTTTTTGTATGGATGCATTGGATTTTTTGCCCTCTCGCATTTGTCGTACTTATACTCTATATTAAAAAAATAACGATCGTGTAAAAAAATATGCTATGAATATGAATAATAAAACACAAATACTAATAAATTAATATTACCACAAAAGCGGGGTCTGTACGTTTAGCTACAAAAGCGCTCCATTCTTCATTTGATATGTAGTGTTTATATATTTTTGGAGCTTCAACATTCAAATTTCCATCGCGATCTCTTAAGTAGCAATTTGACAAATGAGATCTAAATCCCCTGTGTATTTTTCCGGCAACCCTAAGCACATAATTTTTTCTTCTTATATCGACATACATTGCATTTCGGACACACCTTTAGTAATTCATATTCGTTTCGAAATAAAATGCAATCATTAGGACACGCATGAATCCTTTCTTAACTCATGCAAATAGAGCACAAAATTTGTTTAGCCTCGTAGGTTCGACTGGGAAGTTCATTATCATCTAGCAATATATCTTTTAAGAGTGTTAATAATTCTGTGAAGCTTTTATCAGACCATCCATTATTCACTTTGTAAGTTGTACAACTTTAATATCGCAGACAGTCTTGTGAATTTAGCACAACCATTATATAATGGTTTCTCTGCATCACTCAACAAAATCTCAAACATTTTAGGACAATCCCGAAGATTTTATTCAATTGTTTTTGCAATCTCCTCAACTCGATCCCGCTCATATGTATCTGTATCGAAATCATTTGAAGCATATGTCGAACCATTCTCAAAATTAGTGTTCCCTTTTTTTTCTCACCATGTCTTATCCAACATGTATAGCTTTGATCAATTCCATGCCATACTAAATGTCCTTCCAATTTATCTGCTCTAATGCGTTTTCCAAAACAACATTTTAAACAAGGACAAATGATTCGATTTGGGTCTTTTGCATTCTTCACTGCAAACTCAACAAACTCCTTCACTCCATTTTCATACTCTTTTGACAATTGATTGGCAGACATCCATTTTCGGTCCATTTTATATGACCTATATGAATGCAGTGTTACACAAATAATAAGCTATTGATAACATTATACCTATCTATAGTATATATAGTCTAATATTGGAAAATGGAAACCAAGGTCCAAGTCTGATTTCAAAACAGAACTGATCGAACATATTTCAAAAAAGAACAGATTTTATTTGATTTATTAGGTAACAATTTATCAGTTTTAGTGACAACAATAAATTAATAAATACAGTACCTGAGACAACAGAGGAGCAGTAGATGAGGGTGCACAGTAGAGGAGAGGAGGGTTCGTACGGTTAGGGATACAACGTATTAAATTTGTTTATATTTATTTAAAGTGAATGATTTTTATCAAATATGCACCATTTTACAGCGCTTGTATAAAAGCGCTCTAAAAGACCCTGTAATTATGTGAAAGCGCTATACTTTTCAACGCTTTTATACAAAGCGCTCTAAAAGAGATGTAACATAATGTGGGAGCACTATATTTTATAGCGCTTGTATATAAAGCGCTCTAAAAGCGTTGTAAACTTTATGTGAGAGTGCTATATTTTACAGCACTTTTATCCAAAGCGCTTTAAACATTATGTGCAAGCGCTATGTGACCCTATATGACCCTACAACAGCGCTTTTGCCAAAGCGCTTGTCAGAAAAGCGCTGTTGTATCCTCCGTTAATTTTTGAAATATTATACAACAGCGCTTTTATTTAATAAGCGCTTTAAAAGGCGCGCTATAAAATACAATTTTTGGCGGAGTGAGTGTGGAATCAAGTTAAAGATATAAATATGTATTGAACTTGTCTATGGTACTAAAATGCTATATCATGATTGTAGCATTATGAATAGGGTAGCCTCATGGGTTTTCCATCTCAGTCATCGTGGTTTTCTAACCATGCTATAGTTTATAGTTCCTATTTTGTTCTATGAAAAAAATATTATTCCTAGTTATTTAATATCAACCACTTGTTCAAACATCTCGGCTTAATCCATATTAAACAAGCAAATTCATTTTTCACCTTTTCCAAAATCAAGAAGTAGCAATAAATCTAAGATGACCATATTCAAATTTAAAGACAACATTAAATCAGCTTGAATAAATAATGCACTCATGCTATAAACATATTAAACCACAAGCATCATTCAATACTTCATAGATCCTTAACTTAAAGAAGTTTAGTTCATAATGAACTTTTGTTCAGACATGGAAATAACATAAAATAGTGAAAGTAACATTGTTGCTTAAGTAGTTACAGAGATGAGAAATCAAAGATAAAAACACAAGCTTTTGCAGCAGTTATGGCAGCTCCTCCTTCAACTTGGTTGCAAGTTTCCTTCTTTAAGCAAAAATCCTTCGTAGAAAAGCTTCAATGGTGGATGATGGCAGCAAAAATGAAAATGATGGCTAGGGTTTGGAGTTTTAGGTCTGATTCACTTTGCTATTCATTGAGTGCTTGTCTCCCTTTTATAGAACAACTGGTTTTCTCTCTCTTCCTTCTATCTCCATTTTTGTCCTTTAGCTGACAATGTATCTTTTTGGCCCAATAAAGCAAAAGTGGTCCAAGTATCCTTCCTTTTTGCACCTCCTAATATTGGGGGTATCCAAGAACCTTTGAATAAATATTGGATTCATTTGAGACCCATGCAATCTAACTACCTTGCTGCTCACCTGTCTGTTGTGCATCTTGCTATAGCAATTCCCTGTGGCATTTTGATTATGGGACACTTCTTCAAAACTTTTACCTACAAAATCACACAACAATCATTCAATTCTTCTAAAAGACAAAATAAATGACATCGGAATTAAAAGAACATAAATCCTAAATTTAAAGCAAAGTTCTAATAACTTTTACTCAAAAGACAAACAAATTATTATCCAATTTTGGTACATAACTCTTATTTTTAAGAGTTATCACACCTCTAAACTTGAACTATTGCTCGTCCTTGAGTAATGCAAAAAGAAAACTACCAACACAAGAGAAGTTGTAACCAACAATGTTACTGGTTCAAAAAAAACCTTCTTGCAAAGTTGATATCAAAATGGAACATATTAAAACTTTCGAATAAACTTTTGATTATTTCCACATAATCATAGTGTGTGTATGTGCATCTACATTCTTAAAATCTAGCATTGTCATTAAAGACTCAACTCAGCTAAACCATTATGTTGTTACTAATTTACGATTTACCTTTAACACAAGAGAATTTTACAACATACACCAAGGGGTATTTTGTTAATGTATTGAACAACTCAGGCTTATTCTTTCTCTTTTTTAATACTTCACCTTTTGGCACGAGGGATGTTTTGAGGATCACCAAATTACTACTTATCGAAGTTTTTGTACCACACTACCTTTTGACATGAGGGCCTTTTAAGGATCACCCAATTACTACTCAATAGCAAGACAAGTTTATTTGCTTCATTTTTTATTAAGATTAGCACTGAGCTGCCACAATTTCTTTACTCAAAAGACAAACAAATTATTATTCAATTTTGGTAGATAACTCTTATTTCTAAGAGCTATCAGTTAATATGTATACAACATTAAGAACAACCCCTCCATCTACAAAGACTCATCTAAGCACGTTATTGTTGATAGTAACTTTGATGAACTACGACTTAAGATAGTTTAATTACCTCATTCGTAGTTGGTTTCTCGAAGAACATACCTTCGGCTTCCTTGTCGTTAATTAAGACAATCCATTTAGGATCTTCAATGAGCACATCCCCCTCCATCTTTGAGAAACGTTTCTCCAAAACTCGAGAGGAATAAGACCAACATTATCTATGGGAGGCCATAATGATGTTCGCGTCTTCCTAGAATAAGGTATATAAGATCGATTCCTCTTTAAATTTAGAATAATCGTCAAATGCCTCATCCAATGAATAGGAGAAGTCAGCCGAAGCGACAATGTTTTCGAAATTATCTGCTTCTTGGAGTGTTAGCATGGACTAGGAATCATTTATCCTGAATCCAAGTTTATTTAGGACAGGTTCATGAGCATCTGACATAATGTTATCATATATTTAGCCTATTTTAAGTCCTTGCACATTTTAATTTGTCGTTTCTGGCATCTCCAACATTGCTATATTAGAATCAACACTGACAATCTATCACAGGAACGCCTTACCCATAACTTCCAAGACTTCATGTGGGGAGATCTCCTTCTACCCTTGGCCCTGAAATTACCAATCATCTGTAGAGTCTACTTCATCTTTTGGATTGACATGTTCCTCTGCTGCCTCTTTTTATGAGTCCTAGTGATAGTAACCGCTGGAAGCACCTGATCCTTGACTTTTTGGTTGGGCACCCACTGTTTTTTAGGGATACTTGTAAGGGGCTTCTTCATCCGTTGTCCCACTAGTTCACCATTGTCCTTGATAAACTACCACTAGGAAAGTTATACCCTTCTCCAAAGAGAGACAAGAACTAAATTTAAATTTATTTGAACCAAATTTTGTTAACACAGCATGTTTGTTTTATTGGATAAAAAGTAGGGATGACAACGAGTAGAATTTGGGTAGGGTACTATAGTACTTGTTTAGGTACCTCAGTATCAATATTAATCCTTCTTCCCTCTTGGTACCTAAATACCTATACCCGACCTATTACCTGCAGTTGAATTAAAATCAATTGTTAAATCATAAAATATCATATTATTTTAACACAATTATAAAAATATTCAAAGTTCTACAATATTAAATCATGAAAATAATAAAATAAAGTATTTAAATTATCCAAAATTATATTGAATCATGTAAATATTTCTTTGATTTAATGAAATTATAAAAAAAAAGAAATTAATTACTAGACTAAACACAAATTTTTTGGATAAAAACAAAATAAAATTTAGAAACCAATTATCATCTTTTATGAAATTAATTGTTAACCTGTGAAATTTTATATTTAAAATGTTTTTTGATTATTCTGATTTAATTAAATTCCTTATTTAGATTGTTTTTAGTTGTTATTTTTTGTTTAAATTAAATAATAATATTTCAATTATATATTATATTAATGCAATTAATGGTGGATGATTGTGGGAAAATAATCGATGTGGAAGAATTATTTTATGAAATCAGGTCCAAATAATATTAGTATAGATTATAATTTTTTTTATGATATAGTATTGATTGATGAAATCTTAATTAGTTTTCAAGAGGATTACTTAATTATTAAAATATATTAAATATGTAAAATTGCAGTGTGTTAGTAGGCTGGTGTAAATACTACTCCGTTGTCTTTTTTGTAAAAGACATATGAGTTATAATTTGATCAATATAAATTAATGTATTTAGTTCATTTAATTTATAATTTAGATCAAATATCTTTTATAAAAAAATATCGGAGATAGTATTAGATAAAAGATTTAAATGATGAATAATAAATATAAAAATAATAATAAAATATTAAATATATATGTATGGAGTCCTTTAAGTTGATTCATTTTCTGAATTAATTTTATAAATTATTTTCTTGAAATAAGTCTTTAAGTATCAAAATATGCGTGTTTTATTTATTTTTAATTTCCGTAAAATTCCATTAGAGCAAGTCTATGTGGTTGTTTGACGCCGACATATCCTTAAAGGTTGCTAAGGTGACACATCAAAATCAACAAATTGATCCTTTAAATTTTTTTCTTTTGATATTGGTCTTTTAATTTCTTTTCTCACATAAATCTTTTTAAGTTTTTTCTTTTCATAAGAAGATTTTTGGGTTTTCAAAATTTCTTTTCATATATTTTGGGTTTTAATAGTGGGAGAGAGAGCTTTGAGATTTTTCAATTTTCATGAGTCTCTTTTACGTTGATAATAAAATGGGTGATGATCATGAATAAAGAATCACTATCATAATTTTTTTTGAATTTGATGAATCTAATAAGAAGATGAAGAATATGATAAGAACGAAGAGGTTGGAGGTTGATCAAAGAAACAATCTAGTATTTATATTATTAATTTTAATTTGACGAAGAAGACGAACGATAAACTTAAAATTTAATTTGGTATTTTATGGTTTTCCATTATGATTAAAATAACTAAGAAAGAGAAGAAGAAAATGTGTAAAAAGAATTTGAATTTAAGTGGTTAATGAACTTTACTTAAAGACAAATTATTTGGAAGAATCCGAGTATAAACAATTATTGATCAACTTTTAATCATCTCTCGATTGAACTCTAGATTATTAGGATAAGATTATGAATGCGTTTGTTTCAGATTTTTTTAAACCAAACATCATTTTGTAGGTTTGAAGTGTGTTTGTTTCAGATTTTTTAAAAATCATTTTGTTAAAAAAATTATTTTTTGGCTAAAAATGAAAAGCTAAAAATAGTAGCTTCTCAAATTCGCTAATGCGATTATGAGAGAGAAAGATGCCAAAAATTTTAAAAACACGGAACTTAACCCATTAATAAAAGAAAATGATGTAATTACCCTTACCCTTTTTGAAAAATCCAAAATTACCCTCCATCAATTTTTTCTCCGATCCATTCCGTTTCACGCACTCAATTGTGACAGTTTTTTTTTGCTTTTGTGTGTTTATTTATTGCTTTTTGATGAGTACTTAAGGTATATTAATCAATTTTAAAATGTGTATAAGAAATGAATTAAACTTATAAATTTTGTAGGGTATTATAAAAGTCATGTCCTTTATGGTAATTTTGTAGTTTAAAAAATCACTTTTATAAAATTGTATACAAACAGATTAAAAATCATTTAAAAAAAATCATTTTTATGATAGTAAACAAACGGAAATAAAAAAATCATTTTTAAACAAATCTCTACAAAATAATCTCTAAATTTTTTTAACTAAAAATCATTTTTATTTAAGTTCAAACAAACGCACCCTATACCACATTTCCTTAGGAACCATATTGATTAAATAAAAGAATTAATATATGAAAGAAAACTTAAATGAATAATATCAGAAGAAAAAATTTAAAAGATTATACGAGAACAAAAAATTTAAAGGATGAATATAATTAAGATCAATTTGTTGATTTGAAGTTGTCGCCTCAACAACATTAAGAACACAAAACATTTGACAATTATATTTAATTTTTTTAATAGAGTTTAATGTGAATTTTAAAAAAGACCAACATGTATACTTAAATGATCTATTTGAGAACAAAATGACTATTTTTTTTGTTGGTTTGTAGATGAAATAGTAAATAAATTCGTTCACAACTGCGAGATCTCGAGTTTGAATCTGGAATATGGTATCCCTAACAATATCGACATTTATTCTACTATTTTTACTCTTAAATTTAAGACTTACAATTTTTTTTGTCTATGTTTTTTTAACTCTTGAATTTAAGACTTAGTTGCATTTTTGATTCCATATTTTCCCTAATTCACGAAATTAATCTCTTATTTTAAAATCTTATAGTTTTGGTCCCTCCCTTGTATATTTTAACTAGAAAATAGTGATGTGAAATATTTTAAACGACATGACATATGATACAATAATGTTAAATGATTAATACCTATGAAATTGCAATAAAACTCTCTAAAAACTAAAGTTTTAACTTCAAAAATTATTCATTTTTGTAATTTAATTAATAATATATAATTAATCAATCCAGATTGTTCTACATGATGAAAATTACATGCCACATCATTTAAAATATTTTTTTTGCAAGATTTAAAATACGTTAAATCACCATTTTTAGTTAAAAATTTGAGGGATGAATCAAAACTATCAAATTTTAAACGTTTAATTTCAGTTTTAGTTCCTATATTTTCACCAATTCATGAAGTTGGTCATCGTATTGTAAAAGTCGAAAGTTTGATCTATCCCTAATATTTTTAAACTAAAAACTGACAATTTGATATATTTTAAATGATGTGACATTCGATTTCATGATATAGAATCGTATTAATTATTTATATGTCATTAATTAAACTACAAAAATGAATAATTTGTGAAGTAGAAAATGAAGTTTTTATAGAATTTTATTGCGATTTTATAAATATTAATTATTTTAAATCATCGTAACATATGTCATGTTATTTAAAATATGTTACGTCGTTATTTTTTAGTTAAAAAATTAAAATAAAATACCTAAGTTATCAAATTTTAAAATAAAAGTACTGATTTCATAAATTGTAAAAATTAAGGAGAATAAAACTGTAATTAATCCAATTTAAAATTGAAAATCAATTCTGCTTATTAATAAAAATAAAAACACCAAAATTGTAATTAAATTTTAATTTAATAATATATATTTCTTTTTCTTTGAAAAAAGAAATATAATTTCTTTGGTTTAAATATGTTTTTGGTCCCTGTAAATATAACCTTTTTTTATTTTGGTCCTCGTAATTTTTTTTTTTGGTTTACGTCCCTGTAATATCAAAAAAATTTATTTTTGGTCCTTAACGATAAGTGAACGTTACAAAAAAGTTAATTGACAAAGGGAAATAATTTTTGGTCCTTATAAATATAACACTTTTCAGCTTTAGTGATATGATCCTATTTCTCATGAATCACTATAAGGATCGTTCTAGGTTGGAAACTTACAAATTGGATCCAAAACCGCGTATTGCTGGAGATTGCGATAAACAGAGCTAGGAAACTCCGAATCGGCCGATTCCAAAACGAGATGAAAGATGACGTTCCGAAACGCAAGTTAGGCTGTTGAATCACCGAAAACAAGTTTCTAGAACTCGAGATATGATCACAGATTGCTGAACACAAAAATCGGTACAATTTGTGTATTAGTGTTTGATGTAAAGGAAACTGAAAATTATAAATAAAAAAAAAAACAAAAGATGGATTAGGCTGAGAAGATGAAGAAGGCGCCACAATCAAGGATGATTGATAAGCCAATGAAGAATCGCCACAATGGTAAGGAAGCCATTGATAAGACTCAAACAAGTTCTAATCCAAGAACTTAAAGAGGAGACCTAACTCACTCACAATTCTCATTAGAGAAATTTTAATTCATCCAAAAAAAATCCCCCTTCATTGAGGTTACAAAATCATAGTTATAGTAAAATTATCTCTAAACCTAAATGGGTCATAAGTGACACCATTCTCTAGGCCCAAATTGGGCTTACATCATTTTTTTTTTTTATAAAAATAAACTAAATGTAAGGAAGCAAAGTATATTCACTTACATATAACATCAACTAAGTCTATATTAAAAATATTAGAATTCCAAATTAAAGCAAACTAATAATTGTTACAAACCAAATGAAAATAAATAAAGTTCATCCTAATTTATTAAAAATATGGATCATCTTCATGCTCTTGAGATCCTTATCATTTAGTCCTTGAAAAATATTTTTTTTGAATTTCATCCTTGCAATATTCAAAAATCTCCTTAAATATAAAATAACATACAAATTAATCATTATTAATAATAAACTTATGTCAAGTAATGTTTAAAATATTTTCACTTCAATAATTTAAAATTTATTAATCTTCTGTTTTATTTATTTATTATTATTAAATTAATTTTTATTTTATGTTTCAAAAAAATCACTAAAATATTCTATTTTATTTATTTATTATTATTAAATTAATTTTCATTTTCTGTTTCAAAAAAATCACTAAAATCTTCTATTTTATTTATTTATTAATATTAAATTAATTATATTAGTATAAAATAATGATTTAAATAACTTTAGATTTAAGTTTTATAATTTTAACTAAAATCTCCTTTTACGCTTTAGATTTTGTTCATTATAAGTTAAAATAAATAAAATATATACTAGGTTATATATTTATTTTAATCATTATTTTATACTAATATAATTGTAGTTAATATTATATTAATTTTATTTAAATTATAATATTATATTATATGTTTATTTTAATTATATTATATTAAATTTATTAAATTATATGTTTATTTTAATTATATTATATAATATTATAATTAAAATAAAATTAATAATATTAACTACAATTATATTAGTATAAAATAATAATTAAAATAAATCTATCACCTAATATATATTTTATTTATTTTAAGTTATAATGAACAAAATCTAAAGCGTAAAAAGACATTTTAGTTAAAATTATAAAACTTAAATTTAAAGTTATTTTAATTATTATTTTATACTAATATAATTAATTTAATAATAATAAAAAAATAAAACAGTAGATAAACCTCTAACGATTTTCTTCCCGACGAACTCTGTTTTACGTTGCTTGAAGTCACAGAATAAGGTTCATCTCACTTCCCAAAACAAGTACTTTTTAGTTCATCGTCACTGGTTACAGATTGTGTTTTGCACACAAAGAACCAAATAAAAGGTTTCATCTTTTTCACCCCTTAACTTGTTCCAAATTTTGTCTTTTGTCTTTTGAAAACATTTCAATCTTGTTCTATTTGGAGGAACAAGGAACAAGGTTGTTAATTTTATTATTTTGCTTAAAAAAATGCAAGCTTTAGTTTCAGCGAAGTTTCTTTTGCTCGTTGGAGAATCATTCCCTATGAGAAGGGCTTTAATCAATTCTAGGTTTTCTTGGTTTCATAGTAGTGTTCAATGTAAAAACAATCACGATTCTCTCACACTTTCAAGCATTGGTTTCAAAAGTAGTGAAATTGAACCTAAGATTACAACTAATAAATTGAATAAGGTTAAGCCATTAGGTTCTTCTTCCTCGGAGGCTATAAAGAGTAAGAGAAAACCCATTGGAATTAGTGAGAAAAAAGGAGTTAGGGTTATTGAGAAAAAACAGCAAATAGAGTCTGCCCCTTTTGCTGCTAAGTCGTTTTCGGAACTCGGTATTCCGGATGTGTTGATTAAGAGGCTAGAAAATGAGGGTTTCAATGTTCCAACTGAAGTTCAGTCTGCTGCTGTTCCTACCATTTTGAAGAATCGCGATGTCATAATTCAGTCGTATACGGGTTCAGGTAAAACGTTGGCTTATCTGCTTCCCATTTTATCGGTTATTGGGCCGTTGAGAGGCGGAAATCGTGAAGGTGAAGGTGATGGTGGTGAGTCCGGGAAAAAATTGGGAATTGAAGCAGTTATTGTTGCTCCTTCTAGGGAACTTGGAATGCAGATAGTGAGGGAGTTTGAGAAGATATTGGGAATGGATAATAAGAAAGTGGTTCAGCAGCTTGTGGGAGGTGCGAACCGAACAAGGCAGGAAGAAGCTCTCAAGAAAAATAAACCTTCCATTGTTGTTGGTACGCCTGGTAGGATAGCCGAGCTCAGTGCAAGTGGGAAACTTCGAACGCACGGCTGTCGATATTTGGTATTAGATGAAGTTGATGAGCTTCTTTCGTTCAATTTCCGTGAAGACATGCATAGGTTATTGGAGCATGTAGGGAGGAGATCAGGTGCAGACCTAAATTCAAAGGCTAAAAAGGCTGAGCGTCAGTTAATTATGGTATCCGCAACTGTGCCTTATTCGGTTGTAAGGGCTGCTAAAAGCTGGGGTTCTGACCCACTTCTTGTTCAAGCTAAGAAAATTGTACCGCTTGAAACTTTGTCTCCTGAGCCGGTCAATTTGTCAACTTCATCACCGAGCTCGAGTCCTAACTCCTCTGTGCCATCTAAGGCTACGGTAGAGAGTCTACCTCCAGCATTGAAACACTATTACTGTGTAGTGAGGTTGCAGCACAAAGTTGATACATTGAGAAGGTGTATTCATGCATTGGATGCCAAATATGTTATAGTTTTCATGAATCATACTAAGCAGCTAAAGGATGTTGTCTACAAGCTGGAGGCCCGTGGTGGGATGAAAGCTGCAGAGTTACATGGTGATCTCGGGAAGCTTGGTCGGTCGACGACTCTGAAGAAGTTCAAGAACGGAGAGGTTAGAGTTCTTGTGACAAATGAATTATCGGCTAGAGGTTTGGATGTGGCAGAGTGTGATCTTGTGGTTAATCTGGACTTGCCGACGGATTCAATTCACTATGCGCACCGAGCCGGTCGAACTGGTCGGCTTGGTAGGAATGGTACAGTGCTAACCATATGTGAAGAGCCAGAGGTGTTTGTTGTGAAGAAATTGCAGAAGCAACTTGAAATACCGATAACATGCTGTGATTTTGTGGAGGGAAAGCTTCTTGTCACTGAAGAAGAGAATACACTAAGCAGCACTTCTTGAGGATGAGGTGTTGTATTTTTGCTACTTGTTTAGTTTTGATAATTTAGTTTCCATTTTCTGTGTTTCATTATTCATTGATGTTTCCTTTCAATCTTTGTTATTGTTTGCCGGTGATTGCTTCTTTCTTCTATTACTAATCAATAACTTTTGCTTGAATGTACATCAGATACATGAATTGTAGTTTACATTTTAAGTTAAATATAATTAGTATATACTGATGAAGGAAACTGATATCTGGCTCAGAACAACTATAGCTACAGATTCAATTTGTTTTCACTCATTCACTATATTGAATTTTTGTCTATATGAGGTTGGTTTCTTTCATTTTGCCTTGGTTGTTTCTCAGTTTTTAACTATGAAGTCCAAATACTTCAAAACTGGTAAAGTATTGTTGTCATGTCTGATACAAATCCTATAGCACCAATACTCGTCCAATACTTTTCAATATGTATCCAGAAAGTAACCAATAATTTTGTATTCTTTTGAAAACATTTTTGTCAATATTTCGTAGATACATCTTCGATATGTCTTGCCAACTGAAGACTGACTGTAGTCTGGATACGACGAGGCAAAGTCATTGATAGTAACATTCTTTTCCTTACTTGTTTGTCATTTTAACCCTGTTTCCATACATCTGCGGCAAAAAACTAGTCAGCTCATTCCATATCTTTTTCACCAGAAAGGGCTTGTAATCATGCGCATTGTGGGGCCCATTTTTCCCGCTGGTTTGCATATCCTATGTTTCTCCGTTTGGTCCATATGCTTCATTTTTATAATAAACACATTTTGTGCATTCGTGAGCTCTCATTTTATTGCTCAAGGTCTTCTTTTGCTCTTTCTCTTTCTCCCTTTTGTGAAGTTGTTTCGTTTGTAGAGTTGTTAGAACCAGATTTGCATAGCTGTTGCTCATTATCTGCCCTGTTTCTCCAGGTCCTCTTGCTCCATTCTTGCTGCTATATTTCATGTATCTGACCAATGCCTATGATAGCAAAATAACGTTTGAAAATTGTGACATGCGCACACATAGACACAAACCTATATAGCACTGATACTTCAGATTGAAGATATGTCCGATATGTATCGGGGACAAACACCAACATATGTAGTTACGTTCAATTACTTCTATTTTTTTCGAATTATTGTCGATGCCGACATGTCGGTTTCAATGATGTGTTTGTATCCATGCTTCATCGACAAACACAGACAAAAATATGTGGTCCTTGAACGGAGAGTTTTAATGTTTGAAAATGGAATACTTTTGATTCCTTCAATTCAATTAAATTCCTCTGTCACTCTGTGTAATGATCCTTGAACCCAATAATCAACTTGCTTGCAACCACCATCACTCTGAATTAATAATCACACACACACTAGCTAGCAAAGGTGCATTTCTTGGTTTCAATGATGTGTTTGTGTCCATGCTTCATCGACAAACACAGACAAAAATATGTGGTCCTTGAACGGAGAGTTTTAATGTTTGAAAATGGAATACTTTTGATTCCTTCAATTCAATTAAATTCCTCTGTCACTCTGTGTAATGATCCTTGAACCCAATAATCAACTTGCTTGCAACCACCATCACTCTGAATTAATAATCACACACACACTAGCTAGCAAAGGTGCATTTCTTGGTTCAATCAATTCTGTTGTTTACTGCAAAAAAATTCCAATGCTTGTAAAACAATTCACGATAGTAGTGTCTTTTATTCATTTTCTTTTACACTTCAATTATCTGATGATATAATTTCTATAGTTCATAGTACTCTGGTGGCGTTTTATTTGCCTTAATTTATAATGTTTAACAGCACAGTTAGTTCCTTGTTGTAACTTTTGATTTTGATTTCCTTAATTTATAAGTATGGCCTCTTAATTTAATGGACTCTTTTTTATTTACTTAAAACTCTCATATTCTTATAACTTTTTTTTTTTTAAATATTCACTAATAAGATTGATTAAATGTTTTAACTTAGATAACATTGTATTTGTTGCCCTTTAAGTTATGTATCTATACTCAATCGGTTTTTTTAAGTTTTTTTGTCCAACATAGGTCCTTCAAATTTTAAAATGTTAAAGAGACCTTTTTTGTCCAACATCGGTTCTTTTAAGTTTTTTTTTCGAGTTTCATGAGACATGCCATAATTGATTTGAACATCTAAATATAATAATGTTATAACTTGTGTTAACTATTATATGTAAGCATGAAAGCATATATTAGAGTACCCGACTTCTATCTATTTCATTTCTTGATGCATAACTAGTTTTCATAAAAAAGTTACAAAAGTATTTCCTACTACCTCCAATAATAAATAAAAGTAACTAATTGTACATATATTAAAAAAAAGAGTAAAGGTCTATTTTCATCCCTTAGAAATTTTAAGAGATCCAATTTAGTTTCTGAGAAAAATAAAAATATTTTTTAGTCCTTAAGAAAAATAAATTGGACCACATCAGTCCTTATGTAAATCACAATTCGAAAATTGAGTTTTTTTTTTCCTGACTTGTGTGATGACTCGTCAACTTGATTATCTCACATGTGATTTGTATAAAAAGGGACAATTAGGTCATTGACAATAATAAAAAAAATAATTAATCAAGTCTCTGATAGGGACTTTAAGTTTTTTCAACCCTATTAGGGACTTAATTGTCTATTTTTAATTATTGTCAATGACCTAATTGTCAATTTTTATAGAAATTTCATGTGGGATAATAATCAAGTTGACGAGTTATCAAAAAACTCAACAAAAAAAAAAAAACTCAACATGGTTCACATGAAGACTAATTTGGTCTGATTTATTTTTTTTAGAGACCAAAAGGTGCTTCTATTTTTTTTCAAAGGCTAAATTGAGTCTTTCCAAATTTCTCAGGGAGTAAAATGGACCTTTATTCTTAAAAAAATGGTTAAGTGCATTTAATTTTTTTATGCAATAAAAAACATAAGTACATTTCCTAATGTAGTCCATGCTAAGCATGGATAAAACATATGATGACATTTGTTATTGATAAAAATAATTTGTTATTGATTTCAATCTAATTTGAAATCATAATTGATTTTAAATTGGACAAAGATGTCCACATGAATGAGTTACGATGCATTAATAAACGTATTGAAATAGATGTACATATATGTTCATCAAATCCTTCAATTTTTTTGGCTTTTCACCAAATTTTAGCTTTTGGTAGTGTAAAATATATTACCAAGTTTTAGCTTTCTAATAGTGTATTTGGAGGTGGTGAGGCGAGATTAGGAGGTGGATTAACATTCACCGCAAATTAAATCCACATAGCCCATTAGTAGCCCATTAGTAGAGGCCATTAGTAATACAGTCAGTGTTGGGCTTCAAGAACATAACCCGGTCCATTACTAATATGTATTTTTTTTTTTTTGAAAGGGGGAGGAATTACTAAATCAGTTAACAGTTAGAGTCGTGATAAAGTTGAATGGAAAACCAAACATGTATTCGATTAGTTGTCAATTGACTATTAAATAAGGTTTGTGTCACAATTGAGAAGGACGACGACCAATTTTGGGGCTGTTGTTTTGATAAATTAACCACTAACAAGATGCACTTTAACAAATTGGGCTAACACATTACTTGTGTGTTAGAAAGTGCATTAACGATTATCACAAATATGACAAGGACACGGTGCTCAAGAATACTTAACCTGTCTTTTGATAATAATGTAGATGAAAAAAAAGACTAGTTTTACTTTTCATTTAATTTTGTATGATAACTTATTATATTGAAAGTAATTTATATAGTAATAACATTAAAAAATGTGAATTAATTGGACATCATTTCTCGAATACGAATTCGAAATTTTAAAGTTGTGTGTGAATTTCTAAAAGTAATTATATCATCTCATCTATAAACTAAAAAGAAACGATGAAATTAGTTAAATGTTTCCAAAATTCCTTTCAATACTTCCTCTACGTTTCACACCCTCTATACTATTTAGTAGGGTTAGGCCAAAAAATCTAACCTGATTGAACCTGGATGAACTGAATGGAAGAAATGGAGCACGGGCGGGTTTCAGCGGTTGTGATGGGTCACAGGTGAAAGAATTCAATTTTGCATGGATTGGTGCAATGGGGTTTCCTTAATTTTCTTTTCAACAAATATACTATTATCAAATCAATTTTGCTATAAACACTCTCTTTTTCCTACTCACACCCCTCAAATTTTTTATAAAAATAAAATATCCAAAATGCCCTTGTTTATTTGCCTCATTCTATAACTCCAATTTGTCTCTTCATCACCATAGTTAACCTCATAACTCACACATCACAACTCATTCATACCTCAATCATCATAACTCATACTTATTCAAAACTCACATCACTCACTCATAACTTACACCCCATAAGTGTCATCTTCGTATTATGGTTAAGTCACTCAACAAGGTATGTTTACTGATCTGCGTTTGAGTTCGTTCTTTTTCTTCAAAATCCGAAGATTTGTTGTAAATAATTCATTGTACGTGAACTAAATTTATGTACGTTTACATGAACTGAATTCACGTACGTTATTCAATTTAAGAAATTACACGCACTACGTGAACACAGTTCACGTACAGCTACGTGAATTGAGTTCACGTTGCATGAATTTAGATCACGTAAACGTACGTGAATTCAGTTCACGTATATTCCAACGCAATCTTAGTTCACTTACGCAAACTCAGTTTTTCTACGCAAATTCAGTTTTTCTACGCAAACTTAGTTCACATAGGTTCTACGCAAATTTAATTCACGTACGCAAACTTAATTCACGTAGGTCCTACGCAAACTCAATTCACATCAGCAAACTTAGTTCACGTACGCAAATTGAATTCACATACGCATACTGAGTTCACATACGCAAACTCAGTTCACAATGTTGAAGTTGTTGAAAATAGAGGAAGAAGGAGAGAGGGGTGTGACAAAAAAAAAAAGACGACTATGAATATGAGGTAGAAGATGAAGATAGAAAGAGAAATTAGGATTTAAAGAATGATATAAATAAACAAAGGTATTTTGGGTATTTTGTTTTTATGAAATATTTGAGGGGTGTTGGTAGCAAAAAGGGGGTGTAGGTAGCAAAATTGTTATCAAATAGATTTTATAGATTTAAATCATGGATATAAAGTATATTTTCTAAAGAACTCAACTACTTCATAAACGATGACTTAGAAAATCATACTTTGAACCATCTTACTGGGATGTTTTAATATTAAATGTTTAGTTCTTCAATAACTATATTGTCAATGATCTTCATAAAAATTGATCAAGAAAAAACCACTCTTTGAGCAATCCTACATGATGCTTTAATATTAAATTTTAAGTTAGTTAAGAACTATATCACAAATGTGTTTCATAAATAATGATCAAGAAAAATAATTTCTTTGCGCAATCCGTTAGAGAAGCTTGATTATTAGATCCTCGAGAGATGCTTAATATAATGTGCTACTAACGTATGAAGTTAAAAAGCACTAGTAAAGTGTGAAAGTCATTTAATCATTAGAGTTATAGACCAGGAAATATGAAAGTTTAGGGGCAATGAACATCCACAAATTCACAAATATTCATAACATTTAAGAATTTTTAACTAGATTTGTATTTTTCATTTTTTTCGAGTGTACATAACTAATCTAATTATCAAATTTTCATTTTTATTCTATGAAACAATCATCTGAACGTATTATTTTTTTTTTATATACAAAAGTTTATAGTGAGAAGATAGTGCTCCTATTTAAAATAGAAAATATCTTATTGTTCATCGAATACTTACAAAATAATTTGCATTTGTTTCTCTCCAATAACAATAACAAGAACCATTTGAATGTATTATTGAATAATCGTTTCAAATCATGTAAATGTTTTAAGTCAATAAAATGGCACACTTTTCCTCTAAAATCCAACATGAATGACAATAGCTATATCTAAAGATATCTTCCAAAAAATGCAAGAGATATTCTATTTATTTTTGCTATCATTGTTGCCAAAAGTTAATGACCTTTCTCAAATCATTGTTAACTTTTATGAATTAATTTATATTATTTTTGCCATACTAGCAAGCCAGCTTGTAAAAAACAGAGTTAACAATTTCTACTAGCCGACTTTTTTGTTCATATATTTATTTATACTGCCACTTGATGATGTTATTTAATAACCAACAACCTATTATGCATTATTTTTGGCAACGCTTTACTACGAAATTTGAACCGTGTTATGCAAAATCACATGCGAAGTCAAAAAAACACTGATCTAAATAAAACAAAATTGACTTCAATGTTTTGAATTTTAAAATGCTTCGGATGAATATATTTAACACAACAATTCAGACCACTTCCTTAAATTGATCGGAAAATTTCATGATAATCAGTTTATAACATGTTAATTTATTTGATAGTAGTGTAGTACAGCAGAAATACATTAGAATTTCTCCAATGTTATATGTATGTATAATTAGGATAAATTTGGAAGTTGAATTTTAGAAGGATTTAGAAGACTAAGTCTATATTTTGCAATATATTTAAAATTTTAACAAAATTGAAAAAATAATATAATAAATAATCATATCACATTTCAATTCCAAATAATTTATTTTAAAAAATATTTTATAATTTTCTTAATTTAAAAAAGAAAAATAATTTCTCCACTCCATTCCCATACAAAACTCAATTAAGGAGTGCATGGGACCTATCTTGAGCTGTCATTGGCAAAAACACATATGACAGACATTTTTCCATGAAATTGTCTAAATTGGTTTCATGATATGCAATTATGCCTACACAAAAAGTAAAAAGGACATCTGTGGTAGACAATAATGAATATGTAATTGTCTAATTGACTTAACTACGCGGTTAGTTAATTTTCATGGAAATTGATATTGCAAAGAATATTACCAAGTAACTTGTTCTTCTAGATTTGTGTAAGAGATTGACTTTGGCACAATGGCGGTGCCCAATGACTATTAACCTATGTAGTATGGACAATTCTAAAATAAGGTGTCTAGTTGTGTTCTATATTTGTTTAGCACTCGTACGACACACGTATGACAATTAAGACGAATATATTAAAAATTTCTCTCTTTTTATTTTAGACATTTTTTAAACATATATCAGACACGTGTATGATAATCTGGACGAATGTACTAGAAATTTCTCTCTCTTTATTTTAGACATTTCTTAAACACATCTCAGACATTTATGTTATAGTTAAAGATGTGTCAAAACAATGCTCAATAAGAGTTATAGACATTAAATTTGATTTCATCCTACTTAGTTTTTTGGTAGTATGGATGAATAGGTGAAAAACTATTATACGTTGTTTAATATTATTTTGTAAGGAAACAAATTGCTCATATTAATTCGTAATTTAGATCTTTATTACCTAATATTCATATTTTATTTAAGGATTAAATAAATTTGTAGTCTTTATAAGTTTTAACATTTTGTTTAGTCTCTATAAAAAATTTCTCAATCTTTTAACCTTTAAAAAAAATTTATTTTCATTTTTTATCTTTGCTTTTAATTATCTTTTGAATTTTTGATTGAGTTTTTGCAATCATGTTTAGGATAATATAAACATCTCCCTTACAAAAAGTTAGAGTTCCAAATATATTTACAAAATATAATTCAAAATTTTGAAGGGTACACATAAGTTGATTTAAAAGTAGGGACTAATATTGAAAACAAATAATTTTTAGAGACTAAAAAGTTAAAAATTTTTTTATAGAAACTAAAAATAAAATGTTGAAATTTTTTAAGGGTAAAAAATTTATTTAACTCTTTATTTAATATTATAAATCAATAACTATGTATATTTTTTTTAAACGACTAACGTTAATAATTAGCTATTATGTTCGTATTTCTTTTTTCTTTTCCCCGAAATTAAACCCAGATCCTCAAATTCTTTTAATCTTTAACTCAAACTAATTGAACTATTCACCCATCTCAATAACTATGTGTATTAATTGGTGTCGATTTCATTTGTTTTATATTAGTAGTGTCAACATATGTGTCTAATTTTAAAAAAGTGATTTTGACTTTATATTTTTAAAAATTATTTTTGTGAAAATTTACTTAAAAATAATAGAAATTTTGTAGATTCATTTGTTATTAATTAAAAAAAAGTAATTTTGACATTCAATAACTTAAATATTCATTATTAGAGATTTTAACACGATACAAATCATTTTTTGAAAAGATATATTTCAACAATGATTTTTATGAATAGTTTCTCAAAATAGTTTTCATTTTAATTATTTTTGAAATTTCATAATCTAAAAAAAATTATAGAAAATAGATAAAATACTTAAAATCGCATTTTAAAATAAACTAATTAAATTAATTTTTTATTTAAAATATTATTTTTATTTTTTTTAAATATTATAAAAATTATTTTTAAATTATTTTTAAACAAACAGGATTAAGTAATGTATGCAATGATAAATGTTTACGAGGGTACTTAAGTGCTTCTTGAAGCAGAAAGGGAGACATTGATCGGAATTTTTGTTATCATGACACATAAAAGTATGTTTAGTTTTATTCAAATGCTAAAATAGAGAACAATACAAAGAGAGTGATCAAGCAGTCTAGGAAAAAAAAAGCACCCTCTTAACTCTTTTCTAAATATGGATCACTTTTAAGGTATTTCTTTGGCACCGTTCCACTATGATAATTTCCAAATTGTCAACCATAGCCCAATAATGAAAAATCACTTAAAATGTGGAAAAGTTACTCAAAGTTGAGTCACTCCACTACGCGAAAAAACGCATTTTACAATGCTTTTTTTAAGCCATTTACAACGTTTTTTTTTAAAAATAAGCGATGTAGTATCTAGCGCTGTAAAAAGATACAACAGCGCTTTTTAAAATAAAAAAACGTTGTAAAATAGGTGGATATATTGCGCGTTTGTTATACTCGTTTTACAGCGCTTTTTTGAAAAAGCGCTGTAAATCCCTAGAATAACGCTTTTTAAATCCCTGCAATAGCGCTTCATATGCATGCACCTATTACAGCGCTTTTTCAAAAAACCCCTGTAATAGGTGCATTCAATAGATGCATTATTATGCACCTATTACAGCGCTTTTTCAAAAAAGCGCTGTAATAGGTGCATTCATATAGATGCATTATTATGCACCTTTTATATCGCTTTTTCAACAAAGCGCTGTAGTAACTGCATTCAATAGATGCATTATTATGCACCTTTTACAGCGCTTTTTCAAAAAAGCACTGTAGTATGTGCATTCTAATGCACGTTTTACAGCGCTTTTTTGAGAAAGCGCTGTAAAAGGTGTTTTTTTTTTTTTTTTTTTTTTTTTTTTTTTTTTTCTTATTTTAGTTTTATTAAAAAATGCTGTAAATTTTAAAAAGCGCTTTTTGGTTTTTTATGGCATTTTTTTAGAAAGCGCTGTCTTTTAATTTTTATTCCAAAATCATTTTCATCCAGAATCAGTTCACAATCAGTTCTCACAATCAGTTCACACAATCATTTCACAATCAAATTAACTTTATAACTATACATATTTACACAATCAGTTCACAACAAATTACATAACAACACAGAACAAATTACAACATATCAGAATACATATTCGCAGCTTTTCGCATATATACTACATATTCATATCAGAACAAATTACAGATTCATATACATATTCACATATTCACATATATACTACATATTCACAGCTTTTCAAATGTGCCTTATTCATATAACTACATATTAATATACATATAACTATCAGAGAAGTACATTTTAGAACAGAACTACCCCTTGCAGCATATAACTATCCCTTGCAGCATGCCATTTCCATTACATACTGACACCAGTCTTCCTTTATTTCAATTAGATCTCTTTCAGAGTATGTGGGACTGGAATTGTCAAAGTACCGTGCGATATAAAAATTGAACATAAATAAGTTAGAATCAAATATATACATAGTTTATATATGAAAATCAAATATTGAAAATACCGTACCGTTTCTGGGATTATGGTTTGATGCTTATTAACAATCTCCTTCATGAATCGCAATACGTAGTACCCACAGTCGATGTTGTTAGTTTGACGAGGGCACTATAAAATAAAACATATAAGTCAATAAATATTTGTGCATTGATTGTAAATCAAATTTTAAAGGCATATATTTCAAACCTTTATTGGAATCCATGTGATGTTATTTGACTTTTGCTTCGACACTGTAGCACCTCTTTAGGCTCGAAAAACTTGTAAAGCACTATCAAATAAATAAATGTGATTATTATAGCATTAACAAACACATTATTTATATATATATGTAAGAAATAAATGAATATTACTTACGTGTTTAACATAGTCTTTATCTCGGGGTGATTGTTGTAATGGCCGTGCAAGGGATCTAGGTAGTATATAACTTCAGAGGTCGCATTGATTGCAAATAGCACCCAATGTGCCCTACAACAACAAAAATTTGGTTTACACAACTAATAAATTATGATCTTATAAATTAAAAAAGATATAAATAAAGAATATATAATTACGTACCCTGAATTATATGGTGCAAGGAACAACTTATCCTTCTATTTATTTCCTAATAGTATATCTACAACGTATTTCTTTACATTCACTAGATCGTGTTTAAGCATCGATATCTTATGCGGAGACAAGAATGAAAATCTATTTGACAATCTGCGCGTGCACACGAACTTCTCATACAAAAACCTTCAATGAAAATTTCAAATTAGATTAATAACCAATAAATTAAATTAATTACAAATAAATGCAATTAAAAGTAATTTTTATCTAATGTATAAGTTGATGACAGTAGCACTCAGGTCCTTATGGTCGAGAAGTTCGTATATGTGCTCTTTTTCTAGAAATTCTTCATACTCATCTCCGAATATAGCTTTATCCATGCTTATTATTTTTGAATCGTTGTTGCTGCCCATATTTGTTTTTGCCTGTATGTCAAGACACGACCCATATCGAGCAAGTCGTGGCTGACTTATTTTAGGAGCAGGAGCAGCAACTGATTTTACACGATCAAGTTTTTGAGCAGCAACTTTGGCCGCTTTATTACCCTCCAGCTTTTGCAGTTTGCCAACTTTATTACCCTCCAATTTTTGAAGTTTGCTGGCTTTATTTTTACCGCAAACATCCAGTGGTGGTGCGGCAGCTGGCTTGCTGGCTTGTTGTGCGGGTGGTTTATTGGATTTAATCTGAAAAAATGAGGTTAATCAGTTTGTTAGTTTATTGAATCTGAAAAAATGACAAACCTTACAGAATAAATGTGACAAACCTTTTCAGGCGATGTGACTGACTCGTTTCTGGGAATCTTCTTATCATTCCCTTTAGACTTTGTTTGAATCTAAATAAATGTGAAATTAAAGTGAACATCGGAAAAAATTCAACAATTAAATATAATCAATCATAATCATATATCGTGCAATTAAATATACATATCAATTAAACAAAATATTAGTTAGAAAGTATAGTTATAATGTACCACATTATATAAAAGTGATGTTTAATTACTTACAAGTTTTTGCTCTAGACGTGCATATCCCATACGAGATTTCTTGTATGGGTGGGGAATATTTTTTTCCCTCTCGCGATTTGCCTTACTAATATTCTATATAAAAAAAATAACAATCTTGTAAAAATTTAAAATACGCTATGAATATGAATAATAAAACACAAATGCTAATAAATTAATCACTTACAACAAACGCAGGGTTCGAACGTTTTGCTACGAATGCGCTCCATTCCTTATTTGATATATAATGTTTATATATTTTTTGAGCTTCCGCATTCATATTTCCATCTCGGTCTCTTAGATAGCAATTTGAGAGGTGAAATCTAAAACCCCGGTGTATTTTCCCGGCAACTCTCAGCACGTAACTCTTTCTCACCTCGTCAACATCAAAAACTGTCTGCAAACCAAATAAAGATATAGTTTGAGTATAGTACTTCAAAGCAGTCTGTAAAAAATTATAAGTAAAAAATTGGAGTAAAAAAATTACTTGTATATCAGCCGACAATACATCTTTTGCACCCTTCAATGCCTTATCTCTCCAATCATCTATTGTGATGGGGATATTCTGACGAACAACAACCCCAATATAACTTACAAACATTGAACTGTTGGGGTCAATTGGCTGACCACTCTCATTCCATCCCACCTAATAAACTCATATAGTAAGTACCTCAAATTATAAACAGCAAACAAAGTATACCTCAAATTTTTTCAAAAAAGATAAAAAATAAATAGCAAACAAAGTATAGTATGACATTAAGTATAGTATACCTCAAATTTTTTCCCAGTACTACTTGCTTTTATAACATTTTGCATTATGGTTGCACCACGTTTGACTTCATTTTTGTTAGTCTTGGTGTTGCCAACTTCTTCATTTTGACATTCTAAATCTTTGTTGGTATCCATTTATCTACAACAAGTTCAACATGCAGTTTAGTATAACTTCAACAAGTTCAACATGCAGTAGTCTAAGTACGTAGCAGTATAAGTTCAACATGCATTTTAGTGAAACAAAAAACTAATAAATACAATACCTGAAAAGTGCGAAGAAATACTTAGGGTTACGGGTTCGTAGGGTTCGGTTAGTAACAAAGAAGAACAAGAACATCGCAGAAGACAAACAAAGACGAAACAATCGTAGGGTTACGGGGTTCGCAGAAATACGTAATAAGGGTTACTAAAAATATATGGTTACATAATGAGAAGGAGGATGAAGATGAGGAGCAAACAAGTGTATGAAGTTTACGTAATGAGGGTTAGTAATGAGGAGGAAACAAGGGTAGGGTTCGCAATGTGAAGGAGACTAAAGAGGAAACTGAAACAAGCGTATGAAGTTTACGTAATGAAGATGAAACTGAAGAGGTTTACTGTTATATATAAAACCCTATTACAGCGCTTTTTTAAAAAAGCGCTGTAAAAGACCTCATTATTTTATTTTTTAAAAGCCTACTACAGCTCTTTTTTAGAAGCCTTTTAAAGCGCTTGTGAAAAAGCGCTGTAAAAGACCTCCTTATTTTTATTTTTTTAACAGCCTTTTACAGCGCTTTTATACAAAGCGCTTTAAAAGGCTTATTTGTTATATTATATGCAAACTCTATGTGACCCTTTTACAGCGCTTATGCAGAAAGCGCTTTAAAAGACCTCCTTATTTTATTTTTTTAAAAGCCTTTTACAGCGCTTTTGCAAAAGAGCGCTGTAATAGGGTTTTATATATAAAAGGCTTCTTTATTTTATTATATGCAAACGCTATGTGACCCTTTTACAACGCTTTTTCAAAAGACGCTGTGATAGGGTTTTATATATAAAAGGCTTCTTTGTTTTATTATATGCAAACTCTATGTGACCCTTTTGCAGCGCTTATGCAGAAAGCGCTGTAAAAGACCTCCTTATTTTATTTTTTTAAAACCCTATTACAACGCTTTTTCAAAAGAGCGTTGTAATAGGGTTTTATATATAAAAGACCTCTTTGTTTTATTATGTCCAAGGGCTGTGTGACTTCATTATTTTGGGATGATCAGTTAAGTTCAAGAAAAATTCCAATATCGACCAAGTCCAATCTTGCATTGATGCCATCCTTAGACTTTCCTAGTACATTGAGTAACGTACCAATAACACTATCAAATACATTTTTCTCAATATGCATCACATCGAGAAAATGTCTTACATACAATGACTTCCAATATGGCAATTCAAAGAAAATTGACTTTTTCTTCCACCCAGTTTTGACCAGCTCTCCCGCAAAAGGTTTGTCAAATTTATTGGTCAAACCTTGTACTTTTTCAAGTATTTGATATCCAGTCGGTGCTACAGGAGCTCTATCTTCCTCTGATTTTCCATTGAATGTATTTCTCCACCCATGATACTGATGACTATAAGGTAAAAATCTACGATGTCCAAGAATTACATTCTTCTTACAATGTTTCAATTGCATCCAATTTGTACTCTTTTCACATATAGGACATGCACACTGACCTTTAATGCTATATCCTGATAAATTACCATATGCTGGAAAATCATTAATTGTGCCGAACAACATAGCCCTCAAATTGAAACATTCTTTCTTATACCCATCATAAACTTCCACACCTGTCTCCCACATAATTTTTAAATCTTCAATTAAAGGAGTCAAGTATACGTCGATATCATTCCCCAGTTGTTTGGGTCCATAAATTAACAGAGACAACATCATAAACTTACGCTTCATACATAACCATGGAGGTAGGTTATAAATCAACAAAATCACAGGCCACATGCTGTGTGAGATGCTTTGAAGACCATGTGGATTCATTCCATTAGTAGAAAGTGCAAGTCGTAGATTTCTTGACTCTATCCCGAATTCAGGATACTCGTGATCAATTTTTGCCCATTGTGGAGAATCGGCAGGGTGTCGAAACTTTCCATCTCTAATTCTTTCATCTGCATGCCATGTCAAGTGTTTTGAATCTTCTTCACTGCGATACATGCGCCTAAATCTTGGTATTATAGGAAAATACCACACGACTTTTGCTGGAGTAGATTATTTCTTCTTATATCGAGAGACATTGCATTTCGGGAACGCCTTTAGTAATTCATATTCATTGCGAAATAAAATGCAATCGTTAGGACACGCATGAATCATTTCGTAACTCATACCAATAGAGCACAAAATTCGTTTAGACTCATAGGTTCGACTGGGAAGTTCATTATCATCTGGCAACATATCTTTTAAGAGTGTTAGTAATTCTGTGAAGCTTTTATCAGACCATCCATTACTCGCTTTTAAATTGTACAACTTTAATATCGCCAACAGTCTTGTGAATTTAGTACAACCATTATATAATGGTTTCTCTCCATCACTCAACAAGCTCTCAAACATTTTAGGACAATCACGAAGATCTTCTTCAACTGCTTTTGCAATCTCCTCAACTCGGTCCCGACTCATATGTATCTGTGTCGAAATCAGTTGAAGCATATGTATCTGTGCGGGTGTTTCCATTTATTTTCTCACCATGTCTTATCCAACATATATAGCTTTGATCAATTCCATACCATACTAAATGTCCTTCCATTTCATCTGCTCTAACGCGTTTTCCAAAACAACATTTTAAACAAGGACAAACGACTCTATTTGGATCTTTTGTATTCATTACTGCAAACTCAACAAACTCCTTCACTCCATTTTCATACTCTTTTGTCAATCGATTGGCAGACATCCATTTCTAGTCCATTTTATATGACCTATATATATAAATGCAGTTACACAAATAATAAGCATGATTTCAAGTCTGATATATATGACCTATATATAGTACACATATCTAATATTGGTCCAAGATTGATTTCAAAATAGAACATATATATCATGAGAACATATATAATATCATGTAACAATTTCAAAACAGAACATATCTAATATGTATCAATTTATCAGTTTTAATTAGTGACAACAACAAATAAATAAATACAGTACCTGAGACAACGTTGATCAATTTGTTTTAAAGGAGGAGCAACGTAGATCAATTTGTAGATGGGCGTATAGTAGAGGAGATGAGGGGTTGCAAAGTAGAGGATATGAGAGTTCGTAGGGTTAGGACAACGTATTAAATTTGTTTTTATTTATTTAAAGTGAATGATTTTTATTTAAAATGAATGATTTTACAACGCTTGTACAAAAAACGCTCTAATAGGTCCTTTAATAATGTGAAAGCGCAAGCCTTTTACAGCGCTTGTATAAAAAGCGCTGTAATAGGTCATTTGATTATGTGAAAGCGCAAGACTTTTACAGCGCTTTAACAAAAAACGCTTTAAAAGCTATGTAACATAAGGTGGGAGCGCTACATTTTACAGCGCTTGTGTTTAAAGCGCTCAAAAAGCGCTGTAAAAGGATATGTGAGAGCGCTTCAATTTACAGCGCTTTTTAAAAAAGCGCTGTAAAATAGTTGTAAACATTATGTGCAAGCGTATGTGACCCTATATGACCCTACAACAGCGCTTTTTTCACATCGCTTGTCAAAAAAACGCTGTTGTATCCTCCGTAATTTTTAAAAAATTATACAACAGCGCTTATATTTAATAAGCACTGTAAAAGACGCGCTATAAAATGTTATTTTTAGCGTAGTGCCCACACAAAAAATGAGGAAAAAAAAACATAGTATATTTATAAACAGTCATATATATATATATATATATAAAAATTAAAATAATTAAAGAAAATAAAAATACATTAATAATTCATTAAAAAGATCACTAAGTTACAAAAATATTTTAATTATGAAAAAATAGCCATTACTTATTTACACACTAAAAGTACAAAAAAAAAATGATATTAATAGTTTTAACAAAAAGTACAAGTTTTAATGTAAAAACGGGGTTATTAATGCTTGAGAGCTATTAATGCAACTGTCTGTTTTAGAAAAATGGAGTTGCAGACGTGGTTTTACGCTATATATTCATTCAATATGTACAACTGCAGTCAAAGAAATAATCATGTTTTTGTACTCCTATTTCTTAGCATAAGAAAAGAATTTAGAGAAAAAAAAGTAGTGTTAATATATGATTATATAATTAACTGT
Organism: Cicer yamashitae; assembly: GCA_037974755.1. Classification (NCBI taxonomy): domain Eukaryota; kingdom Viridiplantae; phylum Streptophyta; class Magnoliopsida; order Fabales; family Fabaceae; genus Cicer; species Cicer yamashitae. The sequence goes on from JBBPBQ010000003.1 coordinate 39,509,842, forward strand.
ATATGCGTTTGATTTTAAACTCATCATCACAGTTTAAAATGGAAACCAGTTATACATATGAATTGGGATGATGTAACTCTTGACTATCTACCTTATCATATGAATATCTTACTCATATATTTGTTTCACCGTCGTGTGGATATATCTATCATAAGATTTTAAATAGATTTATAAAAAATCATTAGTACCGGTGGATGTATTAAAATAGACCAATATTAGAAATATATAAAATTCTAGTAAAAAAAATATAAACAATTTACAAAAAAAACTCTAACTTAGTAATTCGATCAACAAATTAAAAATGTTTAGCAATAAGTTAATAGACATTAACATTGAGGAGATCGAATTTCATATATCATCTCAAAACTTTGATATCTTACGGTAAATTTCATATATCATCTCTAAAGATTGATGAAGATCTAAAATGAGCTCATTAGAAGAAAAAACAAAGAATATTTCGAGTTAAGACTTTATAATAGTTTTTAGTTTTATTTGTGTTTAATTTGAATTGTAATAATTTTAGTTAAGTAAACTCAATATATATCTAGAAAATTGACTTTTCGCCCATTTTAGAAATAGGGCAAATCTTTCTTTAAATAACTTGTAAGAGTCTCATTTTGGATAAATATTAAAATGAATTAGAGTTTTCTCTTAATGAGAACGTTGAGTGAGATATATCTCCTCTTTGAATTCTTGGATTCGAACTTGCTTGAATCTTATTAATGGTTTACTTACCATTGTGGCAATTCTTCATTGACTTATCAATTTGTGGCGCCTTCTCCATCTTCTCCATCAAACCCTGATTGTTTCTTTGTTTTCCCTTTTATTTTACCACTTTGTTTCAAAAAATCACTTGGTAGATCATTTATCTCTTGTGAAATCAACCCAAATCCACCTCATTTGGTATGAGAGCCTTACTATTATTTTGGTGAAATTTTGAGTTCACTGCTGCTGTTTTTGCATGAAATAAAATATGGATTTCATCATCTTCTTCACTTGCAATTGTTTGATCCAAAAGTTCACTTGTAATTGTTTGATCCAAAAGTTCACTTGCAAACTTGTTTTTGATGTTATTTCTTCTATACATATCTGATTCTAGAAGTTCAAAAGCCTCATTTTATTAGAAAAATGAGAGGAATTCAAATAGGCAAAGAAAACTATGAAAATACAAGTGTTGTGAAAAAGTGATTCTGCACAAAAACAATTTTGAGAAAAAGGCATTTTGCAAAAGAGAGAAAGTAAAAAAGAAAACAATTCTAGAATTGTTCACATTGAAACATTAAACATATTTTTGTTCTTGTTACCTCTTTTAGGCATGACAAGTTTGACTTTAGTACCTTACCTCCCACATATTTGGATCACTTAGTCATTTAGTTCTAATCTTTCTTATTTCTCTTAGTTTTGTCTTAGAGTTTTCTTTCTTGAAACTCTTATGTTGATAGCTTTTGTGGACTTGTTACATTGTGTTTGGATTCTTGTTTGGGTTCTTTTTAAGAACTTGAAAGAGGGGTTTGAGTGGAAAAAGGCAAGAGTGCACATTATTTAAAAAAACCATCATTGAGTGATATACACGAGTGATACACACAAGTGATACATTTCTTGAGTGTAAACACTTAGTGAGTGGTGAGGACCTTATTTTTATCTTGTTAACTTGTTCTTGTTATTTGCTTAATTATTGTGGTACTCATTGATTTGTTGTTGTTGAAATCATGAGTGGACCAAACACCCTTTCTCCTAAAATCACTTATCTTATCGGTCATTTTACAAAAGTTTGGAATACTCAAATGAATACCTTGAGACAAAAGCTTGTGAATCTAAGTGATTCGAGATCTCATCATGGAAGATCATGTTAAAATAAATATAGGTTTGAAATTGAGAAAGAAAGAAGATATATAAGTTATGATGAGAAGAGAAAAAGTGAGAAGATGTGAAGATTATGATGGGGAGGAAATGAGGTATGAAAGGAGAGATAGAGAAAAATAAATAAGATATAGAGATTATGATGAGAATGAAAAGAGATATGAAAAGAGAGGTAGGGAAAAAGCATGGAGGCAAATATATTTTGAGAGGGAGGATAAGAAGTATGCAAAAGAGATAAGACACAAATTATATAAAAAGGAGGATCAAGAAAAAAAAAAGTACATCATATCATTGATATATTAGAGATTTTGTATTGGATCTGAAATATGTGAAATATTTTTATGAAAATGGATTTACAAAAGTGGCAAGAAAAGAAGAGAAACTAACATTAAGAGAGAAAGAGAAAATCAAAGAAAAGAAAAAGGAAGAGGAAAAAGATAAACTAGCCTTGAGAGAGAAAGAGAAAATTGCAGGAAAGAAAGAGAAAAAAGAAAAAAAAAATTAAGAGAAAAATGGCAAGAAATTGACTCTAACTATTTTTTAACTTTGTTGATTCTTATGTTCAAAAGCTTGAAGATATGTCTACAAAAAAGGAATGCGCATAATCCATTGAAGTTGAAGGTGTTTGGCCAAAGGTTTCTCAAAAGGATACTTGCATGAAAATTCTTGATTTGAATCCTAGCAACTTTAATTCTTCTACAACTTTAATTGATGTCTCTCTTGTTAAATTGTTTGGAAAGTTTCTTCCTCCTATGTTTTTTAGGTTTGCAAATTTTCATGTTAAAATGTCTAACTTGTGTTATTCTCATAAGCCTATTTTGAGTGTTAAAACCATGAATCATGAAGTGTTAATCGATACTATTCTTCTAAACTTGATTAAGAATTATGAGCCAAGACTTGAATGACTTTCTTGATAAATGTGTTGTTGTGCTTTCTAATGTTAACTTGGTTCATGACATAATCTTTGAAGAGTGCGTTCTTAAGAAACATTTGTTTGGTAACTTGAATATTTACTCTTTTGTTAAAAATAAAGTTAATATTATGAGATTTTCTATGAAGGCTAAATATTTGCATGTGGAATTAGTTGATAGTTGCACAACTACACCACTCCTTACTCTTTCAGTTATTGGTAAATCTTTTAAACTTCCATATGATACTCCTAATTGTTTGAGGACCTGTCTTGTTTCAAAAAGAAACTTCATTTGTTTATGATGAAAGGAATGTCCATGAGGCTCAACTTGCTTTAAAGCCTTTGGAAATACAAAATAACTTCTTGTATGTCACCAATTCCAATCTGAGGATGGTAAAATTGGTACTTAATGTCAATTTCAAGAGGTATCATTTTATCTCTATCTTGAAAACTCTTTATATTGAAAATGAATATGTTGGATTGTTGAATACAAAAAGTAGAGTTGTGCTTCACCTACTTGGCACATTTGGTAGTTTTTCACAATTTTAATTTGATTCCGGTAGTAGCGTTAACATTGTTCTTCATTTCTTTGACTTGTATTTTTCTTCTTGTAGGTTATGATCGAGCTAAACTTGAGGTCGAATTTCTTCAAAGAATGAGGGAATGATGAAGACCTAAAATGAGCTAATTAAGAGGAAAAACAAAAGAATATTTCAAGTCAAGACTTTATAATAGTTTTTTAGTTTTATTTGCGTTTAATTTGAATTGTAATAATTTTAGTTAAGTGGTGTAAGCCCAATATGGGTCTAGAGAATTCGCTTTTAGCCCATTTTAGGAAAAAGGTAAATCCTTCTTTAAATACTTTGTAACAGTCTCATTTTGGATAAATTTTAAAATGAATTAGAGTTTTCTTTTAATGGGAATGTTGAATGAGATATGTCTCCTCTTCGATTTCTTGGATTAGAACATGCTTGAATCTTATCAATGATTTTCTTACCATTGTGACGATTTTTCATTGGCTTAGCAATGCTTTCTCCATTTACTTAATAAATCATTTATCTATTGTAAAATCAATCCAAATCCAAATCAAACATCCTTCTAAATTTGCCTCAAATATCAAGGTTTAAATCTCAACAAGAAAAAAATTATTCCTATCAATAAATCAAAGTTAACTCTAACATTCTTTTTTGATAGAAGGTTAAGCTTAACTTTTGTTTTATTTGTCTAAGAAATTGCCAACTCATTGACAAGAGATGTAACTTCATATGTTTTTTGAGACGATTATAAAATAGGTCATTATTATTATTTTAATCAATAATAATTTTCACTTTTCCATTTTTTTTGTAAAATTTGAAATTTTACTTTAAATTTTGTGAATTATGGGTGGTGCTACTGAGTTTGAACCCAGTAAAAACACATTAGTGCAACTTCTATTCCTCGTTTTTCCAATTTTTTTAATGACCCATGTGCAATACACATATATATATATATAAATTTAAAGTGAAAAAAGAAATCTTTGTTTTGGCGAAAAAAAGATGTCCCTCGAAATAAATCTATACTTAAATATCAATGGTATTTGTAGTTTGACCGTAAGACTATAAAAATAGTATATTAAATTATTTTCAATGATGATTATACTTAATCATCTAGAATATTGTTTTTATTCAATATAAGATTAACCAGGTTTATTGTTTAAGTGAAGAATGTTTCACTTTTTAGATTCGAGTTGAAAATCAGAAATAATCTATCTATTATAATATATTAAATTAATTTAAATTAAATTATATATAGTGCACATGAGCGACATTGCAAGCTGGCAACAGAAAAAATGGTAAGAGCACATGGGTGCGTGCAGTCATGAACATGATCACATTTCAGTTGTCATTGGTCAATAGATACCCCTCTCATGCAAGTGCAATACTTCAAAGTAATAAATTCAACAACAACTTACTCCAAACAAATTATATTTATTTATTATTTAAGATTTCAATTGCTTCATATGCTTAAGAATCGTTGGTGAATTGCGTGCAAGAATCTATCAGCACCAATCAAAATCTGAATTGTTGAAACATTCTTCATCATCAATACTTTTAAGTAGAATAGGAATCTTGATGATTACATAAGGCAGTTGTTGCAATAAGAGTTTTTAAAAATCATTCGAAATACTAATAATTATCAACAACAAAAATTTAGAAAAATAAGTCGGAAGTCTATTTGGTTTTTACGATACACACAATTATTTAATTAATGTCTATTTATTTTTATTTTTTTAAAAAAAATTTATTTTTCGAACTCAACTATTTAAATTGATATTAACAAAATCATCATCTCAATCATAAAGACAAAAATAACTTATATTTTTAATAAGTGTCGTCGATTATCATTAAAATCTCAAATGACTTTTTAATCATTGGTTCACGATCCACTTAGAATCTATCATATAGACAAATAAAATCATGCATTTTGATAAACTTTCAACATTAACAATGGAGCTCATTCATTTTGAGTACTTAAGTGTGTTCTATTAATGAACATTTCTTATTTATAATTGTTTAATATTTGTAATAAACAAATACAATAATGAATTTTGATAAACTTTCATCATTGATAATAGAGCTACTTCATTTTGAGTACTTAAGTAGGTTCTACAAATGAATATAGTTGTTCAATATTTATAATTAATAAGCATCATATTTCTACAATATAGCGTCACCAAAAAAGAATTTAAAAGTCACACGAATAGTTCTATATCATTATATTTCAACACTAATTTATTTAATTATTTTTTTACTTTCTAATTTAAATATGGTTGTGTCGGTCCCACTTAAAGGAAGAGACAATACTTATATATAAAAGCATTACTCCTAAATAAGTGCACTCTAAAATTAACTACGATGTGAGTATTTATTTTCTATCAAGTCTTGTAAATGCAAGTTACTAACTCATGTTCTTTAAATACAAATTTGTTCCATCATTCTAAAGGCGCTAAACATTTTCATTTATTCTTCATCTTTCATTCATTTGATATCAAAATAAATTTTAAATACTTTTCTATTGTGTGAATGAGTTCTTTAGAGAAAAACTTGAAATGTGAGATATCATTAGTTGAAGTGTTTGTTCTAGACGTGAGATATTGAGGGGTGATAACGTTTCAACATATGTACTGAATCGTTGCAAGTAATAATTCAAACGGTAGTACCGAGTGTCGAACTCAAGGATTGCATTTTACTATTGAATTATATTTAATTACTAATATTGAACAAAAAGTTTCCGAATTGGTTGAATTAATATTTAAAACTAACAACGGTAATAAAATTGATCATTTATAATAAGAAAAATGTCAAGGATGAGTTTCACTTCGAATCCAACCTTGGTGTCTAATTTGAACCTAGTTACTGAATTCCTTTATTGAATTATTACCGGATTATCTTTATTACTCTTGCCCTAATATCTTAGTGACAGAACCTTTAATTCCAAAGTAACCCATAATTCCTTAGTAGATTTAAGATTAGAATTAAGCCTTACTGTACAAGTATTCTCTTGTTAAACTATTGCCTTTGCAACTAATTTAATTGGTTTCATGACCTGCATCTATCTCTATACTAAAAATTCATGAATTTCTCATCTCAAGCATTCGTAAAGTCCACTTCCGTTTCAAAATACCAATCGTAGAACATTTTAATGTTGATCAAGCAATAAAAAGCATTAAGCACAGAGATGAGAAAAATAATTCAATACACTCATTCATATAACTAGAAATCAAATCAGAAAAATAAGGGTTTCATCTTGTTACACTCATCCCTAACAAATAGGGTTTAGTTACTCATGACAGAGATACAAAAGATAAGGATTAAAGAAGAATTATAAGAAGGATTCATGAATGATTTTTGATAAAACTCCTCCAATGGTGTTAGAAACCGGCGTCTTTGAGTTTCTCTACTAGGGCACAAGTCTCCCAACTTCCCAATAGTCAAAAAGATCCCTCAAGATGGATAAAAACGTGTTTTAATGAGTTCTGATGCGCGTCATGTGCCCTAGTCGCAGCTGTTGCGCTTCAAGCGTGAATTGGCAGATTCATCAGTGTGGAAATGCGCCCCAGGCGCAGCTGTTGCGCTTCAGGCGCACAACTTCTTCTGTTTGATGTTTTCTGCATTTTGCTCCTCTTTTGGGTATGAATTGGGTTCTGATGTCTTCATGAAAGTTGTAGCTATGGATCTTAGCTTTCATTGCACTTGGTGGTGACTCCAATTAGACATCTACAACTCCAGGTATGACTGAAATACTCCACATAGGTCATGTTGATTTCTCACCAAAATTCAGCACTACACTAAAACAAAGAAACAACGCAAAACTACGAAAAAATCTCTACTTAATCAAGGAAATAAGAACATAAACATTTCATTAAATAAAAGAACTAAAATCAACAAAATATAGCAAATAACTCCTTAAAATAACTAATGAATAAAAGATAAATAAGACTAAAAACGATGAAAAATATGCATATGATGAAGAGTTATCACAACCCCAAACTTAATCTATCGCTTGTCTCCAAGCAACAATTAATTTCAGATTTGGTACAGTTAAAATCAAACTTAAACTAAATTTCTCAAATCAAATCAAACTCAATTCTCAAAGTTCCAGCTACTACAAAACATTCATCATGCTCCATGGTCGCATACAAAAAAAACAACACAATTTGTACACTTTAGCATTCATTCATCAAGTACACAAACTGATTTTTTTTCCTTTTTCTTTTTTTCTTTTTGTTTTGATTTTTTGATTTTTTTTTGATTTTTTTTATTTTATTTTTGAGAACCACCACTTCAAACTTAAAAGGTTGCTATCTCATGAGCAACCCCAAACTTAGAACTTTACCAAGACGAGACAAAACATTTTCTACCTAACTCCAAGTAAGGTGATTTAATTAAAATCAGGTCTTTGGCTTGTAACATGGCTAGTAGCCGAAAGAAAAGGGCAAGGCTCAGAGGGGCTAACAAAGGATAAAATTTGCATAGGGTAGTTAGAAAGGCTCAAACGACCAAACAAAATTGCCTCAGTGTATGCATAAATCACAAGTGATGCAAGTCAGAATTAGTGCAAGTTCTCAAGGGTTAACACATGTTTGGATAATCACACAACAAAGAATTAGAGTGTATAGGCTCAAAAGTTCACAACTAGGATAATAAGAGAGAGTATGAACTATCAAAATGATGCCAAACATGCCACTACATTTTTTTTAATAATTTTTTAATAAAAAAAATGGCAAGTGAGACTTCGACAACCAAGGAGTAATCAACAATGCATGCATTAGTGAAACTCATCGAATTAAGCAATGATATGAGCAAGGAAATAGAGTTTAAACTTCAAAATCTGAAACAGATAGTTTAAGACTAGCTTCAAGTTGTTAAAATTCTTCATCATAATGCACATTTACACACAATAAAAAAAAAACAAATTCAAATAACAAAAATAAGATTGCAAAAATAAAAGTTACTTCTACCTATGGGTTGCCTCCCACGAAGCGCTTCTTTATGGTCATTAGCTTGACGCCTCAACAATTGTCAAGGTGGCATATATGATAGAAAGAACACATCATCCTTCTCACCAAGGAATACATATTTCAAGTGAGGTGGCAATTGCTTGAGCTCAACCAATGGCGTCTCTTTCTTTTTCTTTACATACTCGTCTTCATTCCCTTTCAACTCCTCCCATCTAGTATGGAAGCGGGGGGAGTGAGATGGTGATGCTTCTAACATGAACAAATCATCTTTTACTCTTGGATCTTCATTATCTTTAACGACATCTTGGAGTAGACATAACACTCTTTCTAATGGCAGAATGGGTCTTTGATGTTCAACTTCTTCATTGACTAACAAATTGAAAATCTCTATTCGGTTGCACCCTTTTCTTTCGTTTGAATGCTCTATGGCTTTCAGAATATTGAATGTAATTGTTTCCTCATTTACCTTAAAGGTTATGGTGCCATCCGCCACATCAATCATAGCTCTCCCTGTTGCTAAGAATGGTCTCCCCAAGATCAAGGGATATCATTGTCTTCCTCCATGTCTAGTACCACAAAATCCACTGGAAAAATGAGCTTATCTACTTTGACCAACACATCTTCCACCACCCCATATGGGTGTTTCATTGAACGATCCGCAAACTGTAATATCAGTTGTGTGTTGCCTAACCTTTTGTATATGGAAAGGGGCATAAGACTCACACTAGCCCCAAGATCACACAGGGCTTTCCCAAAAGTTCTATCCCCAATAGCGCAAGGAATAGATAATTCCAGGATCCTTGAGCTTAGGTGGCAGCTTCCTCTGTAGAATAGCACTGCACTTTTCGGTAAGCATCACTGTTTCACCGCCAATTTTTCTTTTCTTTAACAGAATCTCCTTCATGAACTTGGCATAAGCCAGCATCTGCTCTAGTGCTTCTGCAAAAGGAATGTTAATTTGCAATTCTTTAAAAACATGAAGTACTCCCACTCTGCTTGGCTTTAGGTGGTACTTGTTCACTTACCTTGCCACTCCTCGTTGTCACGACATTGACATTATTTCGCGGATTCAGAACTGTGTCACTAGGCAAATTTCCAGGTGCTCTTTGTGTTAGTTGTTGAGCAAGTTGACCCAGTTAGGTCTCCAGATTCTTTATTGATGCTGAGTGATTTTTCTGGATGGCTCTTGAATCTTCAATGAAAGAACTTGTGCTTGTTACTAACTGCTCAATAGCACTCTCCCAAGCAGCCTTTCAAGGTGGAGCTTGATTTGCTTGAGCTCCTTGTTGACCTTGAGATCCACTCTATTGATCTTTCCAAGATAAATTCGGATGATTTCTCCAACCAGGATTGTACGTATTAGAGTAGGGATTGTTCTACTTCCCGTTGTTACCCATAAAATTCACCTCTTCTAGTTCTTCTGTATCATCTTCATCCGGTACTTCACAAGCTCCATTTTTATGTGCTCCCCCACAAAAGTCACAACCAATATGTTTCAATAATTTGACAGGGGCTACTTGGGGTTGTATATTTAGAGCTGCCATCCCCTTCTTGATCTCAGCGGCGATGTTAACATCTTCTATCTATTTTGAGAGCAACCTCCCTTGAGCCAACCCAACATCCATAACATTCAATTCCAGTATATACCACTTGTTGACCCACCACCTCTATCATACAACATCATTTGTTCATTTGATGCCATGATCTCGATAATTTTGCGTGCTTCTGATGCGGTCTTGTAGTTCAAAGAACCACCTGCTATAGCATCCAACATAATATTTGCATCTGAGCAGTGTCGTCATAAGCATGATTGGGGCATCCTGCTAGTAAACTCTTGAACCTCCTGTAAGTGTCACCAAGAGATTCTCCTTCTTTTTGTTTGTAACTGGAAATCTCTTGCCTTTTTCTAACGAACATAGTTGGGGGGAAGTATTGAACCAAGAACTTATCTTCAAGGTCATCCTATGTGGTGATGCTACTGGAGGGTAAAAAATTAAGTCACTCCTTAGCATCATCTTTCAATGAAAATGGAAATAGTCTCAACCTCTTGCCTTCTTCAGAGCAACCATCCACCTTCACTGTTTCACACAGTTCAAAGAAGTTTGTGAGATGTCTATTGGCGTCTCCGTTATGTTTACCGACAAAATGAATCTCCTTCAACTCTCGGTATACAACAGAACTTATTTCGAACTTGTTGACTGTGACCAGTTGGTTATGGATGGCCAACCGAGCACGGTTTCGATCATCGATTCCCATACTCGCCGAGGGTACGTTCAGGTGGTGGTGGATCAGCCATCTCCGCAAATATGAAGAAATCCCCCAAATCCTCTTCTTCCAATACTAATTGTCTTTCCCTTTGTCTCTTTTCTCGTACTGCCTTTCGATTTGCTTTCGCAGTTTTTTCAATTTCTGGATCAAAAGAAGTTTAGCTGAGGACTGGCCTCGCATACAAGGTTAGACAAATCAAGAGTAATAAACGGTTTTAAAATAAAGAAAAATAAATAATTAAAATAAAAACAAAAATTTTATTGTAGAGCAAAAATTTCAATTAAGTAAATAAATTATACTCAATAGTGATATGGCAATCCCCGACAACGGCGCCAAAAACTTGATAGCGTTTCAGCAAGTGTACTGAATCGTTGCACGTAATAATTAAAACGGTAGTACCGAGTGTCGAACTCAAGGATTGCGTTTTACTATTGAATTATATTTAATTACTAATATTGAACAAAAAGTTTCCGAATTGGTTGAAATAATATTTAAAACTAACAACGGTAATAAAATTGATCCTTTATAATAAGAAAAATGTCAGAGATGAGTTTCACTTTGAATCTAACCTTGGTGTCTAATTTGAACCTAGTTACTGAATTCCTTTATTGAATTATTACCGAATTATGTTTATTATTCTTGCCCTAATGTCTTAGTGAGGAACCTTTAATTCCAAAGTAACCCCTAATTCCTTAGTGGATTTAAGATTAGAATTAAGCCTTACCGTACAAGAATTCTCTTGTTAAACTACTGCATTTACAACTAATTTAATTGGTTTCATGACCTGCATCTATCCCTAGACTACAAAGTCATGAATTTCTCATCTCAAGCATTCGTAAAGTCCACTTCCGTTTCAAAATATGAATCGTAGAACATTTTAAAGTTGATCAGGCAATAAAAATCATTAAGCACAGAGATGAGAAAAATAATTCAATAAACTCATTCATATAACTAAAAATCAAATCAGAAAAATAAGGGTTTCATCTTGTTACATTCATCCCTAACAAATAGGTTTTTGTTACTCATGATAGAGATAGAAAAGATAGAGATTAGAGAAGAATTATAAGAAAGATTCATGAATGATTATTGATAAAATTGCTCCAATGGTGTTAGAAACAGCCGTCTCTGAGTTTCTCTGCTAGGGCACAAGTCTCCAAAATTCCCAATAGCCAAAAAGATCCCTCAAGAGTTATAAAAACGCATTTTAATGAGTTCTGATGCGCGTCACATGCCCCTGGCGCAGCTGTTGCCCTTCAAGCGAGAATTGGCAGATTCATCAGTGCGGAAATGCGCCCCAGGCGCAGCTGTTGCGCTTCAGGCGCACAACTTCTTCTGTTTGACATTTTCTGCATTTTGCTCATTTTGTTGAGTCTGAATTGGGTTCTGTTGTCTTCATGAAAGTTGTAGCTATGAATCTTAGCTTTCGTTTGCACTTGGTTTGACTCCAATTGGATGTCTACAACTCCAGATATGGCTGAAATACTCCACATAGGTCATATTGATTTCTCACCAAAATTCAGCACTGCACTAAAACAAAAAAAACAACGCATAACTACGAAAAACCTCTACTTAATTAAGGAAATAAGAACATAAACATTTCATTAAATCAAAGAACTAAAATAAAAAAAATATATCAAATAAATCCTTAAATTAACTAATGAATAAAAGATAAGTAAGACTAAAAACAATGAAAAATATGCATATGATGAAGAGTCATCAAGGGGGTATCGACTGGTTGGATGTTGAAGGTTAGAAAAGTGGTGACTTTTTAGTACTGTAATGATACTCCCTCTAGTGGTTTCTATCTTGCAAGGTTCGAGAAATTGTCTTCGTCTTAAAGATAGTGGTTAATATTTGGTCTTCAAGGCTATTTCAAGAAATATGGTTTTTGAGCGCTTATGAAATAAAGGGTTGTTGTACAAGCTTTTGAAAACAATTGACGTGGATCTTATAAAAGTTCAATATTAATAAAGTAAGAAAATCTCATTTATTTGAATGGTGACTATATGAACTCTACATGCGAGGATGAGATAAAGGAACTAATATAACAATTATGGTGTTAATTTTGCCTCTCCTTATATTTTATTTTTGTGATTTCTGATCATTATATTTCAATCACCGTGTTTGGAGCCAATTATAATTTTTTTACTATTTTGAATTATATAAAAACTTGCAATAGTGAAAATTATGTTTTTAACTATTTCATGATTGTGAGGGTTATATATGAAAACTATTTTTGTGAAATATTAACAATCATGAATGTGTTTATTGTGTTTAATTTGAATTTTTTGTTGAGATAATTTTTCTATCATCATTGCAATCCATTAACGGTAAATTTTATGTTCATGTTGTTTGGTTGAACCACCAAGTAATTATTTGAATCAATCAAACCTATTGTCTTTTGTCTAAATTGTTCTTCATTGATTGTGATTAATTGCAATATCTTTGAGTTTTTCCAAGGGAATATTCCAATACGATTTACCCTAAACCACCACTGTTTTGATAAACTTCCATTGTTTTTAAAAATCTCTAAAATGTTTAGGACTCTATTCAACCTCTTTCTAGAGTCTAAGGGTCATCTCGACTAACAAGTGGTATCAAGAGTTGGTGGATTACGATTCTACGACTTTAAGAGTAATTTGAGATAACATATAATGTGATTTAGTAAACTAAGGGAGCATACAATAAAGCGCTAATTTTCAAAGGCGATGACTATTCATATTGCAAAAAACGCATGAAAATCCATATCATATCTTATGACTTGGATGTATAAAAATTTGTAGAAAATTGACCATTTGTTCTGACAATTTTCCATTAAGGTGATGTTGTTGACAAACCAAAATTAGAATAAACATATTTAGACAAGAAGAAAATTCAATATGATTGAAAACAATACAATTGGAAAGCTAAGAATATCATTTTGCCCACTTTAGGACAATAAGAATATTATAGAGCTTTCCATTGTAAAACATTGTCCATCAAATGTGGGAGACCTTCGAGGTCACACATAAGGGTTCAATTGATGTTAAACATTCTAGAATCAAACCATTGGTAAATTGTAAAAATTCTTCTCATACATGGTGAATCTTTTGGATGCTCTTGGAAAAACATTTTTTAACTAATATTATTTTTAATAAAAAAAAATAGAGTGCAAAAAAATCACCTGATATAAATGACATCTCAACTATGTTGACACATCATAATCACCATCAACTATTTGCAGCACCTTAAAAAATATATTAAATAAATGAAAAAGAAAGGAACTTGGGGGAACTAGGCCAAATCCCAAGAAAACAAATAAACATCACTATCTCATTAAAGACCTTACCTAGAAAACCAAAAGTGATAAAATCATGGTGAAGGAAAAAAGAGTGCAGTGTTAGGAAACAACAATAGCAAAGCTCCTGACTTAAATATATAATTAAGAAGACTAATTATGTTAAGAAAAAACTCATCCTGAGTAAATAAGGGAACATGATTCTACCATGTAAAACCTTGCGAGCTAAAAGCATGATTAACGAGCTTATCCGCACACAAATTGCTTTCTTTGTAAATGCAAGAAATAATAAAAGAGATCCTCTTTGAGATAGCCAACGATTTTGAATCTTCCACAAAACAATATGAAAAAACTTGAAACCTTGAACTTCTAATTATTAATCACATTCTAACCAAAGATTCAACCACCCCTTAGAAAATACTAATTGAACAACAATCATAGCCCTAACTAACTCAACATTAAAGGCATAGAATATACCAATAGGAAAATCAAAGTAACCCAAAACAACACAACTAGCATATTTGATAGTAACACCACATGACGCCAAACACGAGCTATCCCTAGCAGCACCATCAGTATTACACTAATCCAACCTCTATTTAGGGGACACCAAAGAACTTCATATATAACCAGGGCACAATGAGGATGAATAATAATTGATCTGATAACTTCCACCGCCTAAGAGGACCATGATTTATGAACCACATCAAAAATTGACGGAACAGAGCTATGATCAAAGGAAACCTCGAGAGCATCACGAAGTCAAGTCCAAAATTGAGATGCAAATTTGCAGATTCACAATAAATGCACAATAGATTCACCTTTTTCTTAGCAAAGACCACACATACTAATCAAACGGTACCCTCGCTTCAAAAGATTATCATCTTTAGGAAGCCTATACAAAAATAATTTCCAAGTGAATACTAATTTAGAAGGAGGAATAATAGGATGTAATATTAGTTTTGTCTAGTCAAATTTATCACCAAAGTGATTAAAGAAGAGATAAACATTCTTAAAATTAATCATGCATGAGTTAAACACCTTCCAAACTTAATGATCTTTAGATAGATGAGGCGGGATATGAACCATGTGTAGCTCTTCCAATAAATTGGGAAATTGCCTAATTAGGGTCGAAGGAATAACCCAGATATTCTCTAGAATATACTCACCAACTTTTGCAAACAAATTAAAACTAATATTCTTCAGAATATTTAACAAAGAGATGAGAGGTTGAGAAAGACAAGGATTAGTCCAAAAGTTAATGATGGAACCATTATCAACCTGCCACTAATTTCATGTTCTAAAATGAACAAATTTCCCTTATATCAGCCCAAATAATTGATCTACGATGATAAGAGACACGAACCTTCTTTCTCAAACACGAGCATGAAGGAGAAAAACCCAATGAAGATAAGAGTCAATCAACTCCCAACCAAGCTTCAACATTGTAGTTTGATTAATAAAGCTAATAGATCTTAAACCCAAACCACCCTCATTAGTAGGGCGACAAACTTTATACCATAAAACAGTCACAATTTTATTTATATTAACATCACTAGACCACCTAAAATTTCGCATCCAACTGCCAACAACCATCAGTAATGATTTCAGCCAATCATAAACCATAAAATTATGCAGTACCATTCCCTGAATAATAGTCTTCACCAATTAAACCCTCCCAGCCATAGAAAGTATGGAAGACTTCCATGTGAAAAATGTACCCTTTATTTTATCCGTGATGGGTGGCAAATAAGATAATCCAGGTTTACCTAAAAAAATAGGAACACTTAGATGATTAAATGGCAGACTACCCGTAGAAAAACCTAGCAAAGAAAAAAGAGATAAAGGGTCCCTTTGACGCACTCCCCTATTACTATTAAAATATAGAAGCCTTACCATTTACTGAGATAGGTAGCTTAGCTGAACGAAGAATTACGTCCACCCGATGGCTTATTTTTAATTAAAACCAAAAGCCTTTAACACCCTTGCAAGGAACTGTGAATCAATAGTGTCAAAAATCCTTTTTAATATCCATTTTAAGAGAAATATTAACACCAAAATTTCTTTAGTTTAAAAGATTAGTGGCTTTTGAAGTTAAACAAATACAATCAACAATAACCTTGAATGAAACCACATTGATTAGAAGAATTGATATAAGGGGCAACACTATCCAACCTATTCGCCACCATCTTCGTGATAATTTTGAACTTGAAATTAGCTAACGATATAGTATTAACATTCTTCACCAAAAGTAAAAAATTCCAATTAGGCATAATCCAATCAGAAGTAAAAAAATTGATTCACTACTTTGCGCACATCCTCGCCAACTATTCCCTAAAAATTTTGTAAAAAAAAGCTCCAAACTCATCAAGACTTGGAGACGAATCAATTTACATACCTAATACAACACTTTTAATCTCTTCCATTGAATCAATCCTAGTGAGCATATCATTGTCTTTATTGGAGACCAAATCAGGAATCACATGCTCAACAGTAGACTGTTCGGAACTCAATTATTATTACCATAAAAAAGAGTTTGAAAATAATTAACAAAGTGACTATGAACCATATTCTCTTTTTGAAGCAACATGTCACCATTAACTAGGGAAGTAATATGCTTAGAAACTTACCTATCCTTGACAAATTTATGAAATCTTCCTGATCAATTTGAAGTTGAATTTTGTTTAACTTCTATATTTTTTATGAATTTTAATATTAACATCCCAAAAACACTCCTTATTCCAACTTTAAAGTCCATCTTTGAGAGATTTAAGTTTAATAGAAAGAACAACCATTGGAAAACCATTGATAGGAGCGTTCCAAACCTCTTTTACCAAATTTTAACAATTAAGATGACTAGCCCACATCCTCATAAACTTGAACGATAAGGGATAATTATGAAGATGCTACATCAAACCAATAACAATATGATGGTGATCCGGATAACTTTTTGGCAAAGTAATTCAAATGATATGAGCCCAAAGATTAATCGTCTCCTCATTTTAAACCAGATGATCAATTCTTTATCTTTTAAGTGACGACCTCGTCTATTGTTATTCCAACTAAACTTTGCACCCACCTTAGGTAAATGTGCACAAGTGACACCATAGAGGTCGGACATGAGGGCACAAGTGAAGTTAAATGTGATACAATTAATACGTATAAATAAGAGTATGAGTTGTTTGGCATGAAGTTAGGGGAATCCTCTGCTAAATTATAAAAATGGTTTTCACACATGGTGAATCATTTGGAAAGAAGTTTTTAATTAAAGACTTAACAAATAATGTTTTAAGATTACTTCGTAAGGAATAATAACCAAAGGTAACAACTATTGTTGAGTAAATGAACTTGGCAATAATCACCACGACTACCTTGTTTGACAAGTTTTCAGAACACGAACAAGAGTTCAATCTTTTAATTGAACATGAAGAAAAAGAGCAAAAGAACAAAAAGAAAAGTATAACCTTGGTTGACTAATCTTCAAGACTTGATTGATGAATAAATGAGTCTCTTTGTTAAAAGGTACAACAAATTCCTTAGGAGAAATGGAATTATAATAAATGACAAGTTTAACAACAAATCAAAGAAAACAAGTGAAAAGAACAAGGAAATAAAGAAAAAGATAATGTTGGCTGGAAAAAAAAGGCGGTGGCGGCAGTCCTTGGATGGCTGAAATCAGTCTCAAATTAGGGCATGTAAGAGAAAGGGAATAAGGTTTCAAAGTGGAAAGGGGAAAATGTGAGAAAAAGGAAAAATAAATGATTTTAAACTACTACACTCGTGTCATGCACTTGGGCTCATATGCAAACACTTAGGCATATGTAGTCACGTCATGGGCATGTGACATGCACTTCAAATTTGAATTTAAACATAATTTTTATATTAAAATTTAATTTTCAACTTACTTTTATATAAATAAATTCAAATATAAACCACTTTACATTCGAATTACTTTTAAGTAAAATCAATTCTATAAAATTAATTTATTCAAAATTAATTTTTATAAAAGCAGAACTAAACATGCACTAAAAAGCATTGCTAAAATATCATTAAAAAAATGTATTGCTAAAAAGCAGCACCCACTTAAAATATTATATAGGTTGGTGATGAGGAACAAGCCTCCAAAATAGTCAGACTGTGATAATAACAGTGTAACTAGTATTATGAAAGGGAAACAAGACAAATTTGGAAATAAATATAAACAAATAAACAAGACATGAAGGGTTGAGGCCACGAGTAAGGAAAGGATTGGAGAGGCACAAGACAACAAACAAACATCGACAAAGTATATCTTCAAATTGTTGTATTTTTGTGTCAATTTAAAAAAAAATGATTTTTATATAAAAAATTAGTTTAAATAATTTATTATAAAATATTATTTTTTAAGCAGTACATAAAATTTATTACAATTTTTTTTAAAAATTTTAAAATGATTAAAATGAGAAGTTATTTAAAAGACTCTTTCATAAAAAATCATATGCATGATTATCTAAAATACTTCATCCTTTCGATATCTCGTGATGCTTTAACCTTTCGATGTTGTTTCAAAAGAGTCCAAATAACATTATTGCCTTAAAATTCTAATTCTAATGTGTGATTAAGTTTTTAAAACTATACCCTTTCTTGGGGAAGAATTTAAAAAACTATAAAGTAACTTATGATATTTATGTAATTATCTTAATCAGCATTTTCAAAAAATAATGAACTTTAATAATTAGAAGTTCGGTCGAAAAATAAATAAATATAATCAAAAATTACTCAAACTAATATTTAAAATAAATAAATATAGTCAAAAATTACTCAAACTAATATTCAAAAATTACTCAAACTAATATTTAAATTTATGATATTTATGTAATTATGTTTTTTGGTATAAAAGTTTTCTAGATTACAAATTTTGAATTTTCTAGAAATATTTGTGTTTCGAAAAACTTGAAAAAAAGTTTTCCGGTATACAAAATTCAAATTTTTCTAAAACACATTTGTGTACCGGAAAACTTGAAAAAAGTTTTCCATAGTGTATTGAACAATTTTTCTAAGTTTTCAGATACACAAAGTTCAAATTTTCTAAAACACATTTTTATACAAGAAAACATGGAAAACGTTTTTCGATACATAAAGTTCGATTTTTTAAAACATATTTGTGTCCCGGAAAATTTGAAAAACTAAAAAAATAGTTTTTCGGTATACATAATTCAAATTTTCTAAACCACAAATGTTCTAAAAAAAACTATCATTCTTTGTAATTATAAAATAGGAGCAAGTATATATGGATTTATATAATTGGTGCACTAAGTATCCAGGCTAATCTTAACCGTTTCAATTGAAATGATAGTTAAAGAAAGTTTCAAGTTCATTTTGATTATTGTGTAATTCAAGTGTTAAAACTAAAAAAAGGATGAATTATTAGAGCTCTTTCCTTAAGAATAGAAGGTTAAAAGAAATATATATAGACAGAAAGAGAGATAGAGATAGAGAAAGAGAGATAGAGAAATTAAAAAAAAAGGTTTAATTAGAATTATGAAAATAATTTCCCTATTCTATGGTTTTATTTCATAATTTTACTCCAAAATTTATTATTTTTAGCCAAAAAAAGTAAGACTTTTGGCCCTAAAAATAACATATTCTCTTCAAATTTACAAATGGAGATATAAATCACGATTTTTGTTTTGGGGGCCAAAATCACTATTTTAAGAATCAAACATCTTGGTTGGGACTAAAGATGCACCAAATGTGTTAAATAAAGAGCTAAAAATACCAAATGTAAATACCAAATGTGTTAAATAAAGAGCTAAAAATTTAGTTTCAAAATGGATGGAATATATCTAATAGTGTGATAAAATAGCGGACCAAAAATATAGTTAATCTTTAAGTTTATATCATTTATAAAGTATTAAAAATATACCCCTATGTTCCTTTTGACTTTTGTAGAAAATTACTATTCCTCTTTACTTGTTTTCTTAAAGTTCAATGTATCATTAAGTATTGTCTAATCAATAATATAGAAAATAAACAGATAAGTATACTATAGAAAAATAGAAATAATTCCATTAAAAGTAATAAAATATATTGATGTTCTTAATATATGAAAATAATCTTGATAATTAAAAAGAAAAAAAGGATTACCATTTAATTGATTTAGATTTTGCTTTTCAATAACTAATTTTATTTTCATAAAAAACATTTAATGAAAGACACTTAAGTGAATGGAATGTGCTGAACTAATATTTTCATATATTAAGTATACTATAGCATAAATATAATTACTTTTGTTTATTACTACTTTAACTGTCACTCTTTGCAATCATTAAATAGGAGCAAATATAAATGGATTTGAAATGACACTTAACAAAGTTTCAAGTCCAATTTTGTTATCGAGTAACTCAAGTGTTAAAATTAAGAAATGATGAATTTTTAGAGCATTTCTTTCAGAATTGAAAGGTTGAAACTAACATATGTTGGAACAACGAATAATGCGCAGCGGATAGGAGAAGAAGAAAGAAAACCAATTTAACAGAAAACCAGGATTGATCTTTAGTTCTGGATTGATCTTCACATTGACCTTGGATCAATCCAGAATCTTATGCAACAGATGAGAGGAGAAAGAAGGAAAGATAGATTTTGCAGAAGAGATCGTTATGTCAGTCTAGGATTAATCTTCTCATAAATCCAAGATCAATCCTGGATCAATCCTCACAGCAAAACTTGTTATTCACTTACTGTCAAAAATTACATCATTGCACATACATGCTGTTAGTTATATAGGCCTGTTATTTTATGATTCAAGGCAACTAACTAACTAACTAACTAACTATAACAACCCTCTAAACATGACAGTTATGGATTAAACTCAACACTTTCCCTTAATTCATAACTGTTGAACACTTATAACACCAAGCTTCTTTCTCAAAAACTCAAATCTGTCAAGCTTCAGGGCCTTTGTAAAACCATCTGCTAGCTGCACTTCAGTTGAGCAATATTGCACCTCAATCATTCCATTGTTCACTTGCTCTCTAATGAAATGGAACCTTGTATCAATATGTTTACTTCTGCCATGTGAGATTGGATTCTTTGCAAGGCTAATTGCTGATTTGTTATCAATTCTGAGTTTAAGAGGCTTCATCACTTCACACTTTAGTTCCTTCATCACTGAATCCAGCCATATTGCTTGACAAGTTGCAAATGTACCTGCTATATATTCTTCCTCGCACGATGAAAGTGCAGTCACTGGTTGCTTCTTTGTACACCAAGATATGGCAACCTCATTGAACTTGAAAACATAACCAGATGTACTCCTTCTATATGTGATGTCTCCACACCAATCACTATCCGAATATCCAATGAATTCACTTCCTTCACCTTGGCTGCCATTGGGAAATAGCAGACCAAACTCCTTTGTGCCTTTTATATACCTGAGTATTCTTTTAGCAGCTATCAAGTGAGTCTTCCTTGGATCATTCATGAATTTGCTAATTACACTGACTGAGTAACATGTGTCAGGCCTGCTGTTGCACAAATATCGCAGTGAGCCAACCATTTGTCTGAACATTGTTGGATCAACCCTTTCTTCCTCACTGCACTCATCAATCTTTGAACTTGTCTCTGATGGATTTGAAACTGAATTGCAGCTATTCATTTCAAATTTATCCAGCAATTCACCTATATACTTCTGCTGATGCATAATTGTTCCTGTTTTCAACTTCAGAAATTCCATTCCTAAGAAGAATGAGAGTTCACCTAGATCAGTCATTTCGAATTCAGATTTCAGCTTGTGTTTCACCCTTTCAATCTCTGCTGCCTTGCTCCCAGTAATGAGCAAATCATCCACATATAAACAGATTATCATTGTTTCTTCTGCACTTGAACTCTGCACATACACATCAAACTCCACTACACACTTTGTGAAGCCTATCTGAATTAGGAACTGATCAATCCTCTTATTCCAGGCTCTAGGGGCCTGCTTCAAACCATACAAAGCTTTATGGAGTCTATACACCATGTTTTCCTTGCCTTGTATTTCAAATCCAGGAGGCTGTGACACAAACACAATCTCTTCAAATGGACCATTTAGAAAGGCTGATTTTACATCCAAATGGTAGAGTGACCACCTTCTCTTGCAAGCTAGAGCCACCACTAATCTTATAGTCTCAAGCCTTGCAACTGGAGCAAACACTTCATTGTAATCAATATCATGTTTCTGTAGGAATCCTTTAGCTACCAGCCTGGCCTTATGTTTTGAAATTTTCCCATCAGGATTGATCTTCAGTTTGAAGACCCACTTCACATCAATCTTCCTTTTCTTGTCTGGCAGGTTAACTAGTTCCTATGTTTGATTCTTCTCAATTGATTGGAGTTCTTCCATCATAGCTTTCCTCCATACATCTATCTTCAATGCTTCTTCATAATTGAGAGGTTCAGAGTCTGCCAATAATGCAAAGTGAATGATATCACCTTCATCATTTACTGCATTATCAGAAATTAATTCACAATCATTCAGCCTGCTTGGAATTTGTCTGATTCTTTGAGGTCTCACTGCTGCTGCCACTTCTTCTGGTTCACCTGCATCATTATTGATCACTTCTTCATCCTCTGATTCATCACTGGAATCAGGATAAATGCAGCCTTGTTGATTCTCTTCGCTGTACACTGGTTCCTCTTCCCATTTCCACTTCTCAGCCTCATTCACAATTACATCCCTACTGATATGCACCTTTTGTGTTACAGGATTATAAAGCTTATAGGCACCTGTGGGATGATAGCCTATAAGTATCATAATCTCACTCTTATCTTCAAGTTTGCTTCTCCTAACATCTGGTACATGCTTATAGCACAATGAGCCAAAAACCTTGAAATGCTTCACACTTGGCTTTCTTCCACACCAGGCTTCCTCTGGAACCTTCTGATTCAACTTCTTTGTAGGGCATTTGTTTAAAATATAAACAACTACAGTAATTGCTTCACCCCAGAAATTGTGTGGTAGGTTTTTCTGCTTGATCATGCTTCTTGCCATATTCAATAGGGTTCTGTTTCTTCTCTCAGCAAGTCCATTGTGCTGAGGTGTATATGGAGCTGTCACTTCATGCACAATACCTTGATTGACACAGAAATCTTCAAATTCTTTTGAGGTGTATTCTCCTCCACCATCAGTTCTCAAGATCTTAATTGATTTGTCACTTTCTTTTTCAATTAAGCTCTTGAATTTCCTGAATACCTCTAATGCTTCACTCTTAAGCTTGATTGTATACAGCCACATCATTCTTGTGAATTCATCAACAAAAGTGATGAAGTATCTGCTTCCCCCCAATGAAGGTACTTCAAAAGGACCACATATATCAGAGTGGACCACTTGCAGTGCCGCAGTAGCTCTTTTAGGTGCTTCAGACACAAATGGGAACCTGTTTTGCTTACTTTTCACACATACTTCACAAATAGTTTTTCTGACATTCAGCTTTGGCAGCCCATACACCAGTTCTTTGGAATTTAAATCACTAAGACTTCTAAAGTTTAGATGACCATACCTCTTGTGCCATAAGCCTTCAATATCTTCACTAACTGCTGCAGACAAACACATCATTCTCTCACTTGAAATGTTGCATTTGTAGGTTCTATTTTGTGACATGTTTGATTTTAGCACCAAATTCTTCTTTGCATCAAACAGCTTCAAGGAGTCACCATCCATAGTCACTGAAAATCCCTTCTCCACCAATTGACCAATGCTCATGAGATTACACTTCATCTCAGGAACATACATCACATCTGCAATAATGATTTTTCTGCCATCATTGCTTTTGATCACTATATTTCCACTACCTTCAGCCATCAGATTTCTGCTATCAGCCAGTTTTATGCTGGTTTTCTTGCTAGCATCAAAGCTTGTCAACCATTCTCTATGTGATGTCATGTGGTTTGAGCATCCAGAGTCAAGAAACCACTCTTCATTCTTGATCTTCTCATCACTGATCGTAGCCATCATCAACACTGCATTGGAATCATCTCCATGAGCCAGATTTGCTTCTTCATCATCCTTTTGATCTTTCTTGAACCAACATTCATCTGCAAAGTGCCCATACTTCTCACAGTTGAAGCATTGTACCTTACTTTTGTCAAAATCCTTCTTCTTGTTCTGGCTTTTGCCAAAACCCCCTTTCTTTGAAGATTCAGCTTTGTCTTCAATCTTGTTCTTACCATTGTTGGACCAATTTGCTCTTCTCTTTCCCTTTTTCTTGAAATCCTTCTGATTTCCCTCCTTCTTGGTAGTTTGAACTTGAAATGCTTGTTGAACTGATCTTTCAGAATTTCTATCAAACACCAAGAGTTCATGTGCTTCCAATGAATTTTGCAGCTCTTCAATTTTCATAGTCTTCACATCCTTTGCTTCTTGAATAGCTACAACTATGAAATCAAATTTTGGACTTAAAGATCTCATCACCTTTTCTATCACCATCTGATCTGTAATGTTCTCCCCACAAGTTCTCATTTGATTGACTATGGTTGTTAATTTTGAGAAGTAATCACTTACTTTTTGATCTGCCTCCATCTGCATCAGCTCATACTTTCTTCTATAGGATTGTAGCTTCACTTGCTTCACCTTTTCTCCACCAGTGTGATAGTTTTCTAAGATGTCCCATGCTTCTTTGGATCTTGTGGCTTTCGAAATCTTCTCAAAATGCTGGTTGTCAACATTCTGCTGAATGTAGAACAAGGCCTTGCAGTCCTTCTTCTTGGCTTCCTTGAATGCATTCCTCTGTGCATCAGTTGGATTCTCAACCAAATCCTCATAGCCATCCTGCACAATTTCACTCACTTCTTGTGCTCCAAATAAAGATTTCATCAATGCACTCCATCGATCCCAGTTCTTGCCATCAAGAACCAAAATATGTGATCCAAAACCGTTGCTGTTCATTATGCCTTTCAAGAATCTATCACTCTGTGTTTCCCTTGATTGTTCCCCTCACTTTTCACTCGTGTTTCCCTTGATTTTAACCCAGCTCTAGATGCCAATTGTTGGAACAACGAATAATGCGCAGCGGGTAGGAGAAGAAGAAAGAAAACCAATTTAACAGAAAACCAGGATTGATCTTTAGTTCTGGATTGATCTTCACATTGACCTTGGATCAATCCAGAATCTTACGCAACAGATGAGAGGAGAAAGAAGGAAAGATAGATTTTGCATAAGAGATCGTTCTGTCAGTCCAGGATTAATCTTCTCATAAATCCAAGATCAATCCTGGATCAATCCTCACAGCAAAACTTGTTATTCACTTACTGTCAAAAATTACATCATTGCACATACATGCTGTTAGTTATATAGGCCTGTTATTTTATGATTCAAGGCAACTAACTAACTAACTAACTAACTAACTATAACAACTCTCTAAACATGACAGTTATGGATTAAACTCAACAACATATATATATATATATATATATATATATATATATATATATATATATATATATATATATATATATATATATGGAGTATATCAAATGAGAGAAGTTTTACAATAAGATGATTAAATTTTGATCATACAATTATACATAGATGATCATGATTAAGAGTTATTTAAGTGACACATGAACACTTAAAAAAGTCACATGCATGATTTTCTAATCTTGATCATCTATGTATGGTTGTGTGGTCAAGATTTAACTCTTTTATTATAAAACTCCTCTCATTTGATAGGCTCCTTATATATATAAAGAAAGAAAGAGAGAGGAGGTTTACAAGGGAGGCTTAATTGGAATTACGAAAATGATCCCCTATTTTAGAATTGAATTTTTAATCCCTCAAATATCAAATTTGTTGCAATTTTGGTTTTATTTCATATTTTTACCCCAAAAATGATTATTTTTAAGCGTAAAGTAATATGACTTTTGGAACTTAAAATGACATTTTCTCTTCAAATTTACAAGTGAAGATATAAATCACAATTTTTATTTTTGGAGCTAAAATCACCATTTTAGAAGTCAAGCATCTAGATTAAGACTAAAACTCCAACAAATGTGTTAAACAAAAAGTCAAAAATTTGGTTTTAAAATGGATGCAATATATTTTTGAATGTGACAAAACAGAGGAATCAAAACTATAATTAATTCTTATGTTCTTTTTTGATTGTTATTTTTATTGAAAATTATTATTCCTCTTTACTTGTTCTTTTTAAAGTTTAATGCATCATTAAGGATTGTTTTATCAATAATATAAAAAGTAAATAGTTAAAGATATTATAAAAAAAATAGAAATAAATCCACTAAAAGTAATAAAATATATTGATTTTTTAGTATATTAAAATAATCTTATATTGACAATTAAAAAGAAATAAAGAATTACTACTTAATTAATTTAAATTTTATTTTTTAATAACTAGTTTTATTTCCATAAAAAACTTCAATGAAAGACACTTTAGTGAATAAATTTATTTTTGGAAGATATTATAAAATTGGAATGTAATAAACTAATATTTTATATAACACAAATATAATTAATTTTTCTTATAACCACGTTAACTATCATTGTTTGTAATCATAGTCAAGATATTATAGTGTAATTAAATGTCAAGATATTTGTATTAACGAATTTATAATACATATTCATTAAGAACGAATCGTTTGAGAGAATTTGAATTCGAATTTTGATCGAATGATATTACGTAGTAAAACTGTTGTTACCTCTAGATCAAATTTCTGATTATTAGAGCATTTTCTTTGAGATTCGAAGGGTTAAAACTAAGATATATATATATATATATATGCTTATAACCACTTTAGCTATCATTATTTGTAGACTTAAATATGTAATTCGTCTCTATAAGTTCATGTTTTTCTCATTTTCTTTTCTGTGAGTTTCTGTTTAAATTTAAACCATATATGTTCAATTTAATTTTAAAGTTTGACGTGACAGAGAAACAAATTAAATAATTAAAAAAATAAAATTAAGTAATTAAATTGATTAAAAAAGAAATGAAAAAAAGTTGAAGGTGTTATGTTTTAGTTCCTCCATCCAAAATCAAAAATAAGTTTGGGGATTAGGGTTCTCTCCTCCTTTCTCTATCATTGTATCATCATTACCAGATCACCAACGTCAAATCTCCATATTCGAATCATCATCATTGCATAACCAACAAAAAATTGACAAGCATAAGGGATCTACAAACAAAAACACAAAAAATTAAACATTAAACTTAGTAAATGTAAACTATAACTGCAAATAATAAACATAAAAATAACAGTTTTAAGAAAAATTACTCATATCTCAATGAGGACATCTCCAAAATCTTTGTTTAGGATTTTTATCAGTGTTAGAGATGAATATACACATTGTTTTCCTACACCTACCTTTAGACAATTGAAAACGAGTTTAGTTTGTTGTAGACGAAGATGACGCCATGGTTGAACGAGGACGAAACAAATGCATATTCGAAGATGATGGTGATTCGATGATGGTGATACGATGATGGTAATTTGAAGATGGTGATGCGATGTTAGTCATCTGGTAATGGTGATGCGATGATAGAGAAAAAATGAGAGAATCCTAATCCCTTAACCTATTTCTGATTTTTGATGGACAGACTAAAACATAACACCTTTAACTTTTCTTCATTTCTGTTTTAATCAATTTAATTATTTAATTTTATTTTTTTTAATTATTTAATTTATTTCTCTGTCACGTCAAACTGCCATGTCACTCATTCGTTTGCCACATAAACTTTTTTTTAACAGTAACTAACGACAAGAATGATTTTAAAACCAAATTGAACTTACAAGATTTAAAACTTACATGGACGAAAATGAGAAAGATGCGAACGTACATAGACGAATCAAATATTTAAGGCTTGTTTGTAATCACAAAATAGGAGCTAGTATAAATAGATTTTGATTTGGAGCACTAGGTGTTGAAGTTTATCTTAATCGTTCGATTTGAAATCATAGTCAAAATATTTTCAACTCTAATTTTGTTATAGTGTAATTAAATGTCAAGATATTTGTACTAAACAGATTTACTACACATATTCGTTAAGAATGGATCATTTGAGAGAATTCAAATTTGAATTTTGATCGAACAATATGTAACAAAACTTTTCTTACCTTTGGGTCAAATTTCATATTGTTAGAGCCCTTTCTTTGAGATACAAAGGGTTAAAACCAATATATATATATATATGATTGCTTATTTACAAACACCTATAAAATATGTGTATATTAACATCCTACACACTTTCTATTTGAACATTAATACTCATTCATTGAAATGATATTCTTAAAATTGAAAATGCGGTTTTGTGTGCAAATAAAAAATAATAGATTGCTAATATACACTTTCTATATTTTTTTATGTGTGTAAATTAGCAACCCCATATATATATATATATATATATATATATATATATATATATATACGAGGAAAAATAAAATTACATTCAAATAGTTACGCTCATTCAATGACATTACATCAGATCAATATTTTTCAAAATCAGCCGTTGGCTTGAAATATATTATTATATAAAGGATATCCATAAATTTTGACATTAATAAATAATCACTTATTATATATATATATTTCCATAATGATACACATACATCAATTATTATCATCGTTCAATATCTCATTTTATCTTTATCTTTGCCATCCTATCACATTACTCTCTATATTTCTTTATTTCTCAAGGTATGTTTAGGTGTTTCCTTAATAGTTTTTCTATATATGTATGGAGAGAGAGGGGTTAACAAGAAAGGCTTAAAACTTTAATAAAAAGAAAAAGAAAGGCTTAAAACAAAGGCCCTACACTTTTTGTTCTGTACCTCTCAAAAATCTCATGCATTTATTTATATATATTTGTTGCTTGTGTTTGTTTTCCAACCCCCACAACACCTCCTAGTAAAATGTACCAATCTGCGACAAAAACCAGCACAAGCTCCCTCTAATTTCTAGCCCCTCTCTTCTCTCTCTCTCTCTCTCTCTCTCTCTCTCTCTTACCCTCTTATTCACAACCTCATTTCACAACCCTTTTATTCCATTTCAGTTTGTGGTGCCAAAACAAAACTACACATATCCGTATCTCTCTCCATATTACATATCTACATACATATACATACACATTCACATTCACATACACATACACACATACATATACATATACATCTGATATATGCAAATGAAGAGGAGGTGGATGCAATGGAGCACATCAATTCTGATGACCCTTTTCTTGATTCAAATCATTGTTGTTCATAGCATCAATGAAAAAGAAGAAGAGGAAGTTGATAATGAGAACATGAGTCTAGAACTTGTTCATAGGCATGATTCTAGAGTTATTGGTGATGTAGATCAACTTGAAGCCATAAAGGGTTCCATTCAAAGGGATTATTTTAGAAGAGAAAGGATGAATCAAATAAAAGGAATCAACCAAAATCACAGAAGAAAGGACATTGAAACTCAACAATTTCAAATGCCAATGCATTCAGGAAGAGATTATGCAATTGGTGAGTATTTTGTTGAGGTTAAAATTGGAACACCAGGACAAAGTTTTTGGCTTGTTGCTGATACAGGAAGTGAATTTACATGGTTTAATTGTAAGACTCGTGGAAAACATCTTGGTAGTGGTGGTGGACATAAAAATAAACATAAAGGAGAGCCAAAATCAAAGACAAAAACAAAACCAAAAACAAAAACAACAACTGCAAGGAGAAAAAGGGGTGCTTCTAATAATCCTTGCTATGGAGTTTTTTGTCCTCATCGTTCTAGTACATTTCAACAAGTCACTTGTTCTTCTCATAAGTGCAAGGTTGATCTAAGTGATCTTTTTTCTCTTAGTTATTGTCCTAATCCTTCTGATCCATGCCTTTTTGATATCAGGTTTGTCAATTTTCTTCTTTTTTTACCTTTTCTTTTCTGGGGTGTTGGAAAAATTTAATTTTTTTTGCTATTTCTTTTCTGGGGTGTTGGAAAAATTTAATCTTTTTTGCTATTTCTTTTCTGGGGTGTTGGAAAAATTTAATTTTTTGTGCTTTGTTCTTGAATTTTAGCTTTTTGTTGCAAGTTAATTAATGGGGTTGTTCTGAAAGTAGAAAAGATTAGAAGAATTGGACATAAATTTTCAGAAAAAGAAACACAGTTTGTAACAAGCATTGATTTCAATTAAGTTTTTTTTTCTTCATTTTTGTGGAAACAAGTGTTCCTAATGAATTGGTTTTTTTTTTTTTTTTTTTTTTAAATTTTTTATTTATTTATTTTATGAATGCTAATGAATTGGTTGTGTGAGAGAGAAAAAGAGAAGAGAAATTAAAGGCTATTTTTTGGGACCTCAAATTTAGTTTATGTTTTGTGGGCGAGAGAGATGAAAAATTAAGACAGTTGGGGGAAGAGCATGTTATTTATGAGTTGAAGACAACATTAAGTAGCAAAGTTTCATTTTTAAAACCAGCCAAAAAATTTGGAACATGTCTCTTTTAATAGATGGGAGTTTAGTTTCATTTTAATATTATTCTCTTCCTTTTTAAGTATCGTTTAAATTTAATCATTTCATTGCATTACTCTAGCCACAAGAATATCTCTATGGTATCCAATGTTTTCCATTGTTTGTTTTATTATAAGGTTCAAATGGTGCTGTTTTTTAATTTGGTTTTAATTCTCTAGTTCTCACTTCTCAATAAAATGAGCTCTAATAATTCTGACTAACAGTTAAATAAAAATTTAACCAATAATTATTTCATTCATGATTCGAATTCAAATTTTTTCGAAGAATTGCTTAACTAACTGAAGTTCATGAATGTTGTTAGTTACAAAATACTTTGTTTTTTGCATTAATGAAAAAATCTTCTAAATTGTTCACTTGGCATTACCAAAATAAATGTGCACTTTAGAGAACAAAACATTTTTCTAGTCCTGCAAAGCATTCATTTAAAGTTCTGATAGGAGTGATGGTACATTAATACTAATAAACATGTTTATGGCCATCATCATAATCAAAGATATAAATGTGTTTGATTCTTTTTTTTGTAATTCATAAAACAAAAACAAAAGCTTTAATAGAAAAGTACTCTTCATACACAAGACATAAGCACAAAATATGACCCAGCAACCATTCTTTCCAGCATCCAACCATGGTTATAAATGAGAATTAATGTTGGTAGGTGAACATCACATGTCCCACATTTCTGCATCCAAGACCATGCAGGAACATAAGCCTCTTTGTTAAATCTGTGCCTGCAAATAACCCAACCTTTTACTTTGCTCACCTAGAAAACCACATCTACAAAGTTTTTTATTTTTTACATATTAATTCATTCCAATAAACACTTATATATCTTCACTAAAATAGTCTTTAATCAGATTTTATTTACCTTTCGATAAACTCTAGATTATTCAGACCTCTTTTTTTTGAGAATTGGAGAAACATTTTTTATTTTTCATATTAATTCTTTTCCATCAGAGCTAAACCAACTATTTTTAACCTAGGTAGAACAATCATTCTCCAGACTTTATTTATCTCTGTTTCAAATTCTAAATTTCTAAAACTCTTTTTTTCCGAGAATCGGAGAGTTAAGGAAAAAAAAAATACTAAACCAAATCTCTTCAATTATGATGAGTTTCCTTTGGACATAAAAATGTTTTTTTTTTCTTTCTTTTTTAAAAAACTTGTTCAATTATTGACTTTTATCTAATAAAAATCTTATCTTTGACAGCTATGCTGATGGATCATCTGCTAAGGGATTCTTTGGCACTGACACAATAACAGTAGCCCTCACAAATGGAAAGAAAGGAAAACTTCACAATCTAACAATTGGATGCACACAATCAATGCTTAATGGGGTAACATTCAATGAAAACACAGGTGGAATATTAGGTTTAGGCTATGCAAAGGATTCATTTGTTGATAAAGCAAGTCTACAATATGGTGCAAAACTCTCCTATTGTCTTGTTGACCATTTGAGCCACCAAAATGTTTCAAGCTACCTAACATTTGGAACACCAAAAGTCAAATTGTTAAGTGAAATAAGAAAAACAGAACTTTTTTTGTACTCTCCATTTTATGGGGTGCATGTGTTTGGTATCTCAGTTGGAGACCAAATGTTGAAAATCCCACATCAAGTTTGGGATTTTAATGCTGAAGGAGGTATGATAATTGACTCGGGTACAACTTTGGCAGGACTTGTTCTTGAAGCCTATGATCCTGTTTTTGAGTCATTGAAAAAGTCTTTAAGCAATGTCAAAAGGCTTGATGTTGGTGTTTTGGATTTTTGCTTTGATAGTGAAGGGTTTAATGAGAGAGCTGTGCCTAGAATAGTGTTTCATTTTGCAGGAGGAGCAAGGTTTGAACCACCAGTTAAGAGTTACATCATTGATGTTGAACCAAAAGTTAAGTGCATTGGAATTGTTCCAATAAATGGGACTGGTGCTTCTGTTATAGGAAATATTATGCAACAAGATTTTCTATGGGAATTTGATTTGGCTAAGAACACTGTTGGATTTGCATCTTCTACATGCAACTAGAGACTTATTCTTCTGTTTAGTTTTTTTTTTTCTTTCTTCTTTTATTTGTTCATTCTCTTGGAGAGACAAAGAGATTACATTTGGTGTTTTTGTTTGAATTGGATTAATATTATTCATTAGATTTCTTCTTCTTTTGTTTTCTCTTTCAAATGCTCTGTAATATATTACATGTAAACTTGTATCATACATCAAATTTGAGTTTTTGTGATGTTAATGATTCAAAGGTATGGATATATTGCATCCATACTCTCTTCCTTTATCTCATGTTTCAATTGGAAGATCACTTTTATAAAAAGTAATGTTCAAAGCAAAATTTTCAATGGGTTATATAGAAAAGTTGATATGTGTCCGGAGAAGTGGAAATGTGAAGTGCTGTTGTGGCGAAAGAGGGTTTACTTGCACAATCACTTAAATTTGTGTCTAAGAGTGAGAGGTTTTAGGATTAGAAAATTGTGTACCTTTAACCTGTGTCAGACGTCCTTTTATAGGACATCTTCTAAGGTTTCTAGAAGAAGTTAGTTAGATTATGAGTTGTGTGATCTGTTATTTGCAGATTGTTTGATTTCATATGCATGTTTGTAATGGCGGATGATAATTGTTGTCATCGTGTGGATACTAGGATCATAATTGTATTGTGTGACCTTGGGATGAGGTCCAAGTGAGTTCTGATGGTCACTCACTTTCAGATTCCTTTTGTCACGCTGTTATGTCCTAGTTTTGGAATATGTCATGTTTGGACTTCAGTTGGATCAGGTTGGGTTTGAGTTTAGCCTAGAAAACGAGGTAACCCCATCAAAGTGACAAAAAAAAATGTCGTTAGTTTCCTATCATCACTACTATATGAGGCAACCTCAAAACAGATACTCTGGCATGATCACAATCTCAATTGTTCATCCTAATTATGTTGTTCACTTCCACCCTAGAAGACTATAGTCATGAATTGTATGTAGGACCATGGGTGATGGTTGATCATTACATTCTAGTACAAAGGTGAGGATTTTTTTTTCTTCTTGTCTATTAGCATTATGATCAAGGTGGTTGTTTGAAGTGGATTCTAGAATTACCCTTAGAAATGTATATCAATAACTTCTTCTAGAGGGCGAGGAAGAAGTTTGCACTTTTACTCAATGTTGAGAGGCTAACCTCTATTCATTATTCAAAAGCAAAATTTGCCAAAATTTGTGTTGAAACTAATTTGGCAAAGAACCTGACTCCTTAAAAACTTTTTTGTAGATTTTTGCAACAACGGATATTTTGTGAAAACATAATAAACAAAACTATTTATATTGAAAATTTCGCACAGAAAAATATAAAGTAATTGCAATTATTTTAATAATGTTTGAACACTCCAAATAAAAAGATGTTGATTGATTGATTTTTTATTGATTCAATCAATCAACTTATGTATATAATTAATATCAAAAAAATCAAAGGGAATGCAACTAATTGATAGAAAAGACTTAACCAATATAAAAATTCAATTCAAAACAAATTTGTGATAACTGAACCTTTTCTAAAACATGTTTTCTCAAAACATTCAATATTATTAATAAATATATAAAGATAATTTTTTAAACGTATGTTTTTGTATCAAAACAAAAAATCGTTTTAATAACATCTAAACTCCAAGATCAAAACCAATATGAACAAAAACATACATAAATTAAAGAGATAAGTAAAAGAAAAAATCACATTGATATTTATATTGGTTTCTCTATTTGTCCTCTCTTGGTAGAGTACATCTAATCTTCATTCAAATAAATTATAGTCTCTTCCTTTGATATAATTCGAACATTTACAAGAATTTTCGGCAATTATTTATCAAGCTTGTACAACTTTCCATTTTTCTCTAAACGCTCAAGAATCATATTTCTTGAAAATCCTTCAAGAACAATCTCAACCAGTATTGAAGATGATGAAACTCCTTGAAATTTTCAAGATAGACTTTCCCTAGAGTAACCACTAAATCTAGTACTGAAAAGATCCTCATTTCCAACCCTTACACAGTACAACCAATTAAACCATAATCGCTCACCTATGGAAAATCATCTCATACAAAGGATAACCCACCTTTGTTGTTTTTCTATCAAACACTTCAATTACATAGGAAAAAGATTCATAAAAAGTGTTTAATATTGTTGGTATTGTTGGATGAATGAATGATGAAAAATGAATGAAAGTTTTCAACTTTGAATGAAGGAGCGTGTCATTATTTAAAATGACATGGTTCATTTATGAAAGCACAATGCAATGGAACAAAAATAGTTGATTTGTAACAGGAAAAAAGATAAATTTTGTATGTCTTATGAATCGATTCATAGCTGCATGAATCAATTCATAAGTTTTCAAGAACTCAAGATTTCAACCGATAACTATATTAATCGATTCATGGTATGTGTAAGTCGACTTATCCATTTCCATGAGGGTTGATAAGTAAATTCACACCTCAAGTGATTTTATTCACTTTTTTCAAGCATCTTGAAATGATTTAAGGACTTGTGCAAGTCAATTCACATGTATGCGTCGATTTATGAAGTTAAAAATCTTTGAAAATGATTTTAATGCATTGTATGACTGTGTAAAAAGGTTTTTCTAATTCAAAAACATTTCTGGATATTGAGAATTCAAGAATCAACACAAACACACAAAATTGCGTAATTAAAACATACTTTTGACATACATCAAAATACTAAGTTTGTCTGAGGGAAACTTGCACTCACAAGTGGAATTGTTTTTCAGCTTGAATATGAAGGATTACATTCTATCTTCTTTGGTTGCGGTAGATATGGACACAAGAAACATAATTGTAATGAGTTTTGCGTCGAGGTAGTTAAGGACAGAATGATGCAAAAATCATAATTAAAAAGAGTTTTCAGTCGAGGCCCTCTATGATCTCCCATATATCCTTTTGTGGATAACCATGTCGTTTTTATAGAAGCAAAGAATGAATAGTGGAAATTATATAAATTTCCTTTTTCTTTTTTGTTAGAGCTCGAGGTAAAAGGATGAGATCAATAAACCAAAACCTTTTTTTTTTCAAAATATTTGTAGGAAACGAAGGAACAAACATATAAAACCCTATGGTTTTATATAGAAATGAATTGGGAATGTAACTTGGAGTTCCTATTCATCATAACAATATGTAGTATAGGAGACACGTACTAATTTATCTTTGACAAGGTAAATTGTAAGCTTAGTAACTAAAAATAAAATGACGTATTCCCAACAAGGAGATTGACCCATGAAAAGTTGGCCATTTAGACCCTACCTACCTATGTCATGTTAGTTATGCACATTCTTTGAGTTTTAATATAATATAGGCTGTAAATACATGGCATTTTCATTTGGAATATAGGAATTTTATGCCTTCCTAAGATGAGTATAAAATTGAGCATAAGATATAAGATATGATCGTAACATGAATATGTTTTCAATTATGAACTATCATACTTCACCATAAAGAGGATATTTCGATAGAAGTTAAACGACTCCAAGAATTTTCATTTGAAGCTAAATCACTCCAAAAAATTTCCATTGGAAGCTAAACCACTCAAATAATTTCTTTTACATGTCGAAAATTAAGCTGAAAATTTATGTTGCAACTTCCATGTTGACTTTCTTTGGAAATTGTTCAACAAACAACTAAATCTCACAATACATCTTGCACCAATGCAAACCAATTCTCATGTGCTTTTCAACATCTTCTGTAATCACGATTGTATCAACACACTCTTGACTTGAATTTTCCACAAGTCTGAGTTGATTCTTCCATCAAAAAATTTCTATGCCAAATTTTACAGCGGAACTTAACATACTGTGATCGTGCATGATGTAAGTTTTCAAGAAAGAGATGTAATTCATAAATGATCACTTAAGTACCAAGTCTTTCCTATCCAAAACCTTTCTAAAAACACAATTTATCAATATCATCCTTCTTTTCTGATGCATGTGAAAGATTAGACAACGCTGCAACCACAAAGCCTACTAAGAATTTTATTTTTCTAGACCAAACCAAAAGATCTAATATCAGATATTGGAAAAAACAAGCATATAAAAATAAAAACAACACAATTAAAACACAAGAATATAATGTTGAAACTCAAAAATCGGAGAAAAAACACGACCATTGTCTAATGACAACTAGATAATAACACTATGAAATTTTTTTTCAACACATAGACTTCTCTGAAATACCTTATGACCCTAATATATCCACACTCTCTAAAGAAAATACATGAACTACATCTCACAACACTATAACACAAGAGTATAAGACAAAAGAAAAGAATCAGATACAAACTTAACAAGTTTCTGACTGGTGTATCTTTTAACAAAGAACTAGAGCTTATGTATATAACATTGGCTTCTCTCTCTTCTTTTACAGTTCTAGGCAACGTGATACTTTTTTAAAATTCTTCAAGAGGTGGGTTCAAATGCAAAAATCAATAAGAACGAAAGTAAAAGTGCTTTTTGAATATCAGAAGCAAGGGCATTTCAAGAAGGATTTCCCTAAGAGAAAGAACAATTAATGATGCAAAAAATCATAAGTAACAGGAAGGGACTAGGTGCTGAGTAGCAAATTTATTTTTGTCGAAGAGAATAAAAATCGAAAGAGAAATAAGTATAAGAGTGAAGTTCAAGACTTGTCGAATTAGTGAAATTTGAGAAAGACTCTTGTTGATAAAACTGACAGAATCGACAACATCAAAAGCTATAATCCAGAAACATGTTTCCATGCTTGTTACTATACGATATTTCCAAATGCATTGGGCAGTGGTAGTTATTATAGATGGGTGATATGGGTTATGTCGACACCACTAGTCTTTATGTTCACATTCTATAAACATTCGTCGATGGCTCTAATTTAGGGACTTGTAGCATCTCAATCCAAATCGGTCTCAATTCTCTCTCTCTTTTTTTTTTTTTTTAATTTTACTTCTTTTTTATTGCGTTTTGGATTGAAAGTTTATTTTGGTTTGCATTGCAAGTATATTTCATATAGATCATGCAAGAAATTTTTTATACAAATCTAAAATTATTTGATATGTTATTGAGATGCATCAAAATTAACGGCTCATGCACTTTTATTGAATGTCGTTAATTTTCATGACTCTCAATAACATATCAAATGATTTTAGATTTGTGTAAAATTTTACATGCATGATCTATATAATATAAACTTTTAATCAAATGAAAAAAAATTGAAAAAAAAAAAGTTAAATTATAAAAATAGAAACGATTGGTAGAGATTAAGGGAGATATAAATTGAGATAATTAATCCAACCTTCTATTTTAGAGGCTTCTTAATCATTTTAGAAATCAAAATCTAATGTAGTAATTTGCGATTCTCTTTAAGTTCTAAGTATGTCATTTATCTTCTTGCAATTTTTCCTTTCCTTATTTATGTTTTCAACATTTAATTCCTTGGAATTTTCTTTTCTTATAATTTACAATTCATCTACATTAATTTCTGTCTTATAATCATTTCAGTTCAAGTACATTTACATTTCTGCAATTTTTTAAAACCTTGCATTGATTCCTTCCATAAAAAAAAAAACATAAAAAAAACTTGATTTTCTTAAAATGTACATTGTAGATTTTGTGTTCTTGTGTTTCGGTCAAGCTCAAAATTTCGTTCACTCACAATCCATTATATTTCATCTATATTTCAACAAAAAATATTTTTTTTAGCATTATATATTATCCTATTTAAAACTTCTTTTTCATCATCACTTTCACTGCATTAAAAACTTATTATAAAATATTTTATCTTTCATCTCATATTACATTGCATTTTATATTTCGATACTCAATTTAATAGAATAATTCATCCACGAAAGTGTTAATGAAATTTGAATATAAAATCTTCTCTATTTTTGAAATATCATACTAGATATTGAACCACATTTTTTTAGCGTGTCAATAACACATGTATAAACATCTATTTATTGAACTTTTAATAGATTATTGTTAAAATATGTAATTCATAAAAATGACAGTTAGAGGAAGTTTAAAAAACAGTTATGGAGGTTAGAAGTAGTTAAGAAGTTAGTTTTAATGTACCGTGCAAGTAGTTAAGAAGTATGTTGCTTGTGCAGCAAGTAATAATAAAATTTTGATCCTTTTAATTCCTTTATTCTCAATTCTTAACCCCCTCATCTTAGCAATCACAAATTAAAAGTGTTCCAACAAATTGACATCGAGAGCTGGGTTTAATTCAAGGAAAACACGAGTGATAGAGAGATTTTCATCAAGAATTGAGAAATACAAGTGTGAGTGCAAAAGAGAAAAGAATCATGAATGGATCAGGTAGCTTTCCATCAAACTTGCCAATCCTTGATGGAAAGAACTGGGAAAGATGGTGTGCATCAATGAGATCATTGTTGGGAGCTCAAGAAGTGTATGAAGTGGTACAAGATGGATATGATTAGCTGGGTCCGAATCCAACAGAGAGGCAATAATCAAATTTCAAGCATTCAAAGAAAAGGGACTGCAAGACATTGTTTTACATCCAGCAGAGTGTTGACTCGAATAATTTTGAAAGAATTTTGAAGGCCTCTACATCAAAGGAAACATGGGACATCTTGGTAAAGTACTATACGGGTGGAAAGAAGACCAAGAAAATAAAACTCCAGATGTTGAGAAGACAGTATGAGTTGCTGCAGATGGAGGAGGATGAGAGTATGGCTGATTATTTCAATCATGTGCAGGCAATCACCAACTAGATGAAAACTAATGGAGAAGTGATGACTGAGGTGGTGATTATTGAAAAAATTCTGAGGACATTGACACAAAGATATGATCACATAATGGTGATCATAGAGGAATCAAAGGATCTTGATACAATGAAGTTGGAAGAATTGCAAGGTTCATTGGAAGCTCATGAGTTGAGAGTAAAAGAAAGAAATGCAGCAAACACACAAGTGCAGGCACTATGGGCTCAGGTCAGCAAGAAATTCAATCAAGATGGAGCGAAATACAAGAAAGGAAAGGGAAAATCCAAGTGGTACAAGAAGCAAGATCCTGATGAAGGTGTTGGAACCTCAAGTAATCAGAATAGTAGTGACAATCACAGTAAGAAAGCAAATGGTAATAAAGGAGGTAAGAAGAAATTTAATAAGAATGAGATTCAATGCTATAATTTTCAAAATTGGGGTCATTTTGATGATGAATGTAGATCAAAGAAAGTGAAGAAAAAAGAGGATGAAACTCAGATGGCACAAGCAGATGATTCTGATGATGTATTGCTGATGGCTGCCACAAACTCAGATGATGAATGTCCAGAATTATGGTATCTTGACACAGGCTGCTCCAATCACATGACATGTCATAGGGAGTGGTTTGTAAGCATTTATGAGAAGGTGAAGAGAGAGATCAAGTTTGCAGACAATAGCACAGTGACTGCTGAAGGAGTTGGCGAGGTATTGATTCAGAGAAGAGATGACAAACAATCATTCATATGTGATGTGGTGTATGTGCCAAACATGAAGAATAACCTGCTGAGTCTTGGACAATTGCTGGAAAAAGAATACTCAATGAAGATGAACAATGGACAAATGAAGATGTTTGATAGTTCAAAGAGGCTGATCTTGAAGACACTACTCTCAAAGAACAGAACCTTCAAAATTTAAATTCAAATTAGTGAAAATCAATGCTTGGTTGCTGAAGTTAGAAGTGAAAACTGGCTATGGCATCAAAGGTTTGGTCACTTGAATTTTAGGAGTCTTTAGATGCTGCAGGGCAGGGACTAAAGTAACAATGTCAATTATAAGGAAGGGGGTTTGAATTATAATTGCCCCATTTTAAAAAATTCTTGTTTGAAGCTAAAAGTTTTACTCAAGATTGATCTTGGTAATACGAAGAACGATGTTGGTTAGTGTAAAAACAGCAATATTGATTTTATCAATGAAAAAACTGATTGCAATGCATGTAGTAAATAGAGATAGAGATAGAGAGATTACTCAAGCATATATCCTGGTTCACCCAACTTGGGCTACGTCCAGTCCTCACAAATGTGAGATTTTCCACTAAGTGCTCAAGGCAAGATTGTTCTTGGTTGTTACACAACTTTCGTAGATCAATCTTGATCTTTACACAACTTCCACCTTTCTACTTTAGAAAGGAATTTCTCAGATTTACCTTAGCCTATTTCAGTAAGGATTTTACAAATTACCTTTTACAACATAAAAGGTTTTCCACACACTTCTCAAGCTATGATAATACACTAGCCTTGAGTTACAAAGTAATGATGATGAAGAAGTTTAGAATCTGAATATTACTCAACTCTTGTTTCAGAAATAGATTATGTAACTTAAGACTTAGTAGTTACTGATTGCAATACAACACAAAGAAAATGATTTGCAAGCTAAAGAATGATATTTGAGAGAGCTCGAATATGAATGTATGATTGATGCTTTGCTTGACACTTTGAGTTGTGTTTTATTCTTCATCTTGATGTTGTATTTATAAGCTTCAATAGAGGTTGGGACAACTCACATAGCCGTTGAGATGGAGCCAGCTGTCATTGAACAGTGAGAGTACTGAAGCAGGCTAAAAGCAAGAGTGAAGAAGCTGAATCCAAGAGCATTCTTGCAGTCCATGATCGATCCTCAGATTAGTTAAATGTGATCTGAATTGTACTCGATCCAATACCTTTTCTGAAGTTGCTTGCTTGCTTTGAGTCAGTGTGCAGGCTTGATTTGATAGTACAATTGTGATGTACTTTTACAGCCTGTACTTTTGTACTTGCATTTTTACCAAATGAAGAATGATCTTGCTCTTATATTCCTTCATGAAGCATGTCTTGATTCTTCATATTCTGGGCTGATTATGTTTTAAGCTTTTCCTTGTTTATTCTTGATAAAGAGATAAGATTGACACATCTTCTAGAATGCAATCTTTTGCACAGGATTTGATCATTCTTGATTCTGATGGAAGTGAAGATCAATCTTAGTTTTGCAGAAGTATGGCAGGATTGATCTTTGATTTGCTGTTTTTGCTTGCTTTGATTTTAATGATATTTGTTTTGAATTTCTTGGTACCTATCTTGTTTAACACACTCAAATACACAAGTTAAATACCAAAACACTTAGAATCATAATTATAATTCTTAATTAACCTTTTGTTTAATTATCATCAAAACAATTAATTAGAGCTTTTGTCTTAACTATCTCCCCCTTTTAAATGATGACAAAAATGTTAATTTAGATTTTTAATTTTGATTCTAAATAATAATTCAGAGAGTTTTTTAATAAAAGACTCCCCCTCAATATGTGCTACATATTTGAACCAAATAATGATTTCATTAATATAAAAAAAAAAGATCATTACAAAAATGTTTCAAACCAAAAAAATACAAGCAGCATGATATGAAAAACTACAAATCAGATATTAAAATCTAAAGATACTTCTCCCCCTTTGTCATAGCAAAAAGGCATAGGAGAGTACAACTAAAACAGAGAATTAAAGTGATAAAGAGGGTGAAGACCCTTCTTATGAAGGTGATAAGGAGGGTTGTGGCATTTCTGGAAACACTGGAACAGGATTTTGCATAGGTGGATCAACTCCTAGTTTGGGAGCAAGTTGATTGGTCATCCAATCCCATAAAATAGCTTGTTCTTTGTCGTGATGTGCTTGCCTGGCAGCAATGGATTGGAGAGCAGCAAAGATTTTTGGAATATCCCTGCAAGCTTTTGATGAATCTTTTTCCAGTTTTGTCCTTTTTGAAGGACGTTGTTGAACATCAATGGGAGTGTTGTGTGATGGGGCAGCAGATGTGCAGAAAGTAAACAGAGAAGAAAAATTTGTGCTGATGTGTGGGATAGATGTTGGAGCGGAATAAGGTGGAATGGAAGGGCCAGTAATGTCTACATCAGGAAAAGTCAAAAATTGACTGATTCCAAAGATGGATGATGTAGTTGTTTTTTGTGGTGAGACAAAAATAGGGGACATGATGGAAGTTTGTTGAAAGGGAAGAGTAGGACAAAGGTTACCTTGGAAGATAGGTGGAGTTGGAGAAGCTAGTGAATTCACATTTGGGGGAGCTTCTTGAAACGAAGATCGTTCTTCAGGATTTGGAGAAGGGGAAGATCGATCTTGAGGGGCAAGAGAGTCTAGATCAATTGGAATTCTATCAGTCCTTTTTCTTTTGGTTGGTGGAGCTGAAGCAGATTGGGATGGAAGTTGTTTCATGTGTGAGATATTTTTGGATCTGAATCTGGAGATTTTGATTTTGGAAGTTTCACTTGAAATGGGAATTTGAAAATGTCTGAAGATTTTGGAAAGAACCATGCCGTAGGGGACAGTGTTCCTTTTGTAATCTTTCTGAGCAGCAGTAATCATATGTTGAATGATTAAATAAGGCAGGTTGAGCTTCTTGCGGTGGAGAAGGTGATAAATGATAAGAATATCATTATCAGATACGAATTCGTGACTGCCACAGTAAAGGA
Source organism: Cicer yamashitae (assembly GCA_037974755.1). Classification (NCBI taxonomy): domain Eukaryota; kingdom Viridiplantae; phylum Streptophyta; class Magnoliopsida; order Fabales; family Fabaceae; genus Cicer; species Cicer yamashitae. Next base: position 39,552,592 of record JBBPBQ010000003.1, read on the forward strand.
GAATGCAATTTTGACTGATATTGTTGAAGATTTTTGGCAGTGGTTTCAACTCAGCAGAAAGATTTTTTGTGGAACCATCAATAAATAATTCTTGAAATACCTCTTCTTTGGAGAGGTTGAGAGCTGAAAACCAATCTTTTCCAAAGATGGTCAGACCTTCAGAGGGTAGTTGCAAAATATCAGCCAACACTATAAGATCAAGGCAGATTTCCACACCTTTTAGAGTAGAAACAATGAGGGATTTGTCTGGAAAAACTTCAGTCTTGCAGTAAATGCACGAATGACATCAGGATAAAAGTAATCAGAAATTTTGAGGAACTTAGTCCAACCAAGGGCATCAGTGTGATGCTGGATGGAGACTCCTTCAAGTTGAAGAATTGTAAAGTCAAAGACACGGCCAATGAAGATAGGGCGTTGAGCCCATTTTTCAGAAAAGACTTTTTGTATTTTTGCAGAGATCAACGGAGGAAATAGGATTTTTACAGATGAGGGTTTTGAAGGTTTCGTGGTTTTGGTTGTTTTTGGAGTTTAATAAGGGGAACAGGCTTGAGAGTTTGGTCTTGGTGAACAATCCTGAGTGGAACGATCTTGAGGGTTTGGTCTTGGTGAACGATCCTGAGGGGAACGAGCCTGAGCCGGTTGTCTTGGTGAAGAGCGTTTGTCAGTTTGATCCTGAGCTGAAGATCATTCTTGAAGAATCAAAGATCGTTCTTCTGAGGGTTTTTGCGTTTAAGATGGTTTGGGATTTTTTCGTTTTTGGGCAGCCAAAAAATCTGAAAGGGTTTCAGTTGAAGGAGATTTAGAGGGTTTTGGTTTAGAAGCAGTGGTTTTGTTTTTGGTTTTAGGACTTTTGGATGGAGATTTTGACACAGATTTAGAAATTTCTGGGTTTTGAGGAGTGTTTGAAGATTTTGAAGGTTTTGAAGTTTTGGGATTTTCTGAGGATTTAGGTGGTGATGGTCGTGAAGAGGGAACGACTGGGGGTTGTTGAGATGGTGGGTTTTCAGCATCATCATCATCAGAGACGGTGTAAACAGTTGTATCAACATGTTTAGGTTTGGAAGTGTCAATGCCAGCCAAAATACGCATGGATCTTCTTTTTGAAGAGGATGTGCTAGAGGTAGGTTTCTGCATTTTGCGAAGATGTGGAGGGGTCTGATTTAAAGAGGGAATGAGAGCTTGAAACAAAGGAGGAAAGACGGTGGAGAGAGGGACTAGAGTGAGCGGAAGAGGGCTTGTTTCAGTTGAGGAGGAAAGGTTGTCTGAGAATGTTTTCTCAGAGGAAGGAGAGTAAGGTGGGTGGGTCTAGGTGGAGGAGAGGGTGATCTGACAGGGGATGGGGATGGTGATGGTGTTGAAGATGTTCTTGGATGCTTGTGAGCAGTGGTTTTAGTTCATGCCATTTGTGGTTTGGAAGAGAAAGAAAAAATTGAGTTTGTTGATGAACACGAAGGGAGGAGATGAATGATCAGATAAAAAGATTTCTTTTGTTGTTTTGTAAAAAGTGTGTTGATATGTTGTAGTTGAAGAGGAAGAGTTGCCACGCGTGTTGATTGGATGGGAAGGGGCAATTGCATTGGGAAGGAGGAAAAAGAGGGCGTGTCTGGGAGCCGTTACGTTTTCAAAAAAGAGGCAGACTTTTCAGATGAAAGAGAAAAGGTAGTAATGATGAAGAACGAGGATCGATCTTGAGTTTTATGACACAGCAAGGGAGAAAACGAAGATCAATCTTCGTTATGACCAGAATGTTCCTGTTTTAATTTTTCCAATTTTGTCCAGGATTTTTAACTATTTTTAGTCGTTCTTTGATTGAATTGAAGCTATCTTCAACAAAAGGCTTAGTAAAAACGTCAGCCAACTGATTTTTTGTATCTACAAAAATTAATTCAACCTCATTTTTACTAACATGATCCCTAATGAAATGGTGCTTAATCTCAATATGTTTAGACCTTGAATGTTGAATAGGGTTTTTTGAGAGATTAATAGCACTGGTATTATCATAGTATATTGGGATATGAGAATACCTTACTGAATAGTCTTCAAGTTGATTCTTGATCCATAATACTTGAGAGCAACAGTTTGCTGCTGAGACATATTCGGCTTCAGTTGTTGATAGGGCGATCGTGTTTTGCTTCCTACATGACCAGCTGATTAATGCTTCTCCTAGGAATTGACACCACCACTTGTGCTCTTTCTGTCTATCTTGTCACCAGCATAGTCGGCATCGCAGTAAGCTACAAAATCAAAGTGAGAACCTTTGCTGTACCAAAGGCCAAGATCAGTAGTACCTACTAGATAACGAAATATTCTTTTAACTGCGGTTAAATGAGACTCTTTAGGTGATGATTGAAACCTAGCATATAAGCCTACTGCAAAAACAATGTCAGGCCTACTTGCAGTTAGATAAAGTAAAGAGCCAATCATTCCACGATATTCTTTTTCAGAAATTGATTGTCCATTTTCATCTTTATCTAATGAGGATGATGGATGCATGGGAGTTGTGATGATCTTGGCTTCATTCATTTTGTATTTCTTTAAAAGATCTTTGATATATTTTTCTTGACAAATGAAAATGCCATTTTTATATTGTTTGATTTGTAAACCAAGAAAATATCTCAACTCACCCATCATGCTCATTTCAAATTCACTTTGCATGACATTTGAAAAATCCTCACACATTATTTCATTTGTTGATCCAAAAATAATATCATCAACATACACTTGAACAATTAGTAAATCATTTTTACATGTTTTCTTAAAAAGTGTTGTGTCAATATTTCCACGGGAAAAATTATTTTTGATCAAGAATGAACTTAATATGTCATACCAAGCTCTAGGAGCTTGTTTTAAACCATACAAGGCTTTGATGAGTTTAAAAACATGATTTGGTTTCTTTTGATCCTCAAAGCTTGGAGGTTGACGGACATAAACTTGTTCATTTAAAAATCCATTTAAAAATGCACTTTTAACATCCATTTGAAAAAGTTTGATGGTTTTATGTGATGCATATGCAAGAAGGATGCGAATGGCCTCTAACCTTGCAACTGGAGCATAGGTTTCATCATAGTCTATTCCTTCTTGTTGATTATAACCTTGAGCAACCAACCTTGCTTTGTTTCTTACCACTTTTCCTTCTTCATCAAGCTTGTTTCTTAAGACCCATCGTGTTCCAATAATTGTTTGATCTTGTGGATCAGGGACAAGAGTCCAGACTTCATTCTTCTCAAACTGAAGAAGTTTTTCCTTCATTGCATCGAGCCAAGATTGACCAATTATTGTCTCTTTGGTTGATTTTGGCTCAACTTGAGAAATCATTGCCATGTTGCTGTTTGCATCGTCTTTGAATCATCTCCTTGTTCTAATTCCATCAGATGTATCCCCAATTATTTGATTTGGAGGATGACCATCTACGAGTCTCCAGCTTTTGGGAGGAGTTTGAAACGGAGACTGTTTATCAATCTCGTTTTCCTGAAGATCAATCTTCTGCGTTGGCCTAGATTGATCTTCCTCATCTTCATCTTTCTTTTCCAGCTCAAGATCATCAAACTCATCAAATAAAATGTGCATACTGATTTCAACAATTTTAGTTCTCAAATTAAAGACACGATATCCTTTAGATTCCGTTGAGTATCCTAAAAATATGGCTTTGTCCGATTTCGCATCAAATTTTCCCAAGTTGTCTTTATTGTTTAAAATGTAGCAATAACAACCAAAGATATGAAAATATGAAATGTTTGGTTTTCTATTTTTCCAGATTTCATAGGGTGTTTTATTTATAATTTTTCTAATTGAAACACGATTCAGAATGTAACAAGAGGTGTTTATGGCTTCATCCCAAAAATATTTTTCCACATTGGATTCTTCCAAGATCGTTCTTGCCATCTCTTGCAATGTTCTATTCTTTCTTTCAAAAACCCCATTTTGTTAAGGGGTTCTTGCACAAGATAGATTGTGAGAGATGCCAAGTTCTTCAAAAAACGTTTTGAAATATGAATTTATAAATTCACCTCCATGATCACTTCTTACAGTGATTATATTTGATTCTTTTTCATTTTGAACCTTTTAACAAAAAATTTTGAAGGCATCAAATGCATCATCTTTTTGTTTTAAGAATAACACCATGTGTATCTAGAAAAATCATCAACAACTACAAATCCATATTTCATGCCTCCCAAGCTAGTGGTGTTGATGGGACCAAAAAGATCAATGTGAAGTAATTCAAGAGGTTTTGTAGTTGATATAAACTCTTTTGAATGAAAACTACTCTTGACTTGTTTTCCTTTTGCACATGCTTCACATACTTTATCTTTTTCAAAACTGATTTTAGGAAGTCCTCTAACAAGATCTAATTTTGACAGATTTGAAATTGTTTTCATACTTATATGTCCAGTTCTTTTATGCCATATCCATTTGTCTTTATTCATGGACATGAGGCAAGATTCAACTGGTAGTTCTTCAATGTATAAAATGTAAAGATTTTTCTTTCTGGATGCAAAAAAAGTGATTTCTCCAGAAGTTGCCATTCTCACTTCACATATGTTGGGTTTAGAAACAACTTCAAAACCATTATCACAGAGCTGACTAATGCTGAGAAGGTTATGTTTTAATCCTTTAACATATTGAACATCATTGATTTTGGCAGAATTTATTTTACCTATGGTTCCATTTCCTTTGATTTTGGCTTGATCATTGTTTCCAAAGGTTACGGATCCTCCCTCTTTTTTGATGAATGACATGAAGCAGTTCTTGTCACCCGTCATATGCCTTGAACAGCCACTGTCCAAAAACCATGGCCTTTTCTTGACACCTTGATATCCATCCTGCATGATGTTTTATATCATTTTTAGGTACCCACTTGATTTTGGGTCCTGAGGAGTTAGTTTTAAAATCTGATTCTTTCTTGGTGTTTAAAGTAGTCTTAGAGTGACTTATTTTGGACCAGGAGGAATGATTAGTTGCCTGTTTTTGAAGAGCTTTTGAAAAACGAGTTTCAGCAGGTTTTGATAAAGCTTCAGATTGATCTTCGTATTTAACAGTAGCTGAAGATCGATCCTGTTTTTTCAGATTTTGAGAAAATTTTGCCTTTGCTCTATACTGTTCTTCTTTTTTAAAATTCTTTTTGTTCTTGATTTTTTCATCCCTCTTTTTAAAATACCATGCAAATTCTAAGTGTCTAATTTTGTTACAGTATAAACATTTGATTTTGCAATTTCCCTCTTTTCTTTCAGGAACAAAGAAATTTTCATACATTTTTTATTTTTGAGTTTTATCAAAACCAATCCCAGCTTTATCAAAAGTCCCTACTTGGGATCCCATGATTTTCTGAAATGTCTCAGTAGCTTGAATGAAATTCATTAAATCATTTTTAAGAATTTCAACTTCAGCCTTGAGAAGATCGTTCTCCGTTTGAGATGAAGATCGATCTTGGCTTTCAAAACCTTCAGATTCAGAACTTTTGAATTGAGATTCTTTCAAGTTTTGAATGATTTCTTTAAGTTCATCATTCATAACCTGAACTTTCTCTTTTTCTTTATGAAATTTTTCTTTAAAAGAACTACATTTTTGAATGAGAAAGTTTGAATCATTTAGCAAATTATCAAATTCGGTTTCCATTTGTTTGCATACAAGACATGGTTCAGAATCTGTTACCTCTGTATCTTCATTGTTGGCCATCAAACACAGGTTTGCTTCTTCAGGTTCATCCACATCTGATTCATCAGAATTATCCTAGGTTGCCATCATTGATTTTTTCTTTGGCACCTTCTTGTTTAATGGACATTCAGTTTCGTAATCTCCTTGCTTGTTGCATCCAAAGCAAGTGATTTTGCTTTTATCTATTTCAGCTTTGAAATCCTTTTTGTCTGGGGATCCTCTTTTGATCTGATCTCTTCTCCTCATCATTCTTTGTATCTTTCTTGTGAGAAGAGCAATCTCTTCATCAGCATCTTCTTGACCCTTTTCTGAATCACTTTTCTCAATTGTTTGTTGAACACTTGGTGAGCTTTGAGATGCTTTTAAGGCTATTACCTTGCCTTTCTTTATTGGTTTATCTTCCAGCAACAGTACCTCATGCGCCCTTAGTGTACCAATCAGTTCTTCCAATCCCAGAACTTCAAGATTCTTTGCTTGGCTTATGGCTGTCACCATTGGTCTCCATATGATTGGAAGACATCTCATGATTTTTCGTACCCTGTCTTGTACTGAATAAGCTTTGCCAAGTGAACGCATTTCATTCACTATGGTTGTGAATCTTGAATACATTTCATCAATTGTTTCTCCATCATTCATTTCAAACAATTCAAATTTTCGAATGCCAATATCGATTCTTGTTTCCTTAACATGACTTGTTCCTTCATGGTGAGTTTGCAATGTGTCCCATACTTTCTTGGCCGTATCGCATGCATCTACTCTTTCACTTTCTTCCCTGCTTAAAGCACATGATAAAAATAATTGAGCTTTTGAGTTTAGGAGTACCTTAGACTTCTCATCTGCTGTCCATTCAGCTTCTTTCTTTTCAGCCGATGTTAAGTCGTTTTGATCCACTCTTGGTATGAAATCTCCATCTGTAATGATTCTCCACATACCAGTGTCTTGTGACTTTAGGAACAATTGCATTTTGCCTTTCCAGAAGTAATAATCTGATCCATCAAAGTATGGTGGTCTGTTTGAAGACCCTCTTTCAGCAATGTATTTAGCTTTTGACATTATCTTCTGAAATCTTTTGACAAATTACCTTTTACAACATAAAAGGTTTTCCACACACTTCTCAAGCTATGATAATGCACTAGCCTTGAGTTACAAAGTAATGATGATGAAGAAGTTTAGAATCTGAATATTACTTAACTCTTGTTTCAGAAATAGATTCTGTAACTTAAGACTTAGTTGTTACTGATTGCAACACAACACAAAGAAAATGATTTGCAAGCTAAAGAATGATATTTGAGAGAGCTTGAATATGAATGTATGATTGATGCTTTGCTTGGCACTTTGAGTTGTGTTTTGTTCTTCATCTTGATGCTGTATTTATAAGCTTCAATAGAGGTTGGGACAGCTCACATAGCCGTTGAGATGGAGCCAGCTGTCATAGAACGGTGAGAATACTGAAGCAGGCCAAAAGCAAGAGTGAAGAAGCAGAATCCAAGAGCATTCTTGCAGTCCATGATCGATCCTCAGATTAGTTAAATGTGATCTAACTTGTACTCGATCCAGTACCTTTTCTGAAGTTGCTTGCTTGCTTTGAGTCAATGTGCAACCTTGATTTGATGGTACAACTGTGATGTACTTTTACAGCCTGTACTTTTGTACTTGCGTTTGTACCAAATGAAGAATGATCTTGCTCTTATATTCCTTCATGAAGCTTGTCTTGATTCTTCAGATTTTGGGCTGATTCTGTTTTAAGCTTTTCCTTGTTTATTCTTGATAAAGAGATAAGATTGATACATCTTCTAGAATGCAATCTTCTGCACAGGATTTGATCATTCTTGATTCTGATGGAAGTGAAGATCAATCTTCGTTTTGCAGAAGTATGGCAGGATTGATCTTCGATTTGCTGTTTTTGCTTGCTTTGATTTTAATGATATTTGTTTTGAATTGCTTGGTACCTATCTTGTTTAACACAATCAAATACACAAGTTAAATACTAAAACACTTAGAATCATAATTATAATTCTTAATTAACCTTTTGTTTAATTATCATCAAAATAATTAATTAGAGATTTTGTCTTAACAGAGACATGGTGCTAGGAATTCTTGAAGTGCTTGATGTGTTTAAAAGATTCAAAGTGATGGCAGAAAAACAAAGTGGTTGTGATATGAAAGTAATTAGAACAGATGTAAGAGGTGAATACAAATCTCATGAGTTTCATGAAGTGATACATGAAGTGAGATAGCACCATACACACCACAACACAATGGAGCTGTTGAAACATCTTTAACATGGCTAGAAGCATGCTAAAGGGAAAGAAAATGCCTCACAAGTTTTGGGGAGAAGCAGTTTCAAATGCAGTATACATATTGAATAGGTGCCCACCAAAAAGACTTGGAACTCAGACACTTGAAAAGGCCTGGTCTGGAAAGAGGCCAAATGTGAGCCATCTAAGATTGTTTGGTTCACTATGTTTCAGAAATATGTCTGCTCAAAACAGAAGAAGGCTGGATGACAGGGTTGAGCAAATGGTGTTGCTAGGAAATGACTTAACTCGAGCTTATAAACTCTATGATCCAAACAAAGGGAGAGTGGTTATAAGTAGAGACATCCTGGTTGATGAGTCAAAAGAATGGGACTGGAAGATAGGGACCACAAACAATTAAGCAGTGCAGTAGTAGTTGATCTAGATGATGATCAGGTAGCAGGAACAGCAGCACAGCCAACTTCAGAACAAGTGAGAAGATCTGGGAGAGCTAGAAAACCATCTGTGGCATCGACACAATTTGAAGTAGCATCTTATTCAACAATCAATGTAGATGGAGAGCTGATACATTTTGCATTATTAGCTGAATCATTACAAGTTAGTGATAAAAAGGCCCTAAGTGATCCAAATTGGAGGCTAGCAATGGAATATGAGTTCAATGCCATAGAAAGGAACAAGACCTGGGAGCTGATGACTTTACCAATGCACAGAAGACCAATTGATGTGAAATGGGTCTATAAAATCAAAATGAAGCCTAATGGTGAGATTGCCAAGTACAAAGCCATACTTGTAGCAAAAGGATTCCTACAAAGACATGAACATGAGTATAATGAAGTGTATGCACCAATTGCCAGAATTGAAACTGTAAGGCTTGTAGTGTCAATGGACAATTACAAAGGTTGTTCCATGTGTCAACTAGATGTAAAATCAGCCTTTCGCAATGGACCATTGGAATAAGAAGTTTATGTGAGATAGCCACCAAGATATGAGTTAAAAGGCAAAGAAAACAACATGTATAGGCTGAGAAAAGCCTTGTATGGCCTGGAGCAAGTTCCTAGGGCCTGAAACAAGAGAATTGACAAATTCCTCCTATAGCAGCAATTTGAAAAGTGTGTGAATGAGCATGGGGTCTATGTCAAAAGGGCAGTAACACTGCCTACACTATTGATATGTCTCTATGTTAATGATTTGCTGGTAACAGGATGTGATGAAACAGAAATAGACTAGTTCAAGGTCAGAATGAAAGAAGAATTCGAGATGACAGATTTGGGAATATTGTCCTACTTCTTTGAAATTGAATTTGTCACAATAAAGAATGAAATATTCATACACTAAAAGAAGTACGTCACTGATGAATTAAAGAGGTTTAACATGCAAGACTACAATGGCACAAGCATTCCCTCCGAAGCATGGTTGGTACTATCAAAAGAAGGAAATGAAGTGTTAGTTGATTCCACAAACTTCAAACAACTGGTAGGTTCATTGAGGTATTTGTGTAATACAAGGCCTAACATAGCTTATAGTGTTGGATTGATTAGTAGATACATGGAGAAACCTAGAGCATCTCACTACTTGGCAGCAAAGAAGATATTGAGATATATCAAAGAAACTAGTGATTTTGGCCACTATATCCTAGAAGTTCAAATGAAAGTGAAGCTGAATTGATTGGATACACTGATGCTGATTAATGTGGAGACAAGGATGATAGGAAGAGCATCGCAGGTTATGTATTCATGATGAATGAAACTCTAATTTTATGGTGTTCAAATAAGCAAAATATAGTAGCTTTACCTACACGTGAAGCTGAATATGTGGTTGCATCAACGAGAGCTTGTCAAGCTCTATGGCTGGCAGAATTGATGGTTGAGATGGGACTGAGGAATGAAGAACCAGGGAAGATGATGATTGACAACAAATCTGCAATAAACCTAGCCAAACATCCAATTGCTCATAGAAGAAGCAAGCACATTGAAACAAGATTTCACTTCGTAAGAGACCAAGTGATCAAAGACAAACTAAAGTTGGAGCATTGCAGCACAAATGAACAGATAGCAGACATTCTCACCAAGCCATTGAAGAGGGTGAAGTTTCAAGAAATGAGGAGCAAGCTTGGAGTAACATCATTAGACCATTTTTGAATTAGGATGAGTGTTAAAATATGTAATTCATAAAAATGGCAATTAGAGAAAGTTTAAAAAACAGTTATGGAGGTTAAAAGTAGTTAAGGAAGTTAAGAAATTAGTTTTAATGTAACTGTGCAAACTGTTTGATAAAATACTAAGTGTTGGCTTTGTTGCTTGTGCAGCAAGTAATAATAAAATTTTGATCCTTTCAGTTCTTTTCTTCTCAATTCTTAATCCCCTCATCTTAACAATCACAAATTAAAAGTGTTCCAACAATTATTATCAAACTTAAAATCAACGTTAATACTGATAATGAATTTGGGTTGTACCATTGACATCTTTCAAAGAAATGATTATTTTGTGTAGACTTGACTCAATGCAAAGAAATTCAGAAGAAAAACAAAAATATATGTTTAATATTCTATTATATTAAAGATGTTTGATGATAAAAAAAATTGTAAATTCTAGAATAAGACATGTGTCTGAACTGAAACTGAATTTTTTAAATAATCTAATAAAATTGTGTAAGATGAGATTTTTTTTCAAGTATAGGGATGCACTTTTTGCATGCCAATTATGCTAAAAAAAAATCAAATTGGTAAGTGACAGGCTAAAGGCAAACAATACATGCCAGGTGACAAAACAAGCATTGCTGCTCTCATTGACCATAAGAGAAGATATTATGTCACAATCAAGTACTAATTTATACATTATTCCGTCCACTAAATCATGATAATTAAAAACATAAGTTATAATATTAAATTTATTAAATAATTTAAATTATTTTAAATTTATTCTTTAAAAGAAATTAATTTATAATTTTATTATATTATTTATTATAAATCGCAAAAAAAATAATATAATACAATTAAAAATAAATTAGTACATAAATGGTTAATACAAAATAATAAAAGTTATCTAGCGTCGACATCATATATTATCATTATCATTTATCATTATTTGACAAAGTGAATGTGTTGTTGTAGTTGTCACTTTCCTTGATGGAATGACATGACATTATTTAGTAGAATGTACAAATGCATATGTTTTTCTCTAAATGTCCATTGCATATTTGCATTAGTTCTGAAATCCTGGCCGACATCATATTTTTTCACCTTTGTTTGACAAAAGTCAATTTTTTTTATTAAAAAAGTTAGTTTTATTTGTAGACAAATCCTTTTAGAAAATTTAAATTTAAATTTTAACTAAAATAATATTTGATAAACTTTTACTTTAAGTGAGGGTCGAATTCATAATACTAAAGTCTCTTTTATTTAAGAATTTGATAGTAAAATAAAAAAAAAGTTTGTCGTTTTTACATTAATTTTCAAATATTATTTAAAATATTTATGAAATGTTTCAAGCATCTAAATATTAGTTTATCGTAGAGTTGAGTTGCCACATTCATGGGGTAGATTTTCAAATACTTCATAACGCTTTATTTTTCAAAGAATATGAATATTAGAATTATATATATTTTCAATATAATACAAAGTAATAACAATTCTTGACATAATATTTAGAATTTTTTTTTGTTGAAAGTCAATTCGGAGAAACTCAAATTTTGACATTAATTTTTTTCAAAAGAAAAACGTTGTTGATGACAAATCAGCATACAGAAATAAAATTTCTGATTTTAATATTAATTTCAAGTATATTGGTTAAAATTTAAGAAATAAAAGAGATTTTTGAAATATGTTTAATTTTGTGGGTTAAATAAGTTTCTAGTTCCTATAAATATATTATATTTCGTTTTTAGTTTCTTTAAAAAATTTCTTTAAATAAGGGTCTTTTAAATATTTTTCTTCAACAATTTTGATCATTGCTTTTAAATCAATTCATATGTATCATGTAAATTTTTGAATGAATTTTCGCATGTATGTTTAGAATATTATAAGAATCTCTCTCACAAAAATTTAGAATTTTTTAACAATGATGAGTTAAGTATGATCTTTTTTTTTAAGCTTTTGGTGCTTAAAAATTCATATATAATTCATCTTTTGTTAAAATCTTCTAAATTTTTACAGGAAAAATTCTTATAATATTTTAAAAATCTCTTCAAAAAATGATTCAAAAATTCAAATGATACACATAAGTTGACTTAAAAGCAAGGACCAAAACTGTGGAACAAAAATATTAGAAGTACTATTGTTTGAAGAAAATTTTAGAGGAATTAAAAATAAAATATTACATATTTATAAGGATCAAAAATTTATTTAATTTATAAAAAAAATCATGCTATATTTTCTTTTAAATTTTGGAGAAGCTCGTTTCTTGACATGAATTATTTTTAAAGAAACACATTACTGATGTAAAATCAGCATCATTATTATCTTATATAATCTTATAACTAAAAAAAAAAATACTTTTTCCTTCAAATTCAATAATGATTACAAAATTGCTATCCGCACCCCTCACATTCCTACCCACACCCCTTTTTTTATAAAAAAAAAAAAAAAAAACAAAATTTTCAAATTGCCTTTTTATATTTATTACATTTTTTAACTTCATTTCTCCATTCATCACCCTTCTTAACATCCCATAAATCATAATCGCAAAATCACCATATCTCACCAACCCTAACTCATAATCATTCAAAACTGACCTCACTCACTCATAATCTACACCCCATCAGTTTTCTCTTCTCATTGTGGTTAAAGTGACCTAAAAAGGTATGTTTGTTCTGTTTTTGAGTTCGAATTTTTTTATAAATCTGGGAATTGTACGCAATCTCAATTCACGTACGTTTACGCGAATTGAGTTTACGTAGTTGTTAACTTTCAAAAATCCATTAAGTACGCAATCTCAATTCACGTACGTTTACGTGAATTAAGAATGCGTAGTTAATGGAGTTTTGAATGTTAACAACTACGTAAACTCAATTCACGTAAACGTACGTTAATTGAGATTGCGTACACGTACGTTAACTAAGAACGCGTAAGCGTACGTGAACTCCGTTCACGTAACCATACGTGAATTGAGTTCACGTATCAGTAATCCTGAAATTGTTGTGCTTCTTTCTGAATGCAGATAAATGGACCAAGGGGGAGACAACAGTGACGAAATGTATGAAGGTTTGGAACCTGATTTTGAGGATATGGATGATGGTTTGGAATGTGATTTCGACGAAATGTATGATGATTTTGATGCAATGAATGATGGTGTTGAACCTGAAATTGAATATGCTATGAACAATGGAGGTGAACCTGTTATGGTTGATTTGACTGATGTGTTTATCACCGACATGATGTTTGATATACGAGATGATTTATTGAAATGGACTAGAAATGTTGGAAGGGAAAATGGAATTATCGTTGTCATTTTTAGATCTGAAACTGCGATTGCACGACCAAAAACAAAGACTAAATTAATTATTGGTTGTGAAAGAAGCGGTAAATATAGACCTTGGAAGAATCCTAACCCTACGAGGAGTCCTTAGAGTAGAAAATGTGAATGCCCATTTAGATTGAGAGGAAGACCATCAAGTGTTGTTGAGGGATGGTATCTGCATGTAATATGTGGTGTCCATAACGACGAATTTGCCAAAAAACTGACTGGTCATGCTTTCTTAGGCCGATTGTCTCAGGAAGAGAAAGTTGTACTTGGTGATATGACGAAGAACATGATCAAACCAAGAAACATATTGATGACACTAAAGGATCATAATGTTAAAAGTTTGACGACAATAAAATAAGTTTACAATGCACGTCAAGCATATCGTTCATCACTTAGAGGTAATAGAACATAAATGCAACATCTTTTGACATTGATGGAACGCGACAAATACATCTATCGATATAGGAAGGTAGAGGGTTCAGATGAGTTGAGGGACATATTTTTGGCTTATCCAGACGCTATCACTCTTGTAAATAATTTTCACATAATATTGATTATGGATAGCACATACAAGACATGTAGGTATCGAATGCCATTACTTGAAATTATTGGTGTTACATCTACTGAAATGACATTTTGTGTGGGATTTGCGTATCTACAGTTTGAGCGTGCTGATAATTTTACGTGGGCACTACAAATGTTGAAAGAACAGATTACAGGTGGTGAAGTTGAAGTAATCGCTACTGATAAAGACCTTGCTTTGATGAACGCAGTTCAATATGTTTTTCCAAAAGCAGTCAATTTATTATGTTTGTTTCATGTATGCAAAAATGTCAAAGCGAAGTGCAAGATGACTATTTTTTCAAAAAAGAAGCAGGTGCAAATAATGGAGGCATGAGATGCTCTTGTTTACAGTTATGATGAGGCTCAGTACAACATGAATTTGGTTATCTTTGAAGGAATTTGTAGTAGCTCTTCTATCTTTAATGATTATGTACATGACCCGTGGTTAATTCCTCACAAGGAAAGATTTGTTGAGGTGTGGACAAATAGAGTTATGCACTTTGGGAACACCACAACACAAAGGGTTGAGTTGGCGCACTAGAGTTTGAAAAGAATTTTACATGTCAGCATTGGTGATATATGCAGTGTTTGAGAAACCATCAATAGCATGATTGTATTACAACACAGTGAGATAATAGCATCATTTGAAAAGAGCATAATTCAAAAGGTCCATCGATATAGTAACAGATTGTACGCCAATTTGCGTGGTGTTGTGTCCAAAAATGCAATAGATCACATTGCGGCAAAGTTTGATCGCGTGAAGTATGTAGGTATAGATAATTCTGAATGTCGTTGCACAAGTAGGAGAACACATGGTCTACCTTGTGCATGTGAAATAGTCAGGTATAGTATGATCCCGCGTTCCATCCCGTTAGACGCTATTCATGTTTGGTGGACTAAATTAACTTTTCATGATGATGGATCGGGTAAGCCTTCAGAATTATCTATGAAATATGAAATAGATGTGATAGTGAAAAAGTTTGATGAACTTGATGTACCTGCCAAAATTGAACTTAAAGATAAATTACGAGAGATCGTATATCCATCGACTACGTCGATGTGTCCACCTGTTGACAAGGTTAAAACAAAGGGTGCACCAAAAAAAGGCAAAATTAAGATATCAAAAAAAGATTGGTGGGAGTATGTGGATGCAAGCGTTCGGTGCAGTGGCACAAATGCATGTAGGACTATAACATCTAATAAAGTACAGCAACCTCGATCATCAGTCAAAAAACTCACACCTCGACCATCAGTCAGCAAAGTTCAACAACCAAAAGTTCTTCTCTTCAACGATTGGTTGTCGATTGAAATTCATAAATTCATAGATGACATTATTGACGTCGGCGAGGATAGTAATTGTGGATATCGTGCAGTTGCAGCTTTACTTGGAATGGGTGAGAACTCTTGGGCATTCATTCGTCAAGAGTGTGTTGTAGAGCTTCAAGAGTTCATGTCTCATTACGAGAGAATATATGGTGGAAAAAATTTTGTTCAACAACTTATACAAAGTGTGTATGTTGAACAAGTTGCAACTATGGATAATTGGATGACACTTCCAAAAATGGGATATGTGATTGCTTCGAAATTTAACTTGGTTTTCGTCGCATTATCACTTAACCAATCGCAAACATTTTTTCCACTTAGAAGTCCACCACCAATATCTATGTCAGATCATCGTATGATAGTTGTTGCATTTGTTAAGAACTGTCATTTTGTGCAGATATTAATTGTAGTAGTTATTTAATTTTTCCACTTAGAACTATCATTTTAACAGGTATTAATTGTGCATGTATTAACTGTCATATTTTAATTGTGGTTGTTGCATTTGTTAACAGGTTTACTTAAAGTCGAATTCTCCTATACCACCAGCAAGTAATTTGTGGTGAAAATATTGCACTGAAGAAGCACGACAGTGAGAGTTTATTTACAATGATCTCATACAACATTGGTTGAAGATATTTGCATGCAGTATAGATAAATATGTTGTAAACTGAATATGTTGTAACATTTGTAAACTGAATTGTAAACTGAATTGGTTATCCAAAATATACCAATATATTACATATCCAAAATATACCAATCTATTACATATCCAAAATATACCAAAATATTACATATGCAAAATATACCAAAATATTCCAAAATATTACTTATCCAAAATATTAAAATAAATCATAATTCTGTCTATTTCTCCTATGATATGGTACTGTGTTAGACCAATCTCTACCACCACCCCTCTGATTTCGCATAATCAAAATTAACTCATTGACGAGTTCCATGCCATTAGATACTAGCTGCCGACCAAGAAGCTCTTCAGCAATTTCTATTACTCGATGCTGGAACAAAAATAATTTAGTTAAAATAATTTAGTTAAAATAAAATATGAATAAATGAAATATGACAAATTAATATATCGTTACGTCAACTGCTTCATTGGCAGCATCAACTGCATGATCAACAGGTTCTGCATCAGCCGCATGATCAGCAGGTTCTGCATCAGCTGCATGAGCGGCAGGTTTTTCATGGACTCGTTCTCTACGAATGATGTATGGATCAGAAATTCTGCAAAACCAGTTCATGTAATCATTCAAGCAGAGGACATGTCCCTGCCCAAATGCGCCAGCATCTACTACATGCACAGAATATTGCGTAAACATAATGTCCATATCATCTGGTGTTGTCGTCTGGCCCACTATATCTAACGGTGAGCCAAGAATGGTTTGGATATGACCGTATTGATGCAATACCCTGTCTGGCAGATGAGCATACATCTTTGGACCCCATCGTATCCACCCTCGAAATAAAGAAACCTTTTCAAATGGTCGCTTCACTCGATGCGCCTCGTATGATGTCCAACAGACCTCATCAGCGACAATCTCGTCAAGAGCTTTCCTAAATGGAAGAACCAAATCGTTATCTCTTTTTGGCTTCCATTTAAGTGCTCTGGGGTAGTCTTCAACATAACTAGGAGAAAGTCTACAGCAATCTCTACATAATGTAGGAAAATGCTCATAGACCCACGCCTGCACAAATATAATAACATATCATTAGTTTAGAATCATTAATAATAGATATTATTAACACAATAAACAACCATATAGTTTACCTGTAATAGTGTTAGATACTCTGAAATAGTTCTGGTCTGATGCATGCTGGCTTCTCGAAGATTGTCATATAAGTAAGCAAGAGCAGCTGCACCCCATGCAAATCCCCCACAAGAATTGAGGTCTCGGAAGCAATCAAGATAGGCAACGGTGACTATGTAAGCACTCTTATCGCTGAACAGTGTGCAACCGACCAAGAACAAAAGAAATGCCCTTGCATCCATCTGCCAATGCTGGTCACGACAACGCTGATGGTATACCTCAAGTAACCAACTATACCAAATTGTGGTTGTCTGCGTGACATTAACTCCAAGAAGCTCAGCCAATATATCTGCACCGTCATCCTTGTTAAATACATTAACACTGAAGAATGCACCGGTGATGGAGATATACAACAGAGAGGGCACATCGTCCAAAGTAATCGTCATCTCCCCAATTGGAAGATGGAAGCTATTAGTGTCACGATGCCACCTCTCTACGAATGCAGAAATGATCCCTTTGTCGATCATTTCATAGCTGCATTTTAGCAAAGAATACAATCCTGAGCTTTTAACCAGTTGCTCAACCTCTTCATGTTCAATAACAACTTCTTTTAATTTTTTGCCGTTGCTAAACACGCTTAATTCCCCTGATCCTAAAATTAATTAAGCGAAAAAATATAAGTTAAAACACATTACAACAACAACTATTAAAAATTTAATTTCATTTGATTGATAAAATTACCACGTCATCCCAGAGTCGGGTCGCCACGTGATTGCCGAATGTCTATCAATTGGACCACCAGGATATGCTTCGAGATGGGCTTATTCCTGTTGCCGCTGTAGTCGTCGTCGTTATGCCCGTGCGGAAGCAGTTGGCCTAACACGACGACCCTCCACATTAGAAGTACCCTCGTTAATTATAGCACGACCCTCTCTATCCGTAAACATAGTGCGCACCATATCTGTAAAACCAAAAATCATAATAAAAATTAAAACAACAAATCCTACGTGAACCCATTTTCGAAAACCCAGAAACGTACGTGAACTCAGTTCACGAACATGTTCGTGAACTGAGTTCACGTAAGGCATACGTTAACTCAGATCACGTAAACCTTACGTTAACTCATTTCAAGAACATGATTCGTGAACTGAGTTCACGTACGTTTCTGGGTTTTTGAAAATGGGTTCACGTACGTGAACTCAGTTCACGTACGTTTCTGGGTTTATTGCAGCGAAGGATTTCATCAGCATCAACAATGGAAACTTGATTTTAGGGTTTAGGGTTTCTGGTTCATAATAATAAACACAAACAACTATAATAATGTACAAAAAAAACAGGGACAATGCTTACTTGATTCGTGAACTAATGATTGATGAAGAATGAAGATGATTGATGAAGATGATTGATGAAGACGATTGAAGATGATTGATGATGATTGAAGAAAATGGAGAAGATGATGAATGAGCTTGATGAAGATAGAATGAAGAGGATGAAGATAGAATGAAGAGGAAGAAGATGCAATGAAGAGGAAGAAGATGGGTTAGGTTAGGTTAATAAAGGGAAGGGCATTTTTGGAATTTTGGTTTTCAAAAAATCTTGAAGGGTATGGGTAGTAATATAAGGGGTGTTGGTAGTAAAAGTGTAATAATAATAATGTAGTGTTTGCTTAATATGTATGACAACTAACCAATTGGATCTGGTAACGTTATTGCTTTATTACACAATCATTTGACTTTACCTTTTAGATGTTTTTTTGATGTAAAGTAAATATGTGTTTCTCCTATAATAATTTTGCAGACATTTTTGTAAATAGATAAAAATACCTCAACACAAATAATTAGATTAAAAAATTAAACATTATATAAAAATCAAAATTTGAGTTTTACCGAACAAAAAATTACTTCCGTAGAACTTAGAATTGAATTTTAGGTAACTAACTTTTAAATACAATTTACTATAAAATAAAATTTTATGTTTTATAAAATTAATGTTCAAGTATCGCCGAGTAAAAAATTACTTATGTAAAATTTGTAGTTGAGTTTTATATGATCAATTTTTTAAAAATAATATTTTGTAACTTAAACATTACTTTTACCGAAATAAATTTTTTTAAGTTTAAATATGTCTTTGATCCTTGTAATTATAACATTTTTTTATTTTGATCCTCATAAGTTTTTTTGTTTGGTTTACATCCTTGCAAATATAATTTCATTTCCGCTACAAAAACTCTAAATCGTTAAACCTAAGTATAATATAAACATAATTTTTTTTAACCTAAAAATAAACCCTCAATGTAATTAAATTATAACCATTTTTAACTTCAAATATTTCACTCTTCTTCTCTTAAAAAACCTAAAATTAACAACTTCAAAATGGTTTCTTTTGAAATTGTTGGTTCAAGTTTAGAGCATCAGCTCTGACAAGTTAATTGCAAGATAGCAATATGTATTATATTATCAAAGATAGCGACGATATTAAGATAATATCGGTGAGTTTCTTTTGAAATTGTTGGTTCAATATTTTTTTTAGTTTTCGTCTTCTATAATAATCGTTTCAAGGTGAAACCCGCTTTGGGGACTTCTTGGTTGACTAGATTTTTCAATTCGTTGACAAGATTCTTGATGGAATTGGAAATCGAATTGAGAATGTTAACTAGAATTGAGAAATGATTGGATCTAATAATTTATGAATCGGAATTCAATTAGTTGATGACGGAAACAATCAGTTCATCATTTTGAACCAATTCCCAATTACTAGCTTCAATTTTAATTTTTCCATCCATCGACGCAAAGAAAATTGAAACGAATCAATCGAAATAAGTGTAATTTTTTAGGGCAGAAGAATAAAACATTTAGGGGAAGAAGAATGAAGCATTTGGGGTTAAATTTATGTTTTTTTAGGGAAGAAAATTAAAACATTTGGGGTTAATTTGAAGTTAAAAAATGTTTTAATTTATTAAATATTGGAGTTTATTTTTAGGTTAAAAAAAGTTATATTTTAATTATATTTAGGAACGTTATTACAGTTTTTTGTAACGAAAGTTAGATGGAATAACTATTTTTAAATAAAATTATATTTGCAGGGATGTGAACCAATAAAAAACTTATGAGGAACAAAATCAAAAAATGTTATAATTGCAATGACCAAAGACATATTTAAACCTTTTTTTTTTATGTAAAGCTCAGCTTCATATCATCATTTACTATTATAATATTACAATGCCAATGAGTGCTTTTTGGCGCCAAAATCATCCCTTAAAAAGTGGAGTAATCACATGTGTTATTATTTAATCGACTCAAAACTAATAGCATGCAAAATAATCATGCATGTAATGTTATGTCTTACATTGACTATACTTTGATAGACTTGAAACAATTCCACACCAACATGTTTGCCCTCACATGTTTATAAGGCATGCAAATAAAAGACTAATAAATGTATAACATGTACATTAAATGCATGCAACTGTTGAGAAAATGTAAAAAAAATATTCTAGACAATAAAAAAGATAGTATGCGCAACCATAATCATTATTTCCGCATTGAGAACACAAATTTCAAATAATTTTTCTTTCCCAAGGTAGCACAAGGCGGCATAAAGATGCAATCATTGAAAAATGTTAGAAAAATTCATAGCCAATAAGAAATATAGAATATGCAATCATAATCATTATTTCTTCACCGAGACAACAAATTTGAAATAACTTTTCTTTTCCAAGGTAGTGAAAAGTTCAAGACACAATGATGTAACCATTGTGAAAGTGTGAAAAAAAATTGTACAATAAAAAAGATAACATGCTCAGGCATAATTATTATTCCTGCATTATAACCACAAATTGAAATAATTTTTATTTTTCAAGGCAACGCAATGTCCAAGGCATAAAGATGCAACCATTGAAAAAAATATGAAAAAAATTCTTGACAATAAGAAAGATAGCATGTACAACCATAATTATTATTCTGACATTGAGATCACAATTTTGATAGAACTCTTCTTTTTCAAGGTAGCACAAAACTCAAGATATATAGATGCAACCATTGGGAAAATGTGAAAAAAATTCCTAGCAAATAAGAAAGATAACATGCATTGAACCCAAAGTGAGTCTATATAGCGCTCCGCTTTTTTGAAAAAATGTTGCTGCATGTATTAAAAAATTCAAAATTTTTAGATTGCGTTTTTTGAAAAAGCGATTTTGTAGGGCCAACCTTTAAATAACGTTTTTTTTTGTAAACCGTTATCATAGACATATACATTAGAAAGCGCTTAAATGAGAAGTGTTCTCCTATATCTAAAAAAAATATGTGCAACCATAATCATTATTGCTACATTGAGACTACAAATTTGTAATAAATTTTCTTTCCCAAGCGCAACCCAAAGCCCATTCCTCCCATCATCTCCATTTTTCTAAAAAAAACTCTATTCACCCATTTTTTCAATTGTTGAAATATCATTACACCTCTTCTCTAAATTTAGAAGCACCACCACCTTTCTTTATCTCGAAATAATGTTTGAGAAGATCTACACTTATAGATTGACACCTTACTCCTCTTTATTATGTCTACCATCAATCTCCAAATGCAAAAAATGGAGGAATTTTTCTCCTATTTTATGTTTAGACTCATGAAAAATAGAGCATTTTTTGTCGGACTTTGTCTACTTCTCTTTTCCTACTTCATTATTTTGTTCATGTTGTTTTGTTACTATTGCAGCACTGTAGACATAGTTGGCACGACGGTGATTGCATTTGATTGTCCAACTTTTTGATGGAAAGTTTATTATCTAAAGTTTTAATTAAAGTCGTCGCCACAATTTTGTTGAGGTAACGAGATATCTTAAATCTATTATTATTTTAAAGGTGTTCAAAGTACACTGAATTTTTTATTTTGGAATGTGAAAATACAAATTATAATCTTGATTTTGAATAGTATAATGAAACCATTAGTTGTGATAGTTATGTGTTTTTGTCCAATTTGTATTAGTTGGACTTATTTATGAAGAATAACTTGAATAAATAGAGTTCAACATGAACTTATTCTATCGTCAATTGAAATATAAATTATTGCTTAGTTATGAAAGTTATAAACAAAGGTCAACATGCACTCACAAGCGCTTTCTGTAGATTGGGTATGACAACTAGTAAAACTTTGACTTATACAAGAAAATGATACTAAGTATGTGGTTTACAAATATTTCCTCAAACATAAAATTTTTGCAAAATATGCTTGCCATTGTAGAAGAAAACTACACCATTGTGTTGTATTGTAATGTCTTTGTTTTATATTTATTAGTATTGGTTTGAATGAATACAACCAAAGAATAATTTTTTTTAGATTTCGGGGTTTGCATGTTTGTTATCTTACTGTATTTGTTTTTTATTTATTGTTGTTGAATTGGATGGAGTATATATGAAAGGGCCATATTATTTTCTCTCACTATGTTGTAATCGCATATAGTTTGCTATAGAAATGTTCTTTGTAGTTTTTGATAAGTAGAATCATATCAACTTTTAGTTCTAGATATTTTATAGTTATGTTCATTTATCAATAGTTATATTATATCACTTCTTATGAGCTCTACAATTATGCTCCTATATTTGTCTCTTAAAAGGATAATAGTTTAATACAAAATAAAATTGTTGACCTTGAATCTTGCAATGTCATTGTTCTTTAATACCACAAATGATCTAATCATTATTAGTTGTGGTTACTTTGTGCGTTAACATAATAATCAGTCGGTTACTTCATCGTGTACGTTTACGTTGGTTCCCAATTAAATGCATATTGTTGTGCTCTGCCTAATTAATGGTGGCAATTTGAAATTCCCTATTCCCCTAGCACCTTTAGTGTTAGTCGGTACTACGCCGCCCTATTTCAAATCTTTTGTCCAAGGTCTCAATAATCCGTTCACCATTTCTTCAAGTCAATTACCCAAACCTTGTATCAAAGGGTCTGCCCTCGTTATCAAAATTTCAGAAGATGAATATCAATTAGATTTGGAGAGATGCCAAAAATAACCTTCATGATAGAGTCACCATGTCTAAGGGTGATACACCAATTACATTATCGGTTTTACGTGAAAAACTTATGAAGATATTGTTGCGCAAAATTCTGCAAGTGTACGTGTTTGTCAAGTAGTAATATATAAGATTATCTTATCCACAAGATTAATTTAACAACTACCAAATTAATCAAGATTTTATATTATTTAGACTAATGAAAATTATTGTTGGTTCGCGATAACAAAAACGTAATCATCGCATAAAAATTATAACGAAAATATATAACAACACAACTTTGAATTAATGGAAAGTAAACCTAAGGTCATGG
Source organism: Cicer yamashitae (assembly GCA_037974755.1). NCBI lineage: Eukaryota > Viridiplantae > Streptophyta > Magnoliopsida > Fabales > Fabaceae > Cicer > Cicer yamashitae. The sequence goes on from JBBPBQ010000003.1 coordinate 39,575,937, forward strand.
TTTCACTTGTAATATTAATACCTCAAGTCCTAGTTTTATATGAATTCTTATTTATTTTCTCAATTATCAATCTCTCCTTAAAACTATTAACAAAGATTCGTCATTCAATGTAATATTATTTTTCCTAAATTAATTCTTTGATTGATCATACAACAAATTTGTAGTGATTGAAAGATTAGTATCTATGTTTAAGAGAAAGTATAAAGAACCAAGAGGTTGAGAGCTCTAATTTTTTCTACTCCTCTTGTTCTTTTTCTAGTGTGCGGTCCCCTTTCTGTTTTTGATTTCTCCTCCTTATGATAGTAAGAAGATCCTAATTTTATGCAACAATCTTCCCCCGTCTTTGGCAACATTTTCTTATCATAAAATTCAATCTTTGTGCAACAAACCTCCTTCTTGTATTCATAAGTTGGAATATTAAACTTGATATTTTTGCACTAAAAACTTAATAGATTTAACCAATTTGATTTATTTTATCAAATCATGATCAATTCTAAAATACGATAAATAAATGAATAAATTAGAAGAAATTAAAATCAAAACTATAAAATAAGATAAAATAGAGGACAAATACCCTATTAAAATCCTATAAAAATAGGATTATCAGGTATGAAAACCAATTGGTTCATGGCAGGCAAAATTCTGCAAGTGTACGTGTTTGTCAAGTAGTAATATATAATATTATCTTATCCACAAGATTAATTTAACAACTACCAAATTAATCAAGATTTTATATTATTTAGACTAATGAAAATTATTGTTGGTTCGCGATAACGAAAACGTAATGATAGCATCTATTATATATATTTAAAACAAACTCCATGCCACCTCATAGTAATTCTTCCACGTGTACAAACATATTCCACCTCAGCAAAAATGTTGATGTGTACGCTCCCGTTAGAGAGTTCTCTTGTGCATTGTGTTTCACCTCATTTTTTCTCTACTTAGTTTCTAAATAATTTTCCCCTCTTTTAATCCTTCTAATCCCTATTTTTTTTTAAACGCTTTCTCTTCATCTTAATATCCTCCAACAGTTTCTTCAATTTTTTTTAAACGCTTTCTCCTTCATCTAAATATCCTCCAACAGTTTCTTCTTTTCAATTCTAATGTATTCACTTCGTCGCTAAGATCCTCCAATTGCTCTGCTTCCTCATCCTCTTCGACGTCCCTCCGCGGTCAAAATAAGTGGTAGCGTCCCTCCGCAGTCAACTTCTGCTTCCTCATCCTCGACTGTCTGGCCCATTCACGATTCACAATCATCCTCTCGGTCCAAAAAAAAGTGGCAACGACCTTCTGCCGTCCGCTTCTGCTTCATCATCGTCGACCGTCTCGCCGATACACAATTAGAAATCATCTTCTTCGACGTCTCTTTGCGGTAACTCTTTGAAATCGTGAAATCTTACCTAGATTATTATCAAATTGTATACATAAAACAAACCTCCAAATCTATTTTGTTGTCATCTTATTATGCAATTTTTTTATAATTTTTTTTTTTGACATTATTATGCATTTCTCATTACTTTCAATTTATGTCAATCAATTTATATCAATCCTCCTTTCACGTTCATACACAATTACGTCCTCTGCGGTAACTCTTCGAAATCGTGAAATCTTACCTACATTATTATCAAAGTGTATACATAACACAAACCCCAAATCTATTTTGTTGTCATCTTATTATGCATTTTTTTTATAAATTATTTTATAATATTATTATGCATTTCTCATTATTTTCAATTTATGTCAATCAATTATATGAGTAATATTTTATGTTATCAATCCTCCTTTCACGTTCATACACAATTATTCCAATTCAATTACATTTTTCTATAATATTTTTATAATGCATTTTTTTTATTATAAGTAATATTTTTCACTATCAATTACACATATAGTAATATTTTACGCTATCAATCTTGCTTTGATGCACAATTATTCCACTTAGGGGTCGACAATGATTTCATAAATTAAAAATTCAATTACTCATTAAATTCAATGGAAAAAAATCACCTAATCACTCATAAATATCGTCATAAATGTTTTTTATATAATTCCAATTCAATTACTCATTCAATTCTTATTAGGATAAGTAATGATTTCATACGTTTAAAATTCAATTATTTATTAAATTTAATGGAAAAAACCACATAAGCTCTCATAAATATTGTCATAAATGTTCTTTATCTAATTCTTTGTATTATCTCAAATTGGTAACAATAATAAATCGGTATAAATGAGTCACAACCAAGGCTCGGTCCAAAGAAAGTGGCAACGTCCCTCCGCGGTAACTCTTTAAAATCGTGAAATCTTATCTAGATTATTATCAAATTGTATACATAAAACAAACCCCAAATTTATTTTGTTGTCACCTTATTATGCATTTTTTTATAATTTATTTTATAACATTATTATGCATTTATAATTCTTTCAATTTATGTCAATCAATTATATGAGTAATATTTTACGTTATCAATCATCCTTTCACGTTCATACACAATTACGTCCGTCTGCGGTAACTCTTGAAATCGTGAAATCTTACCTACATTATTATCAAATTGTATACATAATGTTTAACAATTTTTATAAACATTGATATTATATCTAAATCTGTCACAACTATTATTATATTATACTTATAAAACATAAATTAATCGAACAATATTGATTGTCAACAATATATATGACCATCTCACTTATGCCCATTCAATTACATATTCAAGTGTTTATGAAAGTTTTTCTCATGAGTTCTCTATATAACAACTATAATTAGCTTTTTGAGAACTTTTAGTTATACATTTTTGTTTGAAAACTATTACTATTTTTCAATACATTTAAACACACCGAAACTAAATTAATGCATATATAATGAAAATCTATATACTTTCAAGGACATGGATTCATATTCATATATACTTCTATACCTCAAAATTTCAATATCTACCATAGGCTATACCTCAAAATTTCAATATCTACCATAGGAGTAAGCTATACAGACTTTACTCATAATAACATCTTTTAAGAAACCAAACTCATAATATCTTTTAAGAAATCAAGCAAGTCATAACATTTCATACAAGTATAATTTTACAAATAATTTTTTCATTTTCAATATTTTTAACAAAAATATCTAATGAATTTTGTGAATAAATAAAATATCAACATAACTACAATTCAATTACACAAACAATTAGTTAAAACTTTTAAATACCTAAAACTATATTTAAAGTATATGTAAATGTTTAATAAAATAATTTTCAAACTCTTGATGAAATATATCCAATAAAATTTTTTCTTTACAACAACTTCCCATGCTCGCAATTAAAACATCATACTAATAAAACAAATAAATTTAGACTACGCTACAATATAATTCAACATTAACATTCTTTAAAATAAAAAATATTAAATATTAAATCATATTTTTAACTTTTTACATCTTATTTTTGGGTTTGTATTTTACATTTTATTTCATCAAATATATACAAGTACCATTATATGTTGAAAAACAAATTGACAATCAAAGTACAAGGAGAAAAACAATCATCCAATATTATAAGTTATCATGCGAATTTTACAAAAAGTTTTAAAAAATTAAATTAGATGATTGTGATAAACATGATTTTCCATCATTTTAATTTTCCTAATTATATTCAATTATTACAAATCAATAGAGTAATATTATAAGATAACTATATTTATAATACATAAAATATTTCTTATAAATCTTATGAAATTAATTAATTAATGTCCGCGCAACGCGCGGGCCATAATCTAGTAAAAATTATAACGAAAGTATATAATAACACAACTTTGAATTAATGGAAAGTAAACCTAGGGTCATGGTTTCACTTGTAATATCAATACCTCAAGTCCTAGTTTTATATGAATTCTTATTTATTTTCTCAATTATCAATGTAATATTATTTTTCCTAAATTAATTCTTTGATTGATCATACAACAAATTTGTAGTGATTGAAAGATTAGTATCTATGTTTAAGAGAAAGTATAAAGAACCAAGAGGTTGAGAGCTCTAATTTTTTCTACTCCTCTTGTTCTTTTTCTAGTGTGCGATCCCCTTTCTGTTTTTGATTTCTCCTCCTTATGATAGTAAGAAGATCCTAATTTTATGCAACAATCTTCCCCCGTCTTTGGCAACATTTTCTTATCATAAAATTCAATCTCCTTTAAGTGTCCAACAAACCTCCTTCTTGTACTCATAAGTTGGAATATTAAACTTGATATTTTTGCACTAAAAACTTAATAGATTTAACCAATTTGATTTATTTTATCAAATCATGATCAATTCTAAAATACGATAAATAAATGAATAAATAAGAAGAAATTAAAATCAAAACTATAAAATAAGATAAAATAGAGAAAAATACCCTATTAAAATCCTATAAAAATAGGTTTATCAGATATGAAAACCAATTGGTTCATGGCAGGTTGTTCCCGTTGGAAAAGGATTATACAAGTTCTCCTTTGCTTCTCGTGAAGATTTGTAAGGTGTTTGAACACTTGAATTTTGGAATATGAAACCAGGTTTTCTTCATGTTTTTTCTTGGTCGAAAGATTTCAATCCTAATTTAGTAAGAAATACAAAAGCCCAATGCTGAATTATTTTCGCAACCGCTTCAGGTATTGTAAATCCTTTATCTTTGAATGAAGCGACCAATTCAAAAAAGTTGGGACATTTTGCCCGAGTTTTGATTTATTTGGACATAGCACAAGAGTTGAGATATCACATTCTTGTTGAAGGGTATGCATTTTTCATTTACATTGATTATGAAAAACTACCACTATTTTGTACATCCTGAAATTTGTAGGGCATTATATAGATAATTTCCAGAGTAATGGCAATGGAATAGTTCTCTCTGCTAAAGATTTGGGAGTGGTAAAAGCTCAAAAAGATGTAGCAGTAGTAAATAATTTGGTTAAGAAGTATGTCCCTAAAAATATTGATTTGGACAATGTCGAAACTAAAGGTGTAAACAATGATATTTAGGGTAATAATACTTATCGTATTGTTAATTCTCTTTTTGTTGATCATATCTCCAACATTGAACTAGGTGGTGTCAACATTGTTATTCAAGAATCTACTCCGAATCAGGAAAAAAAAATTGATAAAAATGGTGCATAAGCTTTTGACTCGGATTGAGTTGATTTTGAGAATTCATAAATCATTTTAGAGACAAATCAAGAATTTGAGGTTCAGGCTACACAGGGTTCTAGAAATGTAATTCATAAGGTCTTTGATTTTGACTTGTCTAATTCGGTTAATACAAGTCATCTTTGAGAGGATCATCAATATCCAGATATGCATATAATTGGTTCTTGGATTTATGTAGTATTTGAGGAGTATGGTGCTCAAAATCATCAAGTCTCTTCTGATTTGGGGAATTGACATTCAAATGTTATGGTCCCCAAGTATGACATATCAAAATATTATTGTTACTGACGATAATTTACATTTCATGGTTGCACATGACTTGAAGATATTGTAGGGATTTATTCAAGAGAGATATAGTAGCGAAGCATATCGTTCTACTGCTAGTGAGAACATTTTACAGAGATGATTTTTTAGGCACAAAAAAAGTATAAGCAGAAGGAATCTATATTATATAATTTTCTCCCAAGGCTGGAAAACCTGTATGATTTGAGACACTTTTTTAACACTTTTTATTCTTTTCCTAGTTAAGGTGCATGTCCCCAGTTTCTTTTTTTTGTTTTACTTTTAAATAAAAAAAAATGTATTTTTCGATAAAACAAAGATAAGAAGTTTATCAAAATAAGATTTTATTACTACGACTTTCCATACATTAAATCATTGTTCCAAAACAATAATAAGAGTCACTAGTGCAGAAAAGGGAAGAAAAAAATATTTCACATTAAATTGTTACCTGATATGTTTGCTACCGTCGTGATATCTAAATACATATTATATTGGGCAATCAACTAATGAGATATATCAAATTTAATATGGGTTGATTTCCAACTAATGTCAAATCTCAATTTTTGTGTCATTTTTTGAAGTCTTTTTAAGTCGGGTAAATGGCACCCGATGTAAAATCTCAATATTGTTTTATATTTTTTTCAATTCTACCCTTACAAATCAATAAAAAAAACAAACACATTTTACAACCAAAGTTTAATACTAACAACAACAACAAAAATTCAAAACTAACAACAACCAAAATTAAATACTAACAAAATAACATACTAAAATATAGAAACACTAAACCATAGAACTCTTTGAAGTTTGAACCAGTACAATTTGACAACCTCCAATCCAATTACTACTAAAAAGTTTGTTGCTATGAACCAATAAAATTAAGAGATACACAAGCGATACCAGAGCCATTTCCAGAAGCTGACACGACCTGTGATTCTTCTTGTTTCTGTTTGAGAGAGAAAGGTATAAAAATCATGATCTTTGTAAACTAACAAAAGGATGATTGATTGATGAGCACATTTACAAAACTATGAACAAGTAAGGAACTTATTGGAAATTCAAAAAAGCATTTAGAAAGTACCTGTGGGATCAACTTCGCTGGCAAGTTTAATACCATCTTGATTGGCTGGAGATATATCTAGAATAATGGAATTAGGATGTCAAGAGAATAAATCAATCGAAAAATGAAATTTCAGTTAATCACACATACATATATTTATCATAAAGAAAAAGAAATATTTATCATATGAAACCTCTTAACTTTGGACCAACATACCATACAAACACCAACTTCATCCTTCAATATACATGGATGTTGTGAAAAACGGAGATCAATCAGTCAATGAACCCAGAATATTCTTGGTTCTATTTGAAAAAACGAAGATTGATTGAAACTAAAACGAAGATTGATCAGCAGAAGTCAAGAACGTTCTTCGTTTTTTACTGAAACGAAGATTGATCTTTCTTAACAAAATTAAAAGTTTGTAATGCTAAAATGAACACACACAATTGTTAACCTAGTTGATTAACTCCTACGTCTGGGGGACTGGATCCGACTTGAATTATCACTAGTTATGAGATGAAAATAATTACAAAGATAGATTTTCTATGCTGCCAGTTTTTTTCTGCACTTAGTAAACTGCAGCTTGCTTTCTATATTTTGATCACTCTGTTTTTTCAGTTTTGCTTTGGCTTATATACAGTTTGTTTACAATTTAGAGTAACAAACTAACTAACTAAAGTAGTTACAACTAACTAACTAACTGCCCAAAACAGTTTGACTTCTTAATTGAGTACCACTTTTAACAATGGAAATTACAGTTGCGGAGACAAAGCATTTAGTGTCACCAAAAAATATTAAGTCAAAAAAATGTAATGAAATACTTGTTACCTCCATGTGAACATATTTCAGAATTCCTTTTGAGCAATGTTTCCCTTTAGAGAACTTGACCCTATGCATCTTTCCAAACACATAGTGCTCACAAAATTCAAGATCACTGATCTTATCCCCATAATCACCTTGCCTCCATCAGTTTCTTTGTAGTCAAGAAACCAATCTCGATTTGAGGTCATAAACACCCTGAGTCAAGTACCCAGTCATCATCCATGATTTCAGTTGAATTTGCCATAAGAACTTCTGAGCTTTCATATCCTTCAGAAGCTATAGATGCATTTCCATAATCATCATCACTATTTGATTATTTCTTTCCTTTCCAATCTGGGCATTCTTTCTTGAAATGCCCCTCCTTTTTGCATATGAAACATCTCATTTTAGACTTGTCCTTTTCTTTATTCTTGAACTTATTCTTTTGTTTTTTATTCTTCTTCCCTGCCTTGGCCTTGACAAACAATCCCTCACCACTGCTTTCTTCTTTTCCATCTGACTTCCTCTTCAATTCTTTGGAGATTAGTGCAGCTTGTACTTCTTCTAATGACAAAGAATCTCTACCATACAGAAGTATATCACACAGATTGTCATAAGAGCTTGGTAATGAATTTATCAACAGTCGGGCCTGATCCTCATCATCCAATTTTACATCAATATTTTCAAGATCTAATATTATCTTATTAAACTCATCCATATGATTTTCAATTGACCTCCCAGGTTGCATCTTGAAAGTATATAATTTTTGTTTTAAGTACAAACGATTCGCTAATGGCTTTGTCATGTATAAAGATTCTAATTTGAGCCAAATACCTGCTGCAGAGGCCTCCTTTGACACTTCCCTCAGAACCTTGTCTCCAAGACTCAAGATTAAAGCACTATGAGCCTTGTCCATGATATCCCTCTTCTCCTTCTCTGATAGTGTGGATGCCATGTCTTTCTCTCCTCCCAGTGCTCCTGCCAAACCTTGATGAACCAGCAATGCTTTCATCTTGAGACGCCATACCCCAAAATCATTCTTCCCATCGAATTTTTCAATTGCATACTTTGTTGATGCCATCCTTCCTTTGAATCGAATACTCCCGTGCTCTGATACTAGTTGTTGTGAAAAACGGAGTTTAATCAGTCAATGAACCCAGAATGTTCTTGGTTCTATTCGGAAAAACGAAGATTGATTGAAACTAAAACGAAGATTGATCAGCAGAAGTCAAGAACGTTCTTCGTTTTTGACTGAAACGAAGATTGATATTTCTTAATAGAATTTGAAGCTTGTAATGTTAAAATGAACACACACAATTGTTAACCTAGTTCAGAGATTAACTCCTACGTGTGGAGGACTGGATCCGACTTGAATTATCACTAGTTATGAGATGAAAATGATTGCAAAGATAGATTTTCTATGCTGCCAGTTTTTTTCTGCACTTAGTAAACTGTAGCTTGCTTTCTATATTTTGATCACTCTGTTTTTCCAGCCTTGCTTTGGCTTATATACCGTTTGTTTATAATTTAGAGTAACAAACTAACTAACTAAAGTAGTTACAACTAACTAACTAACTGCTCAAAACAGTTTGGCTTCTTAATTGAGTACCACTTTTAACAATGGAAATTACAGTTGCGGAGACAAAGCATTTAGTGTCACCAAAAAATATTAAGTCATAGAGAATAAAAGCACACAACTTTGCTGCCAAATTCTTAACAAAAGAATCAACTAAAACTCAACAATGAGTTTGAAGAGTTATGTAAGTCACACCTCAGAGCGGGAGAGTCCATTGGCTACAAACAGAGAATTCAGTTGGTTCAAATTAAAGTTTGGTCTTCCGTTTACGTTATAAAAAAAGTGTAAAGAAAATGTGGACTATGTCGGTAATTGGTTATACTCGAAAAATATTGTCCAAATATTTCGATCAACTCTAATCAATTGATGTAATTTTTATAAAATTTGTGCTGTTGTTTTTTATGAATGAATTTTAGTGAATTATATAATTATATATTTTTTTTGTTAAGTTTAAAAATAAAATATGAATGTATGAGATTCTTTAGAAAGTTTCATTTGTAAATGACGATTTCCTATTTCCTACTGTACCAAAAAAAAATAAATTGATATATAATTTTAAAAAAGACTATATTGATAAATAAAAATTCAAAAAAGGGTTATTAGAAAAGAAAAACCTTATACAAAACCATGTGCAAAATAGACCCATATCTTTTAAAAGAAAATAAAAAATACCCCGAAGAACCATGATTTATTTTCTTTTAAAAGATGGATTCATTATATAGCAGAAGATTTCATAATGAACTGAAATAACAAAAACCTTTTTGATAACCTTTTTTGATGTTTTCTATGGATGAGAATACTTTGTCGCGAAAATGGACAGCTAAAAATTCAAATAATCACTGAAAAAAGCAAATAATTAAAATAATGTTTATTTCCAGTTAGATCATTTTTTATATTAATTAATACATTGGTCGTCATCAAAAATTATGTAACATGCATTAGCCATCGAAATATCAGTTAATTAATTGGATTAATAATATAAAAATTCTTATGAAACATGAGACTCTTGTTGAATGATTCAAGAGAAATGATACGTAGACATTAGATTTTATTATTCGATCGACGCTGTCTAATGATGCAATTTTTAATTGTTTAGTAATTTTTTTCTCTTATCAATTTATTTCCACCGTCCAATCCAAATTTGTTTGCGTTTGGTTTTAGCAAAGTCATATCTTGAAAATTCAGTATCTTGTAGATTGAGGTAGAAGAATATTCATGAATATTGGCTAAGGATAGTATATCCACTAAGTGTGACAGAAAAAAGTGACACTCAAAATAATTGAAGTGTACCGTGTACGCCTCAAACGAAGATAAAAGCCACATAAAAATAGCTAAGTGATGATTGATGTGTTTTTTAGGCTTTAGCTTTTGATATATAAAGTACTACTTACTCAGATCTTAATATGCGGTTATTCACTTTTATGGGTTAGACTACTTTTTCTTCTCATTATTACTTTGAGTTACGTAGAATTAGTTGATGGAAAACAGAGTTTGTTTAGGTGTAATAAATAAGACGGAGTGTAATTAGTGAAAGTGTTGTTTCTTTTACCTTTAGATATATAGAGAAAGTATATGGCTACAAAAATAATTAGATAATATTATTTTTAAAAAGATTAAATTATTTTTTAGTCTCTTAATTTGTTTTCTGAATTCATTTTAGTTCTTTAATTATTTTTCATTCTTCTTAACTATACTTCTATCAATTAAGTTGATTATTTTTATTAGTTTATGTCAAAATATGTTAATTTTTTTCATCTTTTTCATCTCACTCATCTTAAAATCCATAATTTCAGAAATCTTTGATCTTTTTCAATCAAAAATCTAGAAAATTAATTCAACTTATGCCCTTCAAATATAACCTTTCAAATCCATAACTCAAAGTCAAATCCATAACGTTTCAAACTCATAAAAATGAAAAATCTTTTTTTTTTTTTTTGTGTTATTTCACAAGGGGTTCTAAACAATAAGACTCGTTGCTCTTCACCAATATCATATATGTTTCTTAATCACTCGATTCGTATTGCTTTAAGGTTGTTTTAGGATTTTCTTTCAATTTTACGAATTCAAGGTGTTGGGATTTGAGTTTTTCGATTTTTTATTTGTGTTTGGCTAGCTTTAAGTAGATTTGTGTTTTTATGTGTGTGTTGCAGTTAACATATAAGGTTGTGTTTCAAATCTGTTTTTATGTGTGTGTTTAGCTTACTGATTCTTTTTATTTTAAGGTTGTGTTTGAATTTAATGTCCATCATTGATTTGATGTCAGACATAATTTTCATATTTTCATATCAACCTCATTTTAAACTATGAAATATACCATACAAATCACATTTGACATATAACATTATTTCCACAAATATGACAATTCAAAAATTACATTAAAAAACACATGAATATATAATTAAAAAAATCATAATATATAAAAAAAAAATTAATTTACATACTACTAAAGAGAGGCCAAAATGGAGAAAAGAGATTGAGAGAATGAAAGTAGAGAAGAGATGAAAATAGAATAGAGAGTTTGAAAATAAAGAAGAAGAATAGTATAGATGAGGAAGAAAAGAAGACAAGTGAAAAGAGGAAAGAAATAGGCTATTTGTGTGAGATTAATGAACGTGGGTGAGGGCTAAAGCCCTAAGAAATGCTTTCTGACAAATAGTGATAGCTATAGCCATAGAAAATGTCTAATTTTGAAAGAAAAAAAAAACACATTCCCTAGGAATTTTAATGAGGGCTTTAGCCCTAGCAATGTTTTAATGTATCAATACTAGGGCTTTGACCCTCACAAACTCAAAAAAGGCCATATTTTTCTAGGGCTTTGACCCTCGAAAAATACCTAAAAAGACATTGTGAGGGGTTAAAAGTGAAGTAGCAATATCAATCACAAGGAACGGGGTTTGAATTGTGATCCCCTTTTTTAAAATATTAATTTCTGCTTTCAATTTATACTAACTCAAGATCAATCTTTGTTACTCATAAAAATTCAGAACGTTCTTGGTTAGTTAAAAATAAATGAAACTGATTATTTCTACGTGATTAGTGATAGTGAGTGAGAAATAATAAAGGATAGAGATAAGAGAATCACAAAATGATGTATCCTGGTTCACTCAAGGTTGACTACGTCCAATCCTCACAATTTGTGATTTTTTTCATTAATGTTTTTCACACAAGAACGTTCTTGTTTTCACATTTTCTTCCTTGATCACTCTTGATCAGTTACAACATTCACCTTTCAACCTTGAAAAGATTTTTACAGTTACCTTTCAGTCCATAAAGGATTTTTACAAGTTACCTTTTAAAACTCTTGCTATTGTCTTCATCGTGATGTTCCTTTTATAGGTATGGTGAAGGTCAGAGAAAGCTCATTATAGTCCTTACTGATCTTTAAGAGAGACATATGTTTAGAGTGATAATTAATAGACATGTATTCTATTTAATCCAGAACGTTCTTGGTTTTGTGTTTGTATGAACAGCGTGATTGAGGATTTAGCAATTGTTTGGTGTCAGTTCTTTGCCTTGCACGCATGTTGGGCTTTCTGTAAAAGGTGCAACAACAATGTCATTTTCATCCTTGTTGTCCTAGTTGTACTTGTTCATAGCTCATCAATATGTAGATTGATCTGGTTATTGTTATTGATGTTGTTTTGCTTTTTTAGGCCTTTAGCTAGACTTTTGGGCTTGATCATTGTTTTAAGTAGCCTTGATATTATTTTATCTTAAGATCTAGATTTTGGGAAATGATTTATTTTACTCCTATCCTTAAAACAAATTATCCAGAATGATTTGATAAACCACAATGATATTGTTATAAACCAGAATGATCTTGATTTGCCCAGACTAATATTCTTATGAACCAGAATAATACTGTTATACACTAGAATGATCTTGATTTTCCCAGACTAATCTTGTCATCAATTTCCAATTGAGTTAAAGCATGACTTACTTTGATTTCTATCATGTTGTGATCATTGATTGTTGTATGAGTGTACTTGATTACCTATCTTTGAATAATTCACTCAAAGACACAAGTTAAATAGCAACACAATCAGAATCATGATTAAAGATAATTAATTTGTTTGTTTATGTTCAAAACACTTAATTTAGGATTTTGCCTCAACAAAAAGTCTTGCCTATTTTCCATGGGCTAAAAAGCCCTAGGAATGGTATATCTATTTATTCTTGTAGTGATTACCAAGAGCATCTCCATCCTCCATAGCTACCTTTCGAAACAAAACAAGATTTTGTCGAACCCACCTTCCCAAATCCCCCCATTTGGAGTCTGTCACCACCCAATGTTGTCAAACTCAATGTCGATGATGCAACTGATTAACCCAATTGGGGACTCAGCAGTGTTTTTAGGGACTCCATGGGAATCTTCATTGTGCGGCAAGTTGGAGGGAGAACTTGGATTAGGGGTCTCTTGAAGTCGAGTTGTACAGCCCGAGAAAGGGGATCCAGGTCGCGTATGATATGGGGTTTAGATCGATGATTCTAGAAATGGATTGTCAGCAAGCTATCCTTGGAATGATGAAGAAGAAGCAATTTCGGGGTATCACCAATTCTGGAAAACTGGATTTTGTACCTCTTTAATCTCTTTAATATGTAAAAAATCCAATTTTACTCATTTCATTTTTTTTTTTAGAAAAGCTCCAAAATCGTACCCTTCACCAAAATATTCGATACGTAAAATTTTTTCTCCAAAAATCTGGTACACAAATTAACACTACCAGAAATTTTATTTTCAAAAACTCCGGTATGCAAAATTTATTTTAGATTATCAAAAGATTCCGAATTTTGGAAAAATCAAAATTTTCAATAGTGTTAATTTGTGTATCGGAAAAATAAGTTAGTTATTTAATCCCTGGAAAATTATGTTTTAAAATTTCTGGTAATTAATTTTATTCTACCGGAAATTTCCGGTTGAAAATAACTACTGAAAATTTCAGAAAAATTAAATTTCCGATTCAAGAAGTTCAGAGAAAAAAAATTACTTTTTCAGAAATTTTGGAATTTGGGGGTATGCTCAATTATCCGAATTTGTTTTAATTTTTACTATTCACTTAAGGGTATTTTAGTAAGTTAAGGAGTAAAAATTATAAATGAATGTACACATCTAATTAAGGGGTACAAAATCCAGTTTTTTAATGTACCACATTGCCTCAATCAATTGTATTTGAGGTAGCCATCACAATATAACACCCACCCGTAGGTATCCACTTAAATTCATCTAGATTTGGACTTGAAAAATTCAGTTTGATTGGATGTGGATTGTTTCTAAAATTAAAACCAGGGACGGGTCCGCCTTGTTATTAATAGTAGTACAATTTTTAAATTTTATATATATGTACGTATATAATATATTTAATATTTTTTTCAATATTACAAATTATAATATTCTCTCTATAAAAAATATGATTTTTAATATTTTTTAATTTTCTTATTGTATAAATAATCATTTTATTATATTAATTATAATAAATATGACTTTTAAATTATTATTTTATGTATATGAATGAGTGCGGGTGATAACAGGAATGAAGACTTAAATTTCACATCCGATAAAAAATAAAAAAAGTGCAAAAAAATTTAACTAGTTGGATGCAGAGGTGGGAGGGAAAACTCACCTCAACCCTACTCCATTGTCGTGTCTAATTTGAAAAATCTACTTGTCATCTCAGTGTTTAATCCTTCCACCCATACATATTACATGAAAATACTATAAAAAAAATGTTAATTATAAAACTTTTAAAAGTAAGCTTTAAGGAAGTTCGTATTTTTGCGATGGAAATGTCCAAAACCACTTTATAGTTTAAGATATTTCAAAAGTAAAATATTCAGTATAGTTTTGAGGGTTAAAAAATTCGAAATAAAAAAATATGTTAATATTCTAAATTTAAAATGTTCAGAATCCAAATTGATATTACAGTCAAATTCTCGGTATTTTTTTTTTCAAATCTTGGGAACCAATATACATTTTACGGTCACTTACTTAATCAATTGCAAATAGCCTAAGTTACAATACGTTCGGAATTCATATGATTAAAATGTACAAAATATGTTCCGAATATTTTACCATATTAAATTTAAAATTTGGAATATTGAATATTTTAATTTTGGAAAAATTTAGAATATTTATGTGTGTTCCGAATATTTTAAGTACTCACTTTCTGTTCCGTAAATTTTTCATAATATCAAAGAAAACACTCTAAAAGTTTCAAGATTTTTTTTGTGTGAATTTTAAAAGAGCAAAAATGGAATTTTAAAAATTGTAGAGGTGTAAAGATTTTAGATATAGGGGTAATTAGTAGATTACTCACTGTATTTGGATGATTTAAGGAGTATTAATAATATTAGACGATTATATGAATTTTTTCTTTAAAAAGTTTTGATTCTAGAAGTTTTAATGAGGCCCAAACTCTTCTTTTTTTAAATAATAATAATAAAGGACTAAAGAAGGACTGTTAGACTATTACCAATCAAATTAAAAAGGACTATTAGACGAAATTCAAAATGATCATCGTGCGAATAGTAACAATATAAAATTAACAATAACTCGTATCCTTTTCAATAAGAAAAGATCAAGTAACAAATATAAAATTAACAATAACATGTATCCTTTACAACCGGAAATGATCAAGTGACATATTTTATCAACAAAATTCTCCCTAACCAAAAGCTCTTTATCTAACTCTAGTAGCAAACATAATCCAATAACTTTCTCAACTCCAATAACTTTTTCAATTACAACTTACAAGTAATTAAATGCACATGCACCATTACGTAGAAAGTGATACATTAAAACAATAGATGAATTTTTTTCCCTACAACCGAATCTTCATCACCTAGAATATACCTAAACTTCTCAAAAGAAAAAAAAAAACCCAAATGATAACAAATATATCCAATACTGCTCCATAGAAAGATTCAAATGATGATCGCCATCCCTCAATTGCATACGCTCATGATAGCCAATCCCGAAACAACAATACCAAAATACCAATAAATTCTTGTTCATTGCGAAATGAAACCCTCTCATTCTCTTCAGTAAAAAAAAATCCATTTCTCTTCTTTGCGCCAGTGACCACTTTGCCAGACTATCCCGACAATTTCAAAGCAACTTCAATCAATATTGATGTTTTCTTGTATAAGTCTCTATTTGATTTTTGTTGTCTGTTTCAAATATCACCAACAACATGATAAAAATATCCAATACACTTAATATCCGAGTTCATTGCAATAAAAACTTTCATTTTTTGTTGTGCAACTCAAACAATTTCAAACGTTTTTTAAAAAGTATCGAACTCTATTCAACTCCCTTTTAGAATTTGTTGTTGATCACTTCGTGGAAAACAAGTGGCATCACGAGCCAAACAATGCATTTCCATATTCAAAGGGCGAGTATAGTAGAACTCTAATTCAAAAAAGAGATTATGTGTATTGGAAAGAAATATTAAAATTTACATAAATGTTTAGGATATAGATGTTTCAAAAACCATTCAGATTGACCTCTACATCCCAAAGATGATGTTGAATGGTATTGAAATTAACAAACCAAAAGAAAAATGGAAAGACTTAGATAAGAAAAATGTGCAATTGGATTGGAAAGCTAAGAACATCATTGTGCCCACTCTAGGACAAAATGATTTTCATAGAAATTATATTTGTTTGGCAACCCAAGATATATTGAATGCTTTAAAAATCACATATAAACTCTTAGATGAACAAAAGATTTAAAAAATTAACAAGTTAACAAATTCTATTAAAATGCTTAGCATGAAAAATGGTTTAACCATTTGTAAAATTCTAAAACAATTCAATAGATTAGTTAATAAACTCGATGATCACTACAAAAACTTTTGAAACGAAGATCTAATAAAAGTGTTGCATAGATGTGTTGATAATGATTTTAGACCCATAATTTCGAAATTTTCAAACCTAAAGACTTTGAATCTATGAGTTGACCTACTATATTTGAAGAGTTGAAGAAGTTTGAACAAGAGTTTAAGAACAATAACACTCAAGAGATGAAAGTGAAAAAGAGGAAAAGAAAGAATAAAGCTAATGATGGATCATCATCCAAATCAAGGAAGGATGATGGATCCTCTAGTAGAAAAGTGGATCGAGATTCCTCAAGTTAGAGAAGTCCAAGTACTAAGTCAAGTGACAAGGGTGAAGCAAAATTTTGCCTCATGGCTAAAGGTCACAAAAATGAGGTTATTGATGATGAAATTTTTCTTTTACCAACTGATGAAAAATTACACGAAGCTTTTGTAGAACTTCATGACAAATTAATATTGAAAAAGACTTATCCAAGGCATTAACTTTGGAAAGTAAAATTCATAGACCTTAAAAAGACTTATCCAAGGCATTAAGGCTAGCTCATGAAATTACACAAAAAATATCTTGTTTACATGAATCATCACAATGTGAAAAATGTAACTCATTAGAAAGTGAAAATATCTTATTGAAAGAAAGAATTTTCTAAATTTGAGGTTGAATTGTAAACTTTGAAAATTTAGAATTTTAGAAACCAATCTTATAACAACAAATCCTCTTTTTATAGATATTATCATAAATTTAAGAGATAAAATTTGTCACATGTTACTTGCTTCTATTATGGATAAAAGGGACACACATCCTATAAATGTTTTATAAGAAGTCTAATACAGAATGGTAGGATGGTGTGGATTCCCAAGAAACTAAGTCTTACAACTAATATTCAAGAACCCTACCAAAATTGGGTACTTATGAATTCTCATTAATTTCATTGTAGGTATGTTTGAGAACATCAAGTAAGCATTGGTTTCTTGATAGTGGATGCTCCAAGCACATGATGGGAGACAAATCCAAATTCATTCATTTAGATCTTAAAGAGGAAGGATTTGTAACCTATGGTGATAATAATAAAGGAAAAATACTTGGTGTTGAAAAATTTAGTAATATCTCATCCACTACTAAAGATAATATGTTGTATGTTGATGGACTAAAACATAATTTGCCTAGCATTAGCTAATTATGTGGCAAGGGGTATAAAATTTCTTTCAACTCCTCTTGTTGCAAAGTTGTACATAAGTTAGTAGGACATATGATTAAAAACAACTATATGATAAATCTTGATTAAGTGATTTCTATTACACCACAATGTCTAATCTCAAAAAGTGAGGATATGCGGCTTTGACATAGGAGATTAGGACACATTCACATGTATCATTTAAACAAATCGATTTCTAAGAATTTAGTAGTTTGTCTACCTAAGCTTCAGTTTGAGAAGCACAAGTTATGTGATGCTTGCCAAAAAAGAAAACAATCAAAGGTCCATTTAAATCTAAAAATCATATTTATACGGAAAGACCTTTGCAACTTTTACATAAGATCTAATTTGGACCTTCTCGAATTAGGAATACAGGTGGTAATTACTATGGTTATGTGATTGTTGATGATTTTTAAGATTTACATGGATATTTTTCCTTGCCGACAAAAGTGAAGTCTATAATGCTTTTGTCAAATTTGTTAATGTTGCTCAAAATTCTTTAAATTTGAAAATAACATCTATAAGGAGTGACCGTGGGGGTGAGTTTGTGAATCACTTTTTTAAAAAATTTTGTGTAGAAAATGAGATTGATCATAACTTATTGCCCCCTCGCACTCTACAACAAAATGGTGTTGTGGAAAGAAAGAATAATGTGCTTGAAGAGTTGGGAAGAACCTTGATCAATGAACATGATCTTCCAAAGTATTTTTGAGCTGAAGTTGTAAATATCAGTTGTTATGTTTTGAATAGAGTGCTTATAATGCCTATTCTAAACAAAACACTGTTGAGACAAAATCTCTAGTGATGTTTCAAAGATAACAAACCTTAATGATTAAGATATTTTGATACATTTTGTTATCGAATGTGTGCTTTTGAGAGATTTCATTAAGACATGTAAATCCTAAAAGGATTAAGCAAAGATGAACTAATCACAAGCAACATTATGTGAAAAAACTTGCGGATAGACTTCAGAAAGTTCAACTTTGAACATGAACATAGTTCAAAATATCCATTACAAATATCAAAATGTTCAACAAAGTGTAAATGAGAAAAGTTCGAAATGTTCATCATCACATGCAAGAAAATAACTAAAACTACTTTGGAGTAAGTAGGAGAATATGACATTAATATCACTTATCATCAAATGGGATATTGATATTAATTTCAATAAGAATATTCAATGTTATTTATAACAAAGAATGTTGGAATAAATGCAAAGAGAGTATTCTCATGTGTCACAAATAAACAATCATTATTAATGTAAATGATTCCTAAATTATTCCTCACTGTTCAGATTTAAAAAATGAATAACGATAGTAAGAACACCAAGAATATTCAAGACATTTATTTCAATGAATGATGAATAAAAGCAAAGAAGAAAATTCACATTTATCATAAAGGAAGATCATCATAATTATCAGGAAAAGTGGTTTCTCATTAATACATCACTATTAAGATTGACAAAGATCAAATAAGAAATGCACAACTCATTCGTGTTGGAAAAAACATCAATAATTATGAAGATCAAAATGATCAGTGTAGAATTTAGAATGTTCGCAGATCAAAAAGTTCTTCACTACAAGAAAAAATTGGAAGTACACTGTTAAAGTAGAGAAAAGTGTCTGCAAAGTACATAACACTAAAATACATGAATAATACAAATTTCTCTTTTGCAAGAAAGAAAAAGCAAAAAATCCAAGAACATTCTGAAGTCAAGCTCATGTTCAGAATGTTCAGTCAAAACTTTAAAGGAAAAAGGCCAAATGGTTTTTTAGAATTAAGGTACATGTCCAACAGCCACCCTTACCTAGAAATGCATACTAACCTCTCATATAACACCTTATTTTCTCCATTCAAAGAAATAAGAAAATTCTGATGTTGAAGAAGGTCTTTCATTAAAGGACAAAAGATGTACTATCAAAGACAAAAGGTTTATGCAATTGTTCTCCCAATTTCTAACAACAATATCATAATGTTCATTGTTCTTTAAGATAAACTTCAGTTTCAAATTACCAAGTGTTGGGACACAAGTCTATAATGGTAACATGAAGATCTGCAAGCTTCAATATGAAAGTCTCGCTCACTTATATAAGTTGAAAACCTAAAAACTTGAAGACAATGAGCTTACATCAAGTAAATTTAAAAAACGCTTTTCAATAAATTGTAAAACTTGATTAAAACGCTCAAGCACACTCAGATTTATTCGAATCTATAAAACTAAGTTTTCAAGAATGTACAAGTTCACTAAAAACTCAATCTTCAATGAGAATTTCAAGATAAAATCAATCTCATCAATTGTAAACTTTATGAAGTCACTTTATAAGTTGTAAAAGTGATTCAGTTGATTTGTATTTATTGTGAAGTCTTAAGTGACTCTAAACGAAGTGTGTAGCCCTCATAAGGCTAATAAAATGTAGGAAAGAAAGTCCCAAGTGGTAGTAGTGAGAAGTGAAGGAATTGTGAAGGTTTCTCAAGCATCATAGTGAAAAATATGAGGACTAGAAGTTGGGTGAACTAGGATAAACCTTGTGTGTAATTCTCTTTCTGTAACTCTTTTTGCTTTCATTATTAAAGTTTACATAACTCTTTTTGCTTTCATTATTAAAGTTTACATAACAGACACATCACTAAAAACATTACAAAGTTAATTTTACACTAGTACTTCATAACGTTCTAAAGTCAACTTTCTCTTATCTTTCCAAATGATAAACTTGAGAATAGTTTAACTAAGTGCAGATCAATTTTTAAAAAGATCAAAATTCAAACCCCCTTTCTTGTTACTATTGTTTCCACTTCAATCACTGTATGAACTTTTGAAAAGAAGAAAACCAAACGTTTCTCATTTCATTCATTTGGATGTAAGTGCTTTTTTAAAAAATGGGAAAGACAATCCTGACAAGTTTGATGCTAAAGCCGATGAAGGCATTTTTCTATGATATTCATCTAATAGCAAGTCATATAGAGTTTTCAACAAACGCACATTATTAATTGAAGAATATGTGCATATTATATTTGATGAATTGATCATGAACACCCAAAAGGAGGGGAAAGGTTCTTTATCTAATTATGAAGTACATTAACTTTTGGAAAAGGAAATGGAAATGATAAAGAACAAAGTCCAAAGAAGGATGACAAAGGAGAAAGATCATAAAGGGAGGAGGATGAAAATCCACAAATGGAAAAAGAGGCTGAAGTTGAAATTCTTCCACCAATATATAGGGTTGATAAAAATCATTGTAATGATAATGTCTTGGCTACTATTTCAAGAGGGGTATCTACAAGGTCGAAGGTACTCAAACTATGTCCATTCTCTGCCTTATTTATCAAATTGAGCCTAAAACAGTTGGTGAGCAATAACTGATGAAAATTGGCTTATGGCCATGCATGAAGAATTAAATCATTTTGAAAAAAATCACGTTTGAGGATTATTTCCTAAACCAAATCATCATCAAATTATTGGTTCCAAGTGGGTATTTTGGAACAAGCTTGATGAAAATGATATATTGATTGATAATAAATCAAGGCTTGTTGCTAAGGGTTACAATCAAGAAGAGGAGATTAACTTTGAGGAGACTTATGTTGCGGTAGCTAGGCTTGCAGCTATTTAGTTGCTTTTAGCTTTTCTTGCGTTTTTTACTTCAAGTTGTATCAAATGAATATCGAGAGTACATTTTTAAATGGTTTAATAAAAGAAGAAGAGTACATTTTTAAATGGTTTAATAGAAGAAGAAGTATATGTTTTTTAATTCCCAAGTTTTGAGAAATTTGATTACCCAGATTATGTTTATAAACTAAAACAAGACTTATATGCTCTCAAACAAGCTTTTAGAGCTTGGTATGAGCGCCTAAACAAGTTTTTAATTGCTAAAGGTTTTAAAGTAGAAATTTAGATAGGAAGAGTACAAGTGGAACTTGCCATCTATTTGAAAATAGTCTTATTTCATGGCATAGTCAAAAGCAAGTTAATGTTCTCTATCTATAGTTGAAAGTGAGTATGTGGTTGTAGCTAGTTGTTGCGCTAAAATTTTATGGTTAAAGCAACACTTATAAGAACAATCTACTTGGGTCTTTGGTAACCCTTTACGGGGTGTCGGTGCCTTAGTAGAATATTTTGATTTTGACTTTGTAGGTTACAAGTTAGATAGGAAGAGAATAAGTGAGACTTGTCATCTGTTTGGAAATAGTCTTATTTCATGGCATAATATAAATCAAGTTAGTGTTGCTTTATCTACGGCTGAAGCCGAGTATATGGTTGTAGCTAGTTGCTACGCTCAAATTTTATGGTTAAAACAATAACTACTTGACTATGATGTGAAATTGGATCACATTCCAATTAAAAGCGATAATACTAGTGTTATAAATCTTACTGAAAATTTGATTTTGCATTTTAGAAGTAAGCATATTGACATAAGACATCATTTCTTAAGAGATCATTTAAAAAGAGCGGATTACATATTTGAGCATGTATACACATCAAACCAACTAGCTAATATTTTTACTAATCCCTTGGCTAATGAAAGTTTTTTGAAAATAAGAAATGAGCTAGGTGTCTTGAATGTGTCATACATTGAGTTAGGACATGCATCTTGCATATTTATTATGAATGACTAACCATTTCAGAGGTCAAAGCTCATGGATAATCTACTTTAGTAATATTTCAAATTCTATCTTTTTGAATTTTTGGCCTTGATTATGTCTTCTAGTTGCTATTTAGGCTATTCATTTCCGAACACGTTTCATTATGTTTGCTGTATTTATCTTCTTTTGAATCTATTTCATGTTGGCTTTATGTTTCTACAAACCTTGGTTTGTATCTTTGTACTATGAATTATGTTGCTTTTATATCAATATTTTGGAGTTGATTTTATGTCAATTCTTAGTTGTGTATGCTTTGATTTCAATTAATATTTTTGCACAAGAATTTTCGATAATACTAATTTTGTAGTTGTTCTTTGTTTTTTTGATAATGTCAAGAGAAAGAAGAATTATAAAATTGTTTAGAAAACTCGCTTAAATTTTTTCCCACTCTCAAAATGTATAAAGGTTGATATCTGATATATCGATTGATTTTTTATAATTTAATTTGTTCGTATGATATGATCATTCCCTGTGTTTTAAATTATGTTATTTATTGCAATTATTAATTAAAATTTTCTTTTCTCTGATAAAATGTATCTGTTGTTTCTACCTATGTGTTAAACGAACAGATCCAACCTCAAATCTTAAAGACCCAAATAAGCACCGACAAATTGCGGTTGAGATCAAGTATGATAATATGAATCTTACAAATATATTACAGTGAACATTGTTTTCCATATAACTTCTTATGGTTTATGATGGGATTGTTGGCAATTGATGTTCTTATTGCATATAGAAGAACATTGGAAAGTCAACAAATTTATCAACCAATGTTCTTATCAACCAATACGAACATTGCTTCCATCATTATTTTACTTTCCAATATAATTATTTTATTTTCTGCATTATATTTTTTATTCTTAACTGTTTTATCAACCAAAATTTTCAATCAAATGCAAGGAATGTTGTAAAGATTTCTATAAAATGACGCACTTATGATCTCCTCCATGTTTTATTTTTCAGTGAGAATAAGTATATTAAAAGAAGTAAATCTCGATTATACAATCATAAATTGATTGTTACTATTAAATTTAAGTAAAATAATTTTTGCTTCCATTGTTCCTCACTTTCTTCTTTGGTGTTTTTTTTATTCTAACAACATATCTACAGTTGGTGTAATTTTTAACATTTTCTAACTTTTAATTCAAAAGTGTTTCAAAATATTTATTTTTCTAAGGTTTTGTGAGTTTCTTTTGTTTCATATTTAGTTATTAGTTTGATATGGTAAGGCTTAGCCTATTCAATCACAAATTGTGTTTCTTTGATAGGGTAATATTTAGCAAATTCAATTAAATATTTTGTGATTATTCATATTATATTTCTTTGTTGAATGTTGATTTTTTCGTAATGAATTATTTCCGATTTGGAAAATGGGTATGTGATTCGTATTTCATGAGTTGTGTACTTTCAAGTGCAAGAATACTAAAATATACAATGAGATATATGTTGTAGGACTTATTTATTGAATGAATGGAGTGTGCTATTTATACATAATTTATTCATATTCATTCTAACTGCCCTCTAACTATCTAACTAACTAATTAAGAGATTAGTTAGTTAGCTATCATATACACTTAGTATTTAACTTGAATTACACAAACTTTCAATACCAAGAACATTCTTGGTTTATTCTGATTTTTCCAGAACATTCTTGGTTTCTAATATTTTCCCTTAATTCAAGTTTCTAAGTGATTTTACACTTAGCAATCTTCTTAACTCTTCAAATCTAGTTGTCCTTAATGTCTTGGTCATGATATCAGGCAGCTGAACTTCAGTTTGACAATAGATGAGCTTTAGTTTGCATCTTTCAACTTGATCTTTTAAGAAGTGAAACCTTGTCTCAATGTTTCCACGAGACACAGGGTTCTTTGCTAGATTTATTGCTGAAATGTTGTCAATCATCAATGGTAATGGCATGCACACTTCAATCTTTAAATCTTCTATCAATGATTCCAGCCATAGTGTTTGGCATGCTGCATAGCTGCCAGCAATGTACTCAGCTTCACACGATGATAATGCAATGACTGGCTGCTTCTTTGAGCTTCATGCTATTGGAGATTTCATGAACTTGAACAAATAGCCTGAAGTGCTCCTTCTATCATTCTTATCTCCACACCAATCTGAATTTGAGTACCACACCAAGTCTCTATTTTCTTGTTTTAAATCTGTTGCAAACAGAATTTCATGCTCCAATGTGCCTTGAACATATCTCATGATTCTCTTAACTGCTAGCCAATGAGAATGCTTAGGTCTCTCCATGAACCTGCTTACCACGCCCACACTATAGCAAATATCAGGTCTTGTATTGCACAAGTATCATAGGGAACCCACAGCCTGCTTGAATAGGGTCGAATCAACCTGTTCTTCTTCACTTTATGTTCCCAACTTTGCATTGATCTCCATTGGAATGACGGCAGGGTTGCAGCTAGTCATATTGAACTTTCTTAAGATCTCTCCTGCATACTTCTTCTGATGCATCAACAAGCCTTCTTCAATCTCAGTGAACTCCATGCCTAGGAAATAGCTTAGTTTTCCCAAGTCTGTCATTTCAAACTCATCTTTCATGATTTCTTTGAATTCTTCAAATGCCTTGTTGTTGCTGCCAGTTACCAGCAAGTCATCAACATATAGGAACAATAGGATCATTGCAGGCCTTCCATTTAGTGTGTAATGCCTTACATAAACTCAATATTCCACTGTGCATTTGATGAAGCCAATGCCAATTAAGAATGAATCAATTCTTGTGTTCCATGCACTTGGGGCTTGCTTCCAACCATATAGAGCTTTCCTCAATCTTAGCAATTTATCCTCCTTTCCCTCAATCACAAATCCTGGCGGTTGAGAGACATATACCTCTTCTTCCAACAATCCATTCAGAAATGCAGACTTAACATCAAGCTGGCACATCATCCAGCCTCTAGCACAGGCCAGTGCAATCACAAGTCTGATTGTTTCAATTCTAGCCACTGGAGCAAACACTTAAGAACAATCTATGTCTGCCCTTTGCAAGAATCCCTTGACAACCAATCTAGCTTTGTACTTAGCAATTGTTCCATCTGGATTCAACTTAAATTTGTAGACCCACTTTACTCCAATTTGCTTCTATTTTGGAGGCAAGTCAATTATGTACCAAGTCTAGTTCTTCTCAATTGCATTGATCTCTTCCACCATTGCTTTCTTCCAGGGTCCTTTCATCAAGGATTCTTCAATATTCAAAGGTTCTATATATGCAAATAAGGCAAAATGAACCAGATCGCCACTTTTGTCAACTTCACTTTCATTGTACACTTCAAATTCTCTTAAGTGTGTTGTTACTTGTCTTGCCCTCTAAGGTCTACTTGACTCTACTCTTTCTTCATCTCTGTTTACACTGGTTTGATGATCCTCTTGCACTTGTAATGGAATTTGTGTAGGTTGGCTTGAGTTGCTGGTCTCTTGTTCCCAGTCCCAATGTTGGCTGTTGCTAGCTTTCTGTTTCCAGTCCCAACTTTCTTTCTCAATGATCTTGACATCTCTGCTGACCACCACCTTATCTCTGATAGGATCATAGAGCTTGTAAGCATCAGTTGGATGATATCCTACTAGTATCATGGCTTCACTTTTGTCTTGCAACTTCCTTTTTCTTTGGTCTGGTAAATGCTTGAAACATATAGCACCAAATGTTCTTAGGTGCCCTGCTACTAGTTTCCTTCCACTCCAAACCTCATATGGCACATTCTCTAGTAGCTTCTTTGTTAAACATTTATTTAGGATGTATGCAGCAGTTGATGCAGCCTCTCCCCAGAACTTGTGTGGCAGTCCCTTCTCTTTTATCATACTTCTAATCATGTCTAGAATGGTTCTATTCCTTCTTTCAGCCAGGCCATTGTGTTGAGGTGTGTAAGGAGCTGTTACCTCATGTTCAATTCCATTCTTGACACAAAACTCCTTGAATTCATGTGATGTATATTCTCCTCCTCCATCTTTCCTTAGCACCTTGACAGCTTCTCCACTTTGTTTCTCCACTTTAATCTTGAAGTTCTTGAATATGTCATATGCTTTATCTTTGGTTTTAATCAAATAAATCCATCACATTTTACTGAATTCATCAACAAAGGTTATGAAGTATTTGTTACCTCCTAGTGATGGCACCTCAAATGGTCCACATATGTCACTTTGAACCACTTCAAGAACGTTCTTCGCTCTTGCTTGCACTTGTGATTTAAATGAGTTCCTTGATTGTTTCCCTACCATACATACTTTACACACCTTCTCAGGAACATCAATCATAGGAATTCCACTAACCATCTCCTTGACTCCTAGTTCTTGCAAGCTTCTGAAGTTGAGATGTCCAAATCTTGAGTGTCAAAGCCAATTTTCATCAATTGAGCTTGTTGCCTTCAAACATTGAATATCTACAGCTTGTATGTTGATAACAAAGGTTTTGTTCTTTGAAAGAGGGCCTTTTAATATCATCTTCTTTTGCCCATCATACATCTTTAAGGCATCATCCTTCATAATCTCCTGAAACCCTTTCTGAACCAGTTGTCCTATGCTCAGCAAGTTACTCTTCATTCCTGGCACATACAACACATTTTCAATCACCACTGTTTTGCCATTTCTTCTCTTGATCACCATGTTGCCAGAACCCTTAGCTCCCAAGGTTCTATCATCAGCGAACCTGATCTTTCTCCTTCTTGATGTATCAATATCCAATAGCCATTCTTTGTGACTTGTCATGTGATTGGAGCATCCAGTATCAAGAAACCAGAATTGAGACGAATAATGTTCTTCGTTTGTGGTAGCCATTAACAAGACTGTTTCTAAGTCTGACGAAGAACATTCTTCGTTTGTGGTAGTCATCAACAACACTGTGTCTGAGTCTGAATCTTCTTGAGCAGCGCAGGCCTCATCCTCATCTTTCTTCTTCTGTTTTCCTTTGCCAGACCAACATTCTTCTTGTCAAAGTTCTTTGATCTCACTTTTGATTTACCACTTGTGCTTTCTTCTTTTGATGAGGACTCAGACTTATCTTCAGGTATGTTGAATTTATTCTTTTTCCACTTCCTTTTCTAGTCTCCATTCTTGTAGGCTTGTGCTGCCAATTCCTGATCTCCAAATTTAACCCCACTTCTTTCATCCATTCTTAATTCTCGTGCTTCTAAAGTTCCCTGCAACTCTTTAAGACTCAATGTGGAAATGTCTTTGGATTCTTCTATCGCACATACAATGTAATCGAACCTGGGATGCAAATATCTCAATATCTTTTCACACAATTTCTGCTCAGTAAGCTTCTCCCCACAGCCAGCCATTTGATATGAGATGCTCCTTAATCTTGAGATCAAATCAGACACATTCTCTTGCTCCTCCATTTGTAGCAATTCGAATTAACGTTGTAGGGTTTGCAATTTCACTTTCTTGACCTTGGTTCCTCTAGAATAACACTTCTTCAGAATGTCCCGGGCTTATTTTGCACTTCTTGCATTAGAAATTTTGTCAAAGTTGGTTGTGTCAAGACATTGATGAAGAATAAAGGTTGCCTTGCAATCTTTCCTTGTTTTCTTTAAAATTCGACCTCTGCTCCTATGTT
The DNA here is from genome assembly GCA_037974755.1 of Cicer yamashitae. Taxonomy (NCBI): domain Eukaryota; kingdom Viridiplantae; phylum Streptophyta; class Magnoliopsida; order Fabales; family Fabaceae; genus Cicer; species Cicer yamashitae. Next base: position 39,604,064 of record JBBPBQ010000003.1, read on the forward strand.
GGATTCGCTCCCAGATCTTCAAAACCTTTTTCTATAATCTCCAATACTTCTTGGAACCCAAACAACGCACGAATCTGCACCCTCCATCTATCACAATCTTTTGCATCAAAATGTGGCATATGGGCTGGAAAATTTCCATTGTTTGCACTTGAAATCATCTTCACTTCACTCGTGTTTTAATCCTCACACTTCACTGGTGTTTATCACTCTGGGATCGAAAACCTTGCTCTGGATACCAATTGCTAGCTTTCAAGCTATTGCTTCAAATGCAAGAATAATGAAATATAGAATGGGATATATGTTGTAGGACTTATTTATTGAATGAATGGAGTGTGCTATTTATACATAGTTTATTCCTATTCATTCTAACTGCCCTCTAATAGTCTAACTAACTAATTAAGAGATTAGTTAGTTAGCTATCATATACACTTAGTATTTAACTTGAATTACACAAACTTTCAATACCAAGAACGTTCTTGGTTTATTCTAATTTTTTCAAAACATTCTTGGTTTCTAACATTTATAATTCACTTTACGAAAGATACATGATTATTCTTCTCTTGCATTTTTTGCTTCAGTGACATTTAAGAACTTATTGTTGATACTTTATACAACTCTCTTTGGTATGAGAGGACATGTATTTTCTACTTAATGCACAAAGTTGCTTTCTAAGTGGTTTTGTACAAAGTTGTTTACTCTACAAATGTACCCCTTTAAATGGCTTTTTCATGCAATTTGCTTCTCTCACATGAAAGGCATTTGAATATACTATATTCTTCATATCTATGTAGCAATGAATCTACAGGATAGTTATATTTTTTCAATTTATGCTTGATGTTTTCTACTTAGTACTACTTATTTTGAAATAATGTGTATTATATTTTTTTTCAGATCAAACTTCGAATGAAAAAAAGTAATTATATTTGGGTGAAAGATGTTAGAACAGGTTGTTTGATTAAGAGGAATTGAAATTGAGAAGAAGAGAAAAAAGCATAATGTTCTTGAAAACGGAGATTGATTAAAATTGCATTCCAAGAATGTTCTTGGTTTTTTCAAATTTATATCAAACAGTTTGCACAGTACTTCTGTAACAAACTTAACTAACTTGTAAATGTATTTTAACCTTCCTAACTAATTACAAATCACTTTAATTACATTTAACATGCCCCCTAATTCAAAGTGATTCAATTGATGTTAATCCAAGATTGTTTCTCATCTCTTGGAACTTCACCCTCTTTAAGCTTTTAGTTAGGATGTCAGCCTTTTGATCATTAGTACTGCAATGCTCTAGCTTTATCTTGCCTTTCATCACTTGATCTCTTAGAAAATGAAACCTTGTTTCTATGCGCTTGCTCCTTCCATGAACACTTGGATGTCTTGTTAGATCAATTGTTGATTTGTTATGTATCTTCAATTTCACTGCTTCAACATTCTTCAGTCCCAATTCTTTCATTAGTTCAGCCAGCCACACAACTTGACAAGCTCTCATTGATGCAGCCGCATATTCAGCTTCACAAGTGGACAAGGCTACTATGCTTTGCTTCTTTGTACACCATGAGATTGGTGAATTCTTGATCATGAACACATAGTCCGTGGTACTCTTTCTATCATCTTTGTCTCCACACCAGTCAGCATCAATAAAGCCAAAAAGTTCAGCTTCCTCTCCATTCAGATTTATGGGGTACAGCAGGCCAAGCTCAATGGTTTCCTTGATGTATCTCAAAATCCTTTTTGCTGCCATGTAGTGTGATGTCCTAGGCTTCTACATGTATCTACTAATCAGCCCAACACTATATGCAACATTTGGCCTTGTGTTGCACAAATACCTCAAGGATCCTACAATTTGCTTGAAGATTGTAGAGTCAATCATCTCTTCATTTCCCTCCTTGGACAGTACCAGCACTGCTTCTGATGGGGTACTAGTTCCATTGCAATCTAGCATTTTGAATCTTTTCAATACATCATTTGCATACTTCTTTTGATGCATAAAATTTCCATTTTTCTGGTTTCAAACTCAATGCCAAAGAAATATGACAGCCTGCCCAGATCAGTCATCTCAAACTCCTCCTCCATTCTGATCTTGAACTTCTGAATTTGTGCTTTATCACTGCCAATCAATAGTAGATCATCAACATAAAGGCATATCAATAGTGCAGATGCTGCTACTGCCTTTTTTACATAAACTCCATGCTCATTCACACACTTTTCAAACTACTGCTCTATGAGGAATCTGTCAATCCTCTTGTTCCAGGCCCTAGGAGCTTATTTCAGGCCATAGAGAACTTTCTTCAATTTGTACCCATGATCTTCTTTGCCTATTTCCATATATCTTGGCTTTCTTCCAGTCCAAGCTACAGTTGAGACAAAATCTCTCTCAAATAGTTTTAATGATAACACAATTATTTAATGATTATGATTGTGTTTAAATGTCTAATCTGTGCTCTTGAGTGTATTCTAATTAAGAAACAGGTTCCTCATCATCTCTATAAAAAGAAGAATTTGAATTAATCCAACATGTTTTCTGAACTGGAGGTTGAACTGGAGGATAGATATTCAAGATAATTAATCATTAATGAGGTGAGCCGTTTTACAAAAGAATATATGGGATCACAGAAATTATGATTCAAAGTCATATTGAAGTCAAACAGATTTGAAAAGAGGTCTGTAAAGAGGACATGCTAGTTTGAGCCATACTGAAAACTCACAAGTTTGTGAGGACTGGACGTAGCCTTCATTGGGTGAACCAGTATAAATCTTGGTGTTTAACTATTTATTTAAGTTTTTAAATTACCATACTCTGATCTTCATCCTCTCATAAAGGATACATATTCAAAAGAAAATTTAAAAACCCCAATATCTCTATTCAACCCCCCTTCTAGTGATATTTTAGCTACTTCAATTGGAATCAGAGCAAGGTTTTCTTGAAAACTACACCTAACAGTGTAAGAGAAAAAGATCAGGAAAAAGAAAAATGTCAAAAGCTAAGTATATACCAGAAGGAGGTTCATCCAACCTACCTTTTTACTTTGATGGCACAGACTAGTACCATTGGAAAGGAAAATTGAGATTGTGTCTCATATCTAACAACATGTGGTATTCGGTTGAAAATGGAAATCATGTCATTAGAATCAATAGTGCAGATTCAACCTCCGACGAAAAACCTCAAGGACAATGGACTGCTGATGAAAACGCTAAGGTACTCTTAAACTCTAAAGCTCATTTATTTCTAACGTGTGCTTTGAGCAGGGAAGAATATGACAGAGTTGAAGAATGCAATAGTGCTAAAGAACTTTGGGACACCTTGAAGATCCACCATGAAGGATCAAGTCATGTAAAGGAAGCAAGAATTGACATAGGAGTACGAGAATTTGAATTATTTGAAATGAAGGAGGAAGAAACAATTGACGAGATGTTCTCAAGACTTACCATTATACTGAACATTCTTCGATCCCTTGGAAAAGAATATTTTGTCCAAGAAAGGATATGAAAAATTCTAAGAAGTCTACCTAGAGAATGGAGACCAATGGTGACTGCCATCACAAAAGCCAAAGACTTGGCCACCATGAAATTAGAAGATCTCGTTGGAACACTTAGCGCACATGAACCACTGCTGCTCTCAGATAAACCAAGTAAGAAAGGAATAATGGTTTCTCTTAAGACAAATCAAATTGAAAGTCCATCCTCCAAGCGAGCTGAAGAAGTCACAAAAGCAGAAAACGATGAATGTCCTCTATCCGAAGAAGAGGGCGAACTCGCTCTGATCTATAAAAGAATTCAGAGGATGATCAATAGAAGAAGACAAGACAAAAAGCCATTTCAAAGGGAAAAATCTGACAAAAGCCGGATAACATGCTTTGGATGCAACAAAGTAGCAAACCTAAAAGGAACCCAAGATAACACTACAAAATTGAGTGTCCTCTAAACAAAAGAAACCCAAGAAAATTTCCCTACAAAAAAAAATCTATGATGGCTACATGGGATGACAGTGATGACTCATCCTCTGAACATGAAAAGGAAGAAGCGAACCTCTGCCTCATGGAAAACTCAGAAACTGAAGAGGTAATCATATAAAAAACTTGTCTTACATGTGAAAAACTAGAAATAGAATTTGACAACTTATTGAATGACTCAAACACTCTATCTCATAAATATGGTTTTCTTGAAAATCAACTTTATGAGATAAAGAAACTTAATGAGGAACTTCAAGCTAAGAATGATAACTATCAAAAAATCATTCTGGACTTGCAACTATCTCATAAGAAATTGTTTGAGTAACAAAACATTTTGAACAAAAGTGTCAATCCTCTTGTTCCAGGCCCTAGGAGCTTGCTTCAGGCCATAGAGAGCTTTCTTCAGTTTGTACCCATAATCTTCTTTGCCTGTTTTCACATATCTTGGCTTTCTTCTAGTCCAAGCTTCTGTTGAGACAAAATCTCTCTCAAATAGTTTTAATGATAACAAAATTATTTAATTATTATGATTGTGTTTAAATGTCTAATATGTGCTCTTGAGTGTATTCTAATTAAGAAACAGGTTCCTCATCATCTCTATAAAAAGAAGAATTTGAATTAATCCAACATGTTTTCTGATCTGGAGGTTGAACTGGAGGATAGATATTCAAGAGAATTAATCATTAATGAGGTGAGCCGTTTTACAAAAGAATATATGGGATCACAGAAATTATGATTCAAAGTCATATTGAAGTCAAATAGATGTGAAAGAGACAAAACAAGAAAAAGAGGATACAAGCCTAACGTCAATGATAAGAGGATGATAACCAGATCAAAATTCATCCTCTTACCTGGGGAACAGTCAAAATGAGAAAGCTGGCACCTAACTTGAAAAGACTGACCCTAAAAGCATTGGAAAAGCAAAAAGGAAAAAGTCATCTCAAGTCCGTATCAAGGGAGGTTAAGACTTTAGTATGAGGATGAACTATAAGCTCATTCTCCTGAGCTCATATTGTCAAGGACAGCTGGATGGCATTTTTTTAAATCAGACCAAGAATCTTAGACACTTGCTTAAATCTCCAACGGTCATATACATCCTTTGGCTCAAGAATAGAGGTTCATAAACTCTATAAAGGAAGATGATATCTTCAGCTCAAAACAGAATTACTACTTACAAAGAGTAATTTTCTCAAAGCTAAGAAGATCATTTCCATCATTTCTTTACACTTTCTATAGTCCTTAACTATATCTTTAAGAATATCCTCTTAGAAAGTTCATGTAAAGAGAAAGATCATACTATCATCTCAAATCTCTTATTATGTAATTTCCAAGTTGTTCTACACTTGGTAATATTTGTAATCAAAAAGAAAAAGAAACTGTAAGCCTGGTGAGGCTAGGAATATACACTTTGAAAAGAGGTCCGTAAAGAGGACAGGCCAGTTTGAGCCATAGTGAAAACTCACAAATTTGTAAGGACTGGACGTAGCCTTCATTGGGTGAACTAGTATAAATCTTGGTGTGTCATTCTCTAAACTCTCTTCCCTATATTTAACTATTTATTAAAGTTTTTAAATTACCATACTCTAATCTTCATCCTCTCATAAAGGATACATATTCAAAAGAAAATTTTAAAACCCCAATATCTCTATTCAACCCCCCTTCTAGTGATATTTTAGCTACTTCAGCTTCTTCAGGTGTCTAATGCCCAATATCTTGGTTGGACACCTATTCAAAATGTATACTGTTGTTGAAACTCCTTCTCCCCATAATTTGTGAGGCATCTTTCTCCCTTTCAACATGCTTCTTGCCATATTAAGAATGGTTCTGTTTCTCCTTTCTGCAGCTCCATTATGTTGTGGTGTATATGGTGCAGTCACTTCATTAATCACTCCCTCTTTTTCATAGAATTCATGGAATTCATGGGATTGAATTCCTCCATCTGTCCTAATCACTTCATTAACCACCTCCATCTGTCCTAATCACTTTAAGACTGCAACCACTTTGTTTTTCTGCCATCAGCTTGAATCCTCTAAACACAGCCAGCACTTCACTCTTCTTCTTGATTAGATAGATCCAAGTTTTCCTTGTAAAATCATCAATGAATGATACAAAGTAATAATTACCACCTATTGACACTTCTTCAAAAGGACCACAAACATCAGAAAAGATTACCTCGATCATTCTTGAAGATCTAGTTGGCAATTCTGATTTGAATGCATTCCTATGTTGCTTGGCTTGACAGCACTCCTCACATATCTCCTTTGGTATTTGAATTTCTGGAATTCCTAGCACCATTTCCTTGCTCTGCAACATTTGGAGACTTCTGAAGTTCAAATGTCCAAACCTCTGATGCCACAACCAATCTTCACTTCTGACTTCAGCAGCCAAGCACTTGTTTTCACTTACGTGAATCTCAATTTTATAGGTTCTGTTCTTGGACAGTGGTGCCTTCAAAATAAGCCTCTTTGAATTATCAAACATTTTCATTTCACCATGCTCCATCTTCATTGAATATCCCTTTTCAAGCAGTTGTCCAAGGCCTAGCAGATTGTTCTTCATATTTGACACATACAGCACATCACGTATGAAAGATTGCTTGCCATATCTCCTTTGAATCAACACTTTTCCTACTCCTTCTGCAGTTACTGAACTGTTGTCTGCAAACCTGATTTCCCTTTTTATTATTTCATCAAGACTTACAAACCACTCCTTATGTCCAGTCATATGATTAGAGCAGCCTGTGTCAAGATACCACTACTCTGGACAATCATCATCTGTTTTTGTTGTAGCCATTACATCATCTAAACCTGAGTCCTCAGCTGCCATTTGAGCTTCATCATCCTCTCTTTGGACCTTCTTGGATCTGCATTCATCTGCAAAATGCCCATATTTTTGACAATTATATCATTGAGTCCTCTTATTGTCAAACTTCTTCTTGCTAGATGGTTTCTTGCTTTTATTATCACTGTTTTGCTGGTTTCTTGAATTTCCAGCCTCCTCATCTTGATCTTGCTTGTGGTGCCATTTTGACTTGCCCTTCCACTTCTTGTTTTTCCCTCCATCTTGATTAGACTTCCTGCTAACTTGAGCATGCAGTGCTTGTGTTTGTGTGCGTGCCTCATCTCTTTCTTTTACCTTTAATTCATGAGCTTCTAGGGAGCTTTGCATATCTTCCAGCTTCATTGTATCAAGATTCTTTGATTCTTCAATTGCCACCACTATGTGATTGTATCTTTGTGTTAGTGTCCTCAGAATCTTTTCAATGATCACCACCTCAGTTATCACTTCTCCATTGGCTTTCATTTGATTAGTGAATGTCTGCACTCGATTGAAATAGTCACCAACATTCTCATTGTTCTCCATTTGCAGCAGCTCATACTTCCTTCTCAACATTTGAAGTTTGATCTTCTTGGTCTTTTCACTACATGTGTAATATTTCACCAAGATGTCCCAAGCCTCCTTTGATGTAGATACCTTTGAAATCCTCTCAAAGTTGTTTGAATCCACACTTTGCTGGATGTAAAACAATGTCTTGCAATCTTTGAAAGTTGTCTGCTGTCTTTCTATAGGATTCGCACCAAGCTGTTCATAGCCATCTTGAACAATCTCAAACACTTCTTGAGCTCCCAGCAATGATCTCATAGATGCAGACCACCTCTCCCAATTCTTCCCATCAAGGATTGGCAAATTCGATGGAAAACCTCCTCCATTCATGTCTTCTTTCTTTCTTTCTTTCTTTCACTCACACTGTGTTTCCCAATTTTTGTAATTCCTCACACTTGCACTCGTGTTACCCAAGGATTATAACCCAAGCTCTGATTCCAATTGTTAGAACAGGTTGTATGATTAAAAGGAATTGAAATTGAGAAGAAGTGAAAAAAGCAGAATGTTCTTGAAAACGGAGATTGATTAAAATTGCATTCCAAGAATGTTCTTGGTTTTTTCAAATTTATATCAAACAGTTTGCACAATACTTCTGTAACAAACTTAACTAACTTCTAACTGTATTTTAACCTTCCTAACTAATTACAAATCACTTTTAATTACATTTAACAAAAGAAGCATTTAAGTATGGGAAAAAGAGAAGTCACAAATAAAAAATCACTCAATAGAAAGAAAGAATAGAACATAAAGAAACAATTAAAAAAGAATGTAAAGAAATAAAGATAATTTGCTATTCTTTGTAAAAAGAGAGAAATAAACGGTTAGGTCATGTATCTTGGTCCGAACCTCCCCAACATAAACTTTTATTTTTTTTCCTTCTCTATAATAATGTGTCATCTATTTTCTCATGGCTTATCCGACTAGAATATGAAAGCTAGCAAAAATATGAAAGTACTCGTAAAAATAAAAAATACATAAAAATGAAAATAAAATATAATACATTAACTATAATTTATTTTACAAAATCACATATAAGATAAAATTTTGTTGTTAATTAATATGTTAAAAAGTTTTTTTCGATCTATTACGATATCTCTTGAATATGTTATTGATAAAGGTTGAGAAAATTTATAATACAAAAATTGTATTGCTACTAAAAAACACATAACAGATAATTTTTTGTCATTAATGCATGAAATGAAATGAGAATTTTAATTAAAAATTTGAAAGAATTCAATGTTATTAACACAAATTCTATTTTCCTTTTAAATTATATATAGAACAAATGAGTCTTTGGACAATTAATTATTGTGCTATTTAATATATTAGGCATAAAGAAAGTTCTAAAACACTAATTATAACTTACTATTTTTTTAAAGATAAAATGATAAATAAATTCGTACATAATTGCAAGATTTCTGATTGAAACTTAAAATATCCTATTTAACAATATCAATATCGATATTTGAATTACCTATCTAACAATATCAATATTGATATCTGTATGTTGAATTACGATTTATGAGTCATTAATTATAACGTACTTATAAATTATATATGGAAAAAACATGTCATTCATCAATTATTTACCTTTATTCACACAACAAATTCATAGTACATATATTTCCGTTAATCATAATTTGACATAATAAAAGATGCATAATGATGTGCGACTCGTGCGATAGCACAAATATTTTGCTAATTTTAAAGAGAATAAAAATTAAGTTTCTAAATATTAACGGAAATAACACATGGGTTTGAATGTAGAGCTATGAACTTTACTTTGTTTGTGTTTAGTATTATTTGTTTGTGTTTAGTAGTTCTATCCCTTCATAACAACTATCATTATCAAATAAATAAATGATTTTTTTTCTTCAAAATATAATAATCATTAAAATAATAATGAAACAAATAAACATAGAAATGTATATCATTGTCCAAAATTATATAAATTTTTATTAATGAAAATTGGCAGCGGCACGGTCTACTTACACTAATATATAATTTACAAAGAGAAATATTTTTTACCTTAAAAGTTGATTTTGAAAAGATGAGTTAGATTTAATATATAAATTTAATATTATTAATCTGAAATGAAATATAAACAAAAATAATGTTGGAAATATTGATCTAACTGGTATTAGATTAATATCAGAAACATCAATTTTTCTGTTATTATTTTTGTTTATTTTTACTTTTGATGGAGTTTTTTTTTTATTAGGCTTAATTGTAGTTTTGATCCCTATATTTTCTTATATTCTTGAAATTGGTCCCTCAATTTTAAAATCATCAGTTTTGATTTCTTCTTCAAATTCTTGGACGCAAAAATATTGATGTGACATTCAATTTCATGATGTTGAATTATTCTGATGAATTAATTATTTATTTTAAAGTTGAAAATAAAATTTTATAGAATTTTCTTGAAATAATATAAATGTTGATAATTTTAAATAATGATGTTGTATATCATCTCATTTTAAACATATTATATAATTATTTTTAATCCATAAATCTATAGAAGAAGCTAAAATTAAAAATTTTAAAATTGAGTGATGAATTTTTACAATACGTAAAAATTTAGAGAATTAAAATTGTAGTAATGTCTTATTATTATGCATAATTATTTTGGTGTCAAAGAAACTGTACACGTGTACTCCATGTTGAAGTCCAAAACGTGGCAATTCATGCTCTGCTCCTTTATAACCACCATATTTTAAATAATTAAAAAAAAATGATGTGAAGAAATTCGATTTGAATCTCTCTATTTTGTTTTGTTTTTTATTATTAGAATATTAGAAAGTGATGGACATTCCACGCGAGTTCCCCACGGATTAAGCTGAGAAGCCTTAACCTTTAAGCCAAAGTGCCAAACACGGAATTTGACAATGCCACGTAAACTTTTATATAAAATATAAACAACACAATTATCCATTTGTTTTAGATTTTAAAAAATAATTTTAATCATATATTTCTTTGATTTTTATAAAAAATTATTTAAATATAGTAGAAGATGTTATTTTAGCTTTATTTATTGTTTATTAAAATAAAGTAATTTTGATTTTTAATAATTTAAATATTTATTATTAGAGATTTTAATATGATAGAAATTATATTTAAAAAAAATGTATTTTACAAAAATAACTTTTATAAAGCGTCTTTTTAAATACATTTTTATTTTAGTCTTTTTTTAAATTTTATCATTTAAAAAATTATAATAAATAGATGAAATATCTAAAATAATATTTTAAGATAAACTATATAAATTAATTATTAATTTGAACTTTTATTTTTAAAATTCTTTGTAAAAAAATTATAACAAAAACTCAAATAATATCAAAATCATTTTTAAAAACGCTGAAACAAACAAATTCAATATATTAATAAATTAATTTATTTTTCTTTTATATTTTTTGTCAAACAGTTTAATATAAAAAAATAGAAAATTTTAAATTTGAAATGTATATGCATTTTGTTCTTTGTTTTCCATCTCCTGGTGTGTTTTTTTTCTTGGGAATACTTCTGTTAGATTCCTTATCCCTATTTGTCTCCTTTGAAATATCCAAAATTTATTATATTAACTCGCTAGCGAAAATCAACACGGCTTTAAACTATAATAAAGCAAGACAAATAAATATTGGAGATGAAAATCTCTAATACATATCTCAATCAATATCATATTATCATATTATGAGGTTATATATTATGTTTTGAGTTTGAATTTGAAACAAAATTGTGAATGATTTATTTATTATTTTTTTTATAAGGTCAAAAAATATATATTGAAGATGAAATTGTTTTTTAAAGTTAAAAATTTTAAAAAGGAAAAAAAAGACATAAATCCAACCTAAAAATATTATTAAAAATTGTGTTTTATTGTTGTTGTTGTACATTGTTCCTTATGTTAGTTGTAAGGTGCACTTTATTCCACCTCGTATTTTTTTTTTTTTTTATAAAAGAATTTATGACGAGAGGATAGTTCTTCACTTTAAAGTAAAGAAGATTTTAAGATTCATTTCTGTTTCTCTATATATATATTATATGATGTAATATTCGTGAAGAATTTATGTCTTGTCGCATAATTAATGTTTGAACGAAAATCATATCATGAGTTTGATACTTAAAAATGATTTTTTTGTAACTTATATATATTTTTTTGAGAAAAATATAAATTAAAATCTCGTAATAAAAAATTCAAACCACATTTTTTTTTTGAAAAAACAATGGTACTAATCACTTGACTAATTTCAAATATTTTTTGTCTGTAGATGAAATAATAAATAAATTATCACACTTTTATATTTAAATACTTTTTATATTCATGGATTTAATTTGTTTTGGTCTTCCCAATTATTTTTAAGCTCGCCTCTCCTTGATCTACCGGTATATATATCCACATGATTGATATCAAATGTTTGGAAGTATTATTAACTGGCAATATGTATCAATAAAGCAATTTGTACTAATTAACATCAAATTTTTATTTAGTATAAAAAAATATCAAGTTTATATCGATAAACATTAATATTAATTTACGTAGTTAACATGATCATGATTTGTGACATGCATATATTGCTTTTTCAAAAACAAGTATATAATGTTGGCATGTTAGTATTTTAAAAAAATTGTATTAATAGATATATAATTGGTCAATTTTTACTAGCTTTGATCCTCTCAATTCAAATCTCCATTATTCTCTCAATTATCTTTATTTTTCTTAATTTAAATTTTTTTAATTTGGATTAAAAGTTTATATCATAAAAATTATATATGTAAAATTTTACACAAATCTAAAATCATTTAATATGTAATTGAAATACATTAAAATTAACGTTTTATGCAATGAGTTTCAATAACATATCAAATGATTTTAAAATTGTGTAAAATTTTACATACATGATTTATATAAAATAAATTTTTGATCCAACGAAAATAATCGAAAAAAAAAGTAAAATTAAAAAATATAAAAAAGATTGATAGAGATTGAGGGAGATTTGAATTAAGGCCATCTATATTTCATTTTTTTAAATGAAATAAACAAATCTAATCATTAGATTGTGTATAATTAAGATTAAAATATACTTTTATCTTTATGCAATTAATATTATGTAACTTTAAGTAATTTTTATTCTTCTTTTTTTTAAGGAAGTAATTTTCATTCTTGATCATTTGAATATTACAGTTATATATATTTGAACCTTGTGCCTTTCTTAATAAATCACTTTTTCTTGTCAAAGAAATAATAAATAACTTTTATAAATTTTTAAATTTTCTTGTTGTAATTGACCTATAGAAAGTATGAGTCTACAAAGTCAAGATGATATGTAAGGAATTCCCATTAAGAGGTGTTGGTTTGATCCCTTGTAAAAGACAAATTCCTTGAAAGACATCATAATATTGTTGTTATGCTGGCTGGCTCTAAACAAGATTTTCTATATATATAAAAGATATATGTGAATTTCATCCAAAAAGCATCAAAACAAGAATAAAGAAAAATAGTTGATGAATTGTTTGTATATATATAGGTTAGTCATCATTACTGCAATGTTTTTCTTCTGCATGCTTTATTTTTAATAGGTTTATAGCTATGAATCGTCTATATCAAATCTTTTGACCCTTCATTGTTTGTTAGTAAGGTTTTTAGTGGAGGTGTCTATAAACTAATAATATTAAAGGTGAAGAGCTGAAGTATAAATAGAAAATACTTGAAGAAATATTATTCTACTGTATGAGAAAGTATTGAAGACCAACATCAAATTTACATTAATATTCAAAATAATGATAGTCACAAGCTGACTATCTAGCTGATTAAGAAAAAAAAGGAAAAAATAACAATAGTTGGCCAAAAGAAAAACATAGAGGCAACATGATCTTAGATGGTTTATTTCCCTTCTCTGATTGATTCATCATTCTTCTTAGAAGGAGAAGTCCCTACAACCACTAAGGAAGGTTATGTTTTATCTTCTTTGGTTGCTAACAGTTAGGCTATAACATTTGTTTCTTGCTCAACTATAGCAAAGGTTGGTTCTTCGGTTGAAGGAATGGGACAGATGATAATTCTTAAATATATAAGTTATTTAGTATTTTTTAAGAGTTGAATATGCATATCCTTTGGGAGATATGCTAATTAAATTAGTAGTTTTTAGAATATTTCATTAAAATATTGGTTAGAATGCCTTTTTATAAGATTAAGCTAGTTTCTGTTAGGTTTATGTTATTTGGTGTTGATTTTGTGCATGATATAATTAAATGATAAATATGGATAAAATGCTCCAGTATCCATGCGGGACGGCAAAACAACAAGTTGTGGTTCTAGTACATAACAATCTTATCCTAAGGGCACAAGAGACACCTAACCAATTGAAGGATGTGCCAAAAGAATATTCCAATTGTCCCAAAAAGTGGGGAGATAGAGAGAGAGAGATTGCCTAGAAAGTACCATATAAAAGGGGACAATAGTTGCACTAAAGAGGGAGCTGGTTCTAACTTAATTTGGAGAATCCTACTTGCCACCATTCATCTCCATCCTCACACCTTCTATTACCATCTCATTTCCTCCATTTCAAGAGCATTGAAGCTATATTTAGGAGCTAGGAGGCAAGGAAAAATTATTTAGTCTTGTATTTCTTCTACCTTTGTAACCATCTTCTTAACTATGTTTTCTAGTTGTAATGTTTAGGTACAATGAATCTTGTTACTTCCATCTTTGTTATTTTGGTTTTAAGCTTACTTTGAGCTAAATCCATTTAATTAGGGCATTATGATTTTGTAAGGATTTTATGGTGAAAGACAGGATTTTATGGTGAAAGACATGTTATAGTATGTTTAGCTTCCTCTTAAGTAAAATATTTTAATGTTATCATTAATTCTTAACTCGATCACTTAAGTTTTTATTGATTAATCTTTTGAACTTGAAAAAAGAAAAAAAGATGGAAATGATTGATTTAATATGGATATAGTAATTGAAATATGGTTGATGTTAAATGACTAAGAATATAGTTTAAGTTCATAGGTAGGGTCGTCATAAACATATTTGAGACTCTTCTAATCTTAATAATTGAACATCTAATAAAAGACAATGAAATTTTAATAAAAATTCAAAGTTCAGGATATACTATATATATAAAGAAGTTCAGGGTATATTATGAAAAAAAATTGAATCTCTCACCAATTAGAGGCTCTGGCTAGATGCACAACCTAAGATTCGGTCCTATCTACAGGAAAACTGAATTTCGTGAATAAACATGATTGGATTGTAGCATGAACTGAGGAATATTAATACTAGTCCAATGAAAATCACGATGACTTGAAAAGTCTTTAGGTCATTCTAGTCCCAAGATTGTTATAGCATGTTGTAGCAACATTTAGAACTATAAATGAATTGCAAGAGTATAGTGTCCCTATGTATTTTCTTCGGTATATTTTATCTTTATCTTACTATTATTTACTAATGTCTTTTTATTATTTCAATCATCCAAATTTGTGTGTTACTTGTTACTTTTGGTCTTAATTGGTTGTACTTATAAATTTGAAAATATTTAGAATTTAATCACTCCAGTCCTTATAGAAACGATCTCTACTTTCACTTTATTACTTGCCACATTTGTATATGCTCACACACTTAAAATGCAAACCTTGTCTACCACTGAAAAATCCAATGTTGCCCATGATGTCAAAACTTCCTTGCAATCTTCAAGTCTTTTGGAGCGTGTATAATCACAGAACCAATTGAATCTCTAGTAGTTTGACAACTAAATCATCTTCCATGTGCTGCAAAACTCTTGGAACATCTTATTGTTCAAATAAATTTTAGTACCATTTTCATGTTCAATCTGTACAAGCTTTTGTGCAATCAAATCTAACTTTTTTTTCTAATAACTTATCTCAAAAGGATATTTTAGGTTGAGGGTCCTTTGAAATTGGATAAAAACTCTTATCACTTGGGTTAACATTAAAATATACCGGCAACAAAGTGTTTAAAATATTTTTAAATTGTTGACACATATTTAATACATTATATGTTATGCTTTGATTAAATTAGTATTTAAAATATTATTATATTAATATATACCTTATTTAGTGATTTGAATACTTTAAATTTATTAATATTTAAAATATTTTCAAGTGTTCATTAATTTTTTAAATTATCAAACTATTTAAAATGTAAATTATCATTCATATTTTTAAATTAAAGAAAAAAATATAATGTACTATCAATATATATTAGATTTACAATAACGTCCAATAAAAATAAAAGTTATGTAATTATTTTTTAATAATAGTTACAAAATAAGTTTACATAATAAGATAATGGTAGAGGATGAAACAAAGTTTGTCTTATCCTTATGTTATAGTATTTAACATGCTAGAAATAAAGTCAACATTGAAAGAAAACATACTTCAATGTCAGAAACTATCAATAAAGTTAGGAGCATCATTGAAAACCATAAGAATATGATGAACACTCGGGTCTTAAATTCTTAGGCACAAGTCTCAATGAAGTGGTGGAGCATTTATTTATGATGCTAATGGTTGTGGCCACTTGGTGTTTTGAGGCACTCTCATACTCTAATATTGCATAAGCATTAGATTTGAAACTAGCCATTCAGTTTTCCCTTGACGTTGAATTCAGGTAGGTGATTTTTGAAGGGGACTCTCTTAATGTGGTTGGTGAAATGCATGCAAAATCTAAAAATTTATCCTATTTTGATTTAGTGATCGTTGATTGTCAAAAGATTAACGGTTCTTTCCTTCCAGTTTCTCTGAATCATATTGAATGAACTTTTAATGTTTCTACCCACTATTTAATTCGTTTAACTTTAGATACTATAGACTCGATATAGATTGAGGATTGTCCTCCTTGTATTGCTCCTTATATTTCAGCTGATTAAGCTTTGTAATGAAATTCATTAAAAAACTCACATAATACTAGGGGTGGACAAGATAATTCGACCCACCCATACCCACCCGACCCATGTTGAATTTGGGTGACGCAGTCGGGTTGAGACGGGTAATCGGGTCCGCGTGGAAGAAAAAAAGGATTCATAAGGGTTACGTCGGGCGGGTTCGGGTTGATTATTTGGACCCATCGCCGACCGAACCCGCCCATATTATTATTATTATTATTATAGGTTTACTCACCAGTCAGTACTACAAGCCCAAAGCCTCAGAACTCAGAAGTCCAAACCTCAGAACTTAGAAATTGTGATGTTGAAACAAAACTGATTGATTATTGTACAAAATTGTGATGTATTAAATTGATTATTATGCAAATGCTACGTGCTTTAGAAAAATTGAAGATATAAAACAAGTGTGATGTAAAATTAGAAGGTGGACCAGCTTTTTTTTAATCGGCAATAATTGTATTATATATAACAAATTATATAAGACCAGATTTTTTTATTAAAAAAAAAAAAAAAAATAGACCCAATAAAGTCCAATCCGTTTGTACCCACCCACCCAAAACCGACACCTGACAAACCCGAACCCGACGAACCCGAATTAAAAAACCGACGAAATTGGGCCTATAAATATCACCCGCAGATTGAGCCGGTTTCACATTTTTTGCCCGAAACCGCCCAAATCCGCCCGATATCCACCCCTACATAATACTACCTTAATTTGTCCCTCATTATGAACACTTATTACTTCTTTTCTTCTTATTAAGAAAAATTAGTAGAGTAATTAATGTTCATTTTATGTGTTAATGTTCATAAAATAAATTTTGTATTTGAATATATTAAACTTAACTTTTTATATTATAAAAAATATTAATAATCTTAATAAGGAGTATGTTTAAAAAAATGATAAATAATCTTAATAAATTAAAAAAGTACTTATATTTATATTTAAAGACAATTTTTTTCAATAATATTCAAAATTAAAGATAGAATAGTAAGATTATATATTGTAATTGAGTGACTACAATGCGATAAATTCATTAAATTATCATAAATTGTATTTTGAATTCACGGAATATATTAACAATTTATTTTTTTACTTTAAGCTTTTTGAATTGAGTTTACGCGGTTAGTTTTGATGCATGCAGACACAATAATAACTTAAAAGTTAAGTAAAACTCAAAAGAGCAAAGGAAAGCCGTAAAAAAAGTTTTCACTTTTTTAAATCAATTAACTAAATTATTATTAAAACTAAAAAAATTAATAGATGATACTATCAATATAAAACTATGTATCTAATCAATTACAATTATTTATGTGAATATAGAAATATAGTAACATCTCAAAATCAATAAATTTGATTAATAGTAAATGTAAAATTAGTCTATGGATGTATAATCTCATTTTTCAAACTAGAAAGATTATTGCCTTAAATAAAAAAACTCAAAAGATTGATGACGTGGAAGTTTCTCCACCGTTGTTTTTTCCTATTTTATAAGAGAAAGATGCCATTTTCTTTCTTCTTCTGCTTCTTCTTCTAACTTTGTTCTCTTCATTTTCTCTCTCTTCTCTCTCTCTTCCATTCATTCAGAAGCATCCCTTTAAATAGGCTCTCTATTCAAAACCATATCTTCCAACCAAAAAAGGATTATCTTTTTAAGGATATCCACACATTTATACACCAATTTTCCATTTTTCTAGTGATTTTGTCTTAACAACCCAGAAATCTAGACACAACAATCTGCAAAAATAATCCATACTCAGATTTTCTTTCTCTTAAATATCTTGTGGGTTTTATCTCTTTTCCTTTTTTTTTTTCTTTAAACCTTTCATTTTCACCTTCCCAGTTAGAGAGACAAAATAAAGCTTGTAATATAATTTTTCTTTCTCTTTTTTTTTTTTTTATAAAAAAATAATCTTTTTGGGTTTTGAGAATTTTGTTGAAGTTGTTTAGCTGAGAGCTTTTGGATTAAGCTACTCCTATGGATGCTGAACTGAAAAAACGTATTCCCTTATTTCTTCTACTTTGTTCTTTTGTTTAGATTTGTTTTTGTTTCTTTTGATTATGGTTTTTGCATAATTGGTTGAATTTTTTTTATAAAAAAAAGATGAGATTTTTACTGTGTTGAATTTTTTTCTTGCTTTTAACAGCTGCAGATGAAATGAATAAGAAGAAGCTTTATGGTGATTCTTCAACGGCTGAACATAATAATTCCATCATGGTAATTTCCATCTCTTTTTTTTTTTATTTATTTTTATTTTTTTTTCTATTGCATGTTATTTATAAATTTTATTATTTTATTTTTACCCTTGGATTGAATTTCAATTTTTTTAATTATTACTTTTTAAACTTTTTCTGTGGTTTATTTAATTTGAAATGAACTGTTTCATTGGTTATGCAATAGATATAAAGAATCACATGTTTTCTTATTGTTAATTGATAATTGTTAATTTGTTAGTATTATGTCGGATGTGAGAATGAAATTCAAGACCACCTTATCGCTTTACTTCTTAACTCTGGATTTGTATGTTATGTTAAGGTTCCTTCAAAGGGTGGTGGAAGTTCTCCTTCTGATGCAAGATCATGTGTATCATCAATAGAAGATGTTAAAGAAGGAGATGTGGATCAAGATTACCAATCCACAGATCAGAATGTTCCTTATACTGCTGCTGGTAGTTATTATGGATACTACTATCCAGGTTAGCTTCCAATGATCAAAGAGATGATCATAGGTTGTTGCATATTTATTTATAATATTGATTGTAATTTTATTTATGTTTTCATTTCTTACGGTAGAATGATCACAGGTTATGGTGGTTTTTATGGTGAGCAAGAAAATCAAGGATATTATGTTGGTGCTGATGCCGTCGATTTTCAGTATCCTGTAAGTTTTCTTCAGCTGGATTTGTTGTTTCTTTTGTCATGATGATTGTGTTATGATCCTTCTTTGTATGTGGTTGACTTGTTGCTTATATGGTCAATGCAGTTTATGCATGTGATTCCTATAGAGCGTAGCAGAGTTTAAACTAATTGCTATTGTTATGTGATATGTTATTTGGTACAAATGGTTGTCAAATAGCGGTTATTGTGGCGCTTTTGTGTAACATTTGGGGTTGTAACATGCTTGATTTTGGCTTCAAAAGAACTAGTTAATGGGTTTCTTCATTCATATTTCATCAAACATGAAAATGGTTGATATTTTAAACTAGAGTTTAATGGAGATAACTATCAGTGTAAATTAGTTTTACACTGACATCCAATGAAAACACATAATGCCAGAATACATACCAGACTTTCAATGGAAAACTAGTTTACATTGACGGTGCACGTCTCATTTTCTCTTTGAATACTACTTAGCTGACATTGTCCTGATAGATTCAAGGAAAATGTGTCCTAGTAAATATCATTTCTTGAAATAATAAGAATTCAATATGTAGCTCTTTCTCCTTTTTTAGTTTTAGACCATGCAAGCAGATACTTGATCTTTCATATGCTCTACAATATATGTAAATATCTTAATTTGGTTGCTTTTATTTAGGTCTTGCAAGCAGATAATGGATCTTATGTCTATCTCATGCCAGGATATCAGACTGGCTACTCTTCATACTTTCCTGTGAATACACCCGGTGTCGATGGTCAGTATCATGTCTACCCTCCTGGTTCTGTCTATCAACAACCAATTGGATCCCCTGGCTATTTTCCGGCTTCTTTACCTTATGCCGAGTTACTTCCATCAACATACTCGTGGGAGTCACCTTTAACCACACAAGATGTATCACAAGGGAATGGTTACAACGAATCGGCCGGTAAACCAAGTGGTAGATCTAACTTTTCTTCCCATAGTCGTGCTGGTAGTGGTACGGTGTCGAAGTGTATGCCCCCATCTAGCGTAAGCAACTCATCAGAAGTGAAGGGTTCCCTGCCATTATTAGATGTCTCGTCAACACATGTTAAGCATAACCTGCCAAAACAAGCAAACAAGGTAACCTTATTTTTGCATTCTCTTGTCGTGTGGTTTATCTAGGCCTTGTTTGCTTGCATAAACAACTTAATTAAGCACTTATAGCATAAGCTTGTATCATACAATTGCTTATTTATAAGCTATTTCCATAACATTAGATAAAATAAAGTCAAATTTATTTCATATATGCTATTAGCTGGTTTTATTACATATCCTGGAGAGCTTATAGAAATAAGCTGATAACAGCTTATGGGTATGTTATAAGCTATTTTCATGAGCTCTCAAGCAGTCTCACAAATGATTACGTCAGTAGATAAGCTGAAATAAACCAATTCAAACAGACCCCTATTATCCTTAGATTATTCTAATGAAACTTGAGTGTTTTTCAGGCATCTATTTCTGGTCCAGTTCTTCATTCAGATTCAATGGCAAAGGGTTCTTTTCCGGTTGCGAAGTTTTCAACATACAATCAAGGAAAGAGTGGATTTCCCTATCCAAACAACTTTCCTAATGTGAAAGCAAATACAAAGGGATGGGTTAGTACTGAGAAGTTGAAACTGAGAAACAAGGTTAACGATTCACTTACCGAACAGAATCAAGGTCCTAGAACAGCTAATACAAAAGGTGCATTAAATTCTGGAGATAATTCTGCGACAATGGTTGATGGGAGCCGAAACGCTGATGGAAAAATCAGGACAGATCAGTATAACCTTCCTGATTTTCCAACAAAATACGATCATGCACTTTTCTTTGTCATCAAATCATACAGCGAAGACGATGTCCATAAGAGCATCAAGTACGATGTATGGGCCAGTACTCCTAACGGGAATAAGAGACTCGACAATGCGTTTCAGGATGCACAGAATCGAATGGAAGAGAAAGGAAGCAAGTGTCCTGTATTCCTTTTCTTTTCGGTATGCTATCAAGTTTCATCTCAATTCCATTTCAAGAACTATGGATCGCTCCCATCCATGTTTTATTCGCTCATTTATTTATTTCCGAAAAATACAGATTCCTCACATCAATGTTGTTTTTGGTAATTGTTTGTGTTCAGGTCAATGCTAGTGGTCAATTTTGTGGAGTAGCCGAGATGATTGGTCGAGTGGACTTCAACAAAAGTATGGATTTCTGGCAACAAGATAAATGGAACGGATATTTCCCTGTCAAATGGCACATTATAAAAGACGTTCCGAATCCTCAATTACGGCATATTATCCTCGAAAATAACGATCACAAGCCTGTAACAAATAGTCGAGACACACAAGAGGTTCGCATTATTTTTACCGCGTTTTTTCATATCGTCCTAGTTATTTCTTATGTTCTGTATGCTCAGTGTTGTGTTGAACTTTTGGACTTCCCAGGTGCATTTTCCACAAGGTATTGAAATGCTCAACATTTTCAAGAACTACATATCAAGAACATCGATATTAGATGATTTTGAATTTTACGAAAGCCGTCAGAAGGTGATGCAGGAGAAGAAAATAAGACAACCTATGCCTCAGGTTTGATGATTTTACACTTCAAACCTTATTCTTATTCCAAAGTTCTTACTTAATAATGATGATAGCACACATTGATTCCTATGAAATCCTTTTTGACATTATTGATGCTTGCTACATTGGATGAGTGCATGTGATTGTGGGACCCACTTTAGCATAATTGTGTTGGGAGGAGTAGGAATTATTTCACAGTAAACTATTCTTTGATAAATGTCTAGTTGATAAAACTATTCTAAACTTGATACCCTTTGGAATAATTTGGAGTTGGGAAATCTTATAAAGTAATATAGCTCTTTGGACTTAGGAACAGGTTCTGTTATTCCTACTTATTAATTTTAGTGTATTCTTAATTTTATTTTTGCTAATTATTTTTTATTTCCATCTACTATTATAGTTGATGCGTGATTTTAGTGTACAATAATTTTTCGACTGGGCTTGAAAACAATTCAGGGACCAATAATTGCGTGTAGTCCAAACTAGCATGACCAAAAAAGTCTTTTAATCTTATATTTAATCGGTATATACACTTTCAGTGTAAAAAAATTTACTCATACATTGAATCACATTTCATTCATTTGCCACTTTACTATATTAATTCCTAACGCATTTCCTCAATTATCTATGTTACGAGAGATATGACTTATTTGCATGTGCGATTTTTTTACATTGACAGTACATTTCAATTAAGCTCTTTATTTTTATGTGCAAAATCATATTCCTTTTGTATGCTTTGACCTTTTGCTTATTGTTTTTATATAAATGTTTTATTGGCAGCATATAGATGAGTTAACAACTGCACTTGGATCAATAGACATATCAACTGTACAGAACATGGAAGATCCTAAGTTGGTTGAGAAAATGAAAGATTAAAGAGAATGCAATCTTATACTATTCCTGTGGGCCCCACCATATCATCATGCAGTTGTAGTTGACACTGCCACCTTGTGAGCTATGAAATAAGAGAATCATGAAATTTCAAGATGAAAGTTCCAAACAAAAAAAAGAAAAAGAAAAAATCTTGCTGATGCTTTTTAGAAGGGAGGAAAATAATTCCATATGAGAAAATAATGGTTGCATTCCAAATTATACAAAAATACACAGATGAAGATTTTCAAGTAGGAAGGAAGGAGAAGGTGATTGGTGTTACAAGAAAACATTTTACTTTTTTTTGTGCACATAAAAAGTTGAGTTTGGTTTCTTGTTCTTGGTATTTTCAATTTTTTTTTTCTTGTAGTTGGAGAATTGAGCAGTATAACAAATGCTTTGACTAGGACAGGTTACCATTAATAATAAAGTTGAAAATAATAGGTTGTCCAATGGATGATTGTGAAATTATTGGAATTGGGAAGTTTCTAACCAGTCATAATTTGAGATGTATATTACTTGTGACCTTGAAGAATATAATAATAATAATAATAATAATAATAATAATAATAATAATAATAATAAAGTTATTATCAGTATTCATTGTATTTTTCATTCTTATTAAAAAAGTTGGTAAGATTGTTAATAGTGTATATTTTATATGTTAATATTTCTAAAATAATATTTGTATTTAAATCTGTAAAATTTGACTTTTTATATTTTAAGATATATTAATAATATTAATAAAGAGTATGTTTAAAAAAAATAATAATAAAGAGGAGGGACAAAATGAAAACTAGTGGCTTGTCTTCAAAGTTTGAATCACATTTATTCAAATTTAAAAAACAATTGCAAACCGACAAAAATATCAAAAGCAAATTTTATTGAATGTGGTTAAAATATTTATTTAGTTTATGCAAATATAATACTCCTAAACAGAGCCTTAGAGCAACGTGGTTCTTTGAGATTTTGTGCGCTGCCACTCTGGATGGTCATGAATGCATGGTGTTTCCCTTTGCCATAGACTGCAAGCAAAAACAGTGTTGGAAGGTGCAAACATCATTTACATGGGTTGGTTAAAGATAAGGTCCCTTATCAAGATTTTTGACTTGCATGGTAAATTATTATTTTATGAATGTCTCTTTGTAATTGGTGTGCAATCCCTGAAAAAAAAGTTATTATGAGTTAACTTACTTAGAGTGCGTATGATAGGCTATTGGACCAAAAATCGGATTTCTTGTGCTTCTTTGTTTGGACCCCAAACTTTAACCCACAAACAATGGTTACAAAAGCAAATAGATGTTCAAGTTTAGATCTGTGTACAAGGCTTGCCGCAAGAATACCAATGATCCAAAATAATATTCAAGACTATTAATATAGTAGCATAGGATTTCCCATCTACTGGGATGAAGCTATGATTAATAGTTCATTTGGTCATTATGTTCAGATTTCAATATGAATCAACCTCATGAATAATCTGTGTGTTCATGTTCTTCGTGAAGGGGAATGTTATAGTGTTTACATGGACATATAGTTTGAGAAACTATCCCTTTGCTATGTCTATTATAATTTTGGCCACATGACCATAGAATATTGACATCAGCATCAATGTCATGGAGGAAAATCGTAAAGATATGAACAAACCAAAATAGATTTATGTGGTCAAAAAACGATAACAAAAATAGTTCATGACGCTAGTGAGGTTGTACTAGTGGCAGATGAAGATAATCAAGATGACAATGTTACTAATCTATTTATTAATGTTCCGATTGTTGATATACATGGCACAACTATTATTGAAGAAATCTCTCACTCTAATCAAGAAAAAATTGATTAGAACATAAAGGATAATGAGTCTTCAAACGGTTGACATATTATTTTCGTTAGAAACTCATTCATGATGAAGAGGTCCAAGATAGCATGACAAAAGAAGTTAAAAACTCAAATCTTTGTGTTATTCATGATATGGAAATACTCTCCAAATTTTTTAAATGTAAAGATAAAACTCGTTTAGACAACGACATTATCTCAACTAAGCATATTCTCGTTGATGATAAATTTATTGTGGTTACATTTAAATAGTAAAAATATAAACTTAAAAAACAAAGAAAACCTTTCTGTAAAAGCATAACATTACAACTATCAAATTAGATGTGATCTTAAATTTGTTTGGCATGGATTTTGGTTTTGCCCTTCCATAATTTTATTCTTCGTTTTTGTTTTTTTTATTATTTTCTCTTTTTTTCATCAGTAATTTTTTTTTTCTTGATTCAAAAATATCATAATTTGTTTTTGTCACTTTCATGTTTTATTTGAGTCCATGAAATATTCGTTTATATTAGAAAAGATCTATGTAATATGTTGAATATTTTATTTTAGTGTCTATTATGAACTACATAAATATGAATTAAATACTAATACATTATAGTGATCAATTTAATATGAATAAATTTGTATAGATTAAAATGAAATAAGAAAAATGTACTCACTCCATTTTACATTGAATGTCATTTTAGAAAATAAATTTGTTTCATAAAAAATGTCATTTTCGATTTTCTAGATAACTTTAACTGATTTTTCTAAACACTTCAATCAAAGTTATGTGTACTACTTTCAAAGTGTTAATTACACTTTATATTTACCATCCTAAAAAATGTACCAATAATTAATAAGGATAATTTGGTAAAATAATTATGTCAACAGTCCCACATTTGATAAGATAAGGCCTAACAAATTTTTTATAAGTGGTCGGTAGTCATCATCCTACAAGTTGATTTTGTGGAGTGAGGATTACAACCACTTATAAACACTTTATCAGACCTTATCTCGTTCAAGGTAAGACACTTAACATACCTCTCAATGGATCTAATAGAAAGTGGTCCAATGGATCGTGGACAAACTCTGATATTAGCATGTTATGATGAGAACATAGCAAAATGATGTTTTGACTTTATTGATAGTACACAATGATTTATATAGTCATGTGAGAATTCAATTACAAAAGTTCAACTAATCAAAAATAGAAAAAACTGAATTTACTAAAAGTAAGTAATACTAAGTAACTAACTAACTTGACTTAAGCTAATTACATTTAACATTCCCTCTCTTAAACTAATTACATACAAAATAAAATAAAACAATTAGTTTACATTTGGAGCTTTGCACACTCTTAGCTTATCCCCGAGCTTAAAAAAACTCTCTTTATACACAATGACTTAGTTAGTAACTCTGCAACTTGATCCTTTGTGCCTGCCTTGACCAGTTCTTTGAGGTAATGATATCTAACATCGATGTGCTTACTTCTTCTTTGGAGAATAGGATTATTTGACAATTTTAGTGTAGAACTGTTAGCACAAAGTATAGGAATGTTGTCCTCTTGACACTATCCCAACTCCTTTAGAATTTTTCTCATCCATACAGCTTAACATGTTGCTACTCCAACTGCCACAAACTCAATTTCAATGCTTGACAAAGTGACAATAGGCTGCTTTTTAGAAGACCAGACCACTGCTCAACAGAAATACATATCCAAAGATATTTTTCTTATCTTCCAAGTTTTATGCATAGTTGTCTGTGTACACCAGCAAATCAACATTTTCTCCCTTTTTATACATGATTCCAAGATTGACAATGCCTTGTAGATATCTTAGAATTCTCTTTGAGGCTTGCATATGTATTTGTGTAGGATTGCTTTTGTATCAACTAATGAGGTTGATTGTATACATCATGTCAGGCCTTGTAGCTGTCACATAGATGAGGCACCCGACCAGTTTCTTGTAACTGGTGCTGACCACTTTGTTTCCCTACTTATCCTTGCCAATCTTTAAGCCAGAAACCATAAGAACCTTTACTGAATTACTATTGGACATATCAAACCTTTCTAGTATCTCCACAACATACTTTCTTTGACTAATGTATACACCATTTGTTCCTTGAATTACTTCAAATTCCAAGAAAATACTTCATATTTCCTAAATAAGTCATAGCAAACTCCTTTTTCATAGAGTTTACGAATTCAACCCCTATCTTTTCATCATTTCTAGTGTAGTTCAAGTCATCTACATAAATGCTCACAATTAGAATTCCTCCTTTACTGTCATGCTTTAGAAACAAAGTTTGCTAGCTTGAAAACCTTCTTGAATGAAATAGGCCTCAATTATATTGAACCAAGTTCTTGGAGCTTGTTGTCCTCCATATAAGGTTTTATGCAACTTGGATGCCTTGTCTTCACTTTCTCTCTTTATATATCCTTTTGGTTGTTCCACATACACTTCTTATGCTAAATTTCCATAAATAAATACATATTCTACATCCAACTGGTAAAGACTCCATTCTTTTTGAGTTGCCAATGCAATAATCATCCTTATAATATCCAATATGCTGCCATGAGCAAACACTTATGTATAGTCAATTCTTTGATGTTGAGCATATCTTTTTGCTACCAATCTTGCCTTATATTTGTTTACTTGACCTATCATCCTAGAGACTTTTGGTAAATCTGTTAACTTTCATGTCTTATTGTTTTCAATTGTTTCTATTTCAGCATCCATGGCTTGTCTCCATTCGGCGTTCTTCACAACTGCTTCATAACAATTAAGGTGTGCATTATCTATGCCTGCCATTTTCATTTAGCTCATGATTTTCTTCAACATTATTTTCAGATGATTCTTCTTCACTTGTGTCACTATCATCTTTTGTTTCCAAGTCTCAGTCAGTCTCTCCCTAGTCTAGATCCACAAAAATAAATTCTTTGTATTTCTCATCCCTTTTGATTCATCACTCACACCAAGTAAGATGCATCTGCAACTTTTTTTTTTCTAACTTCGTTCTCTTTACATTTAGAATATGCACATGACCTATGCATCCAAACATTTTGAAATGTCAAACTGAGGGTTTACAATCACTCCAAGCCTCTTTTGGGATTTTGTTTTTCACAACCAATGTTGGATACCTATTCAATACATACATGCTCCAATTCACAGCTTCTAGTCAATTTTTTTAGGAATTCCATTTCCACACAGAAATGATCTCACCATGTTCATGATTGTTCTATTCTTTCTTTCTGCCACTCCATTTTGCTTAGAAGTATAGGCAATGGTGAGTTTTCTCACTATCCCAGCCTCTTGACAAAACTGGTCGAAGTCGGTGGATGTAAACTCTTCACCTCTATAAGTTCTAAGACACTTAATTTTTAAATTTGTTTCTTTCTCAACCATTATCCAAGCCTCTTTATGTCCATGCAGTGGCGGACCTTTTAAGGAGCCGCTGGGGGCCACGACATCTCCTATATTTTTTAATAAATAATAATGATAGACTATTAAAATAATAGTGATAAGTTACTCTCCCTATTCTCTTCTCTCCTGACTCTCTCTTGTCTCTCCCTCTTAGCCCTCACGGCTAACCTCCATATGGCGCGACTCTCTCTCGTCTCTCCCTCTCAGTCCTCTCTCGTCTTCCACACGGTGCTGTCTCTCTCTTTCAATCCCTTTCTCGTCGGTTTCTCACTCAGAATCTCTCTTCTCGCATTCGATCTCCCTCATCTACGACTAGCGTCGTCGCTTTCCCTATCTCTCCACCTCTCCGTATCGTTTCATAATCTCGGACTATCTCAATTTGCTTCTTATACTTTTCAGGTTCTTACTCAGTTACTTTTTTCCTCTTCTACTATTTGTTAATTGTGAATTGTTTTAGTTGAGGATTGTGAACTAGTAGTAGTGTGTGAATTGTATTTGTGACTTTGTGAATTGTGAATTGTGAATGGTTTTAGTGTGGGAATTGGGATTGTAGACTTTAGTGTGTAAATTGTGAATTGTTTTTCTGATTAGTGTAGTGTGGATGTGGGATTGTGAATTTGTGAACTCTTTTACTTTGTGAATGTGAGTTGTGACTTTGAGAATTGTGAAGTGTTTGTCTGAATGTGTTTGTGATTCTCTCTCTCTCTCTCTCTCTCTTTTATGTTACTAAGTTAGTGTTAAGTAATTAATTTGTGTATTTATTTAGGAGTGATACAATATTTAAACATAAAGAAATTGATGCATTTTTCAAGAAGAAAGTTTCTGACAAAGATGAAAATTGTAAAGCTTGAACATCGACACTTGAAAAACACCCTTCCGATGATCAAACAATTGAACCAGATGCTACACCTATAGTTTCATCACTCCCAAACTTAACAATTTCTCAATCTTATTTCCCTATCTCTATTGTTGTATTTGCAATTTTACGTGCACTTAAATTGCAAATTTACAATTTAAAATATGAATATACAATACAAAATTATATTTAATTTATTAATTAAAATTATAAAATTCGGCATCCTCAAAAATTTTGGTCAAGATTCTATGTCCATGCATTTCTAGAAAAATCATCTATGAGACATAAAAAATAGATTTAAATATGTT
Organism: Cicer yamashitae; assembly: GCA_037974755.1. Classification (NCBI taxonomy): domain Eukaryota; kingdom Viridiplantae; phylum Streptophyta; class Magnoliopsida; order Fabales; family Fabaceae; genus Cicer; species Cicer yamashitae. Next base: position 39,633,018 of record JBBPBQ010000003.1, read on the forward strand.
TTTGGTTCCTGTAAATATAATAGATTTTAGATTTAGTCCCTGTAATATTTTTTGTTTAGATTTCATCCCTGTAATATCAGAAAAATTTATTTTTGGTTCTTAACATCAAGTGGACGTTACAAAAACGTGAGCCGACAAATAGAGGAAAACGTCGATCAATCGTAGCACTCCAATGAGAATATTAATTTAAATATTAGAATAATTTGTATACCTACAACCTCTCAAAAACCCCTTTTTACAGCCATCAAAGCACAAATAAAAACCACTAAATCGTGGTTGAAGTGTTGGACATAGATGATCAATATTTATCTTACAAGTGTTTCCAACACTTGCTCTCCTCAGCAATATTTAAATTAATATTTAAGTAAAAATTATTCTAATATTTAAATTAATATTCTCATTGGAGTGTTACGATTGGTCCACGTTTTCCTCTATTTGTCGGCTCACGTTTTTGTTACGTCCATTTGACGTTAAGGACCAAAACTAAAGTTTTTGGATATTGCAGGGATAAAACCCAAACAAATATTTTTCAAGGACTAAAACTGAAAACTGTTATATTTACAAGGATCAAAAATATATTTAAATGTTTGGTTCACGTTTTCCTTTGTCAATTAATGTTTTTGTAACGTCCATTTGACGTTAAAGACCAAAAATAATTTTTTCTGATATTACATGGATGAAATCCAAACAAAAAATTTTATAGGGGCTAAAACTACAAACTGTTATATTTACAGGGACTAAAAACATATTTAAACTTAAAAAGTACCTCTTATTGCTATTTGATGCAAAGGTAATTGGCCCACATATATAAGCATTAATCATCTCTAGTTTTTCCTTTGCTTTTCATTGGATTTTTTTTGGAATTGGATCCCTATGTTGCTTTTCTTTCATACAATATGTACATACTTTGATTGTACTAGACAGATATGGAAGTTCCTTCAACATTTCTTTATTCTCCAAGACCTTATGCCCTTTGATACTTATGAAAACATGCAGTTGTAGAACGAGAAACACAAAAAAGGGGTTTGGATTGTGTATTATTTAAACGGAAACACAAAACAACAAAACCAATTTATCCTGGTTCACCACCAACATGGTAGCTACATCTAGTCCCTTCAAACTGAAGGATTTAATCCACTAATTTACCAACTGAATCACACTTTCATTGAACACCTGCTAGTCAAATTGACTTTGTTCGAGTCTTCTCAACCTTCTAGCTTAATACAGTTAAGCTGTTGTGGAATGCAGCTACTACTGAGCTAGGTTACAAAAGAATACTCTCACAAGAGGCTATTTACAATGTTGTATTCTCATAAACTATTTCTCGGTACTTAGACAAAATAAATGATAAAGAGCAAGAGTGCATGAACAGATGTATTGTGTTTATTGTAGTGCATTTTTTCTTGTTGTTGTTGTATCTTCAATGAGGGTTGCACATCCTTTTATAGAGAGCTTTAGGGTTTCTGGTTGTTAACCTAATTCATGAAACCACCATGTACCATGAGGTTTTGTATCAAATCTTCAGAGATTGATTCGCCATTAATTCGTATCCAGAAGTAGTCCTTGTAATTGATTTAGCGTATCTTGAAATTTTTGGTATCAAATCTTACAGACTTTATCCTTTGAAATTTTTGGAGCATTTTTTTCAGAGTTAGATTTTATCTTTTTAGGTTTTCAAAATCTTTTTCAAGAGAATTGCATTTATTTGTTAAGATGTCATGAGCTTTTCTAAGAGATTTTAATTTTGAAGTAACTTTGTGATTCTTGTTGAGAAACTCATTTAACATATTTATCAGTTCATTACGAGATAGGTCAGATAATACCTCAATTTCTTCATCAGAAGACTCGTCATCAGAATTATAGTGTATCTGCCATCAGAGCCATGTTGGCATGCTCTTCACCTTCATTAGATGATTCATCAGAGTCATCCCAAGTAACCATTTGACCTTTCTTCTTTGCCTTGAAGTCTTTTCTTTGGGGATTTCCCTTCTTAAGTTTAGGACATTCTAATTTGAAATGCCCTAGCTCTTTGCATTCATAACAGATGATTCTTTTCTTGTCTGATTTTTCACCTTTTTCTCTGTTATATTGGGGTCGTCTGAAATCTCTTTTGTTCCACATGCGTTGGATTTTCCTTTTATGAAAGACAACTGTTCATCATTTGAGTCTTTACTCAGATCGTTTGATTTGTTTTCCTATGAATCTCTAGTAGCTTGTAAGGCCTTGGAGTTTTCCTTCTTTCCCTGGTATTTGAGAGCCAAGGAATTTGACTTCTTCTTGGGCTCATCCTAAACCAGTTAAATCTCATGGGATTTTAGTGAACTCGTCAGCTCTTTATCCCCTTGAATTGTTGTTACTTTTGGTCTCCACTTGCTAGGAAGACTTATGAGGATCTTCTTGATGTGGTCTGAGGTAGGGTAACTCTTTTGGAGAACCTTCAATTCAGATATCAGAGTTTGGAATCTAGAAAACATTTTCTCAATGTCTTCATCTTCTTCCATACGAAAAAGTTCATATTTTCTTACAAGTAAAGTTGCTTTAGCTTCTTGTACCTACTTATTTCCTTCATAGTTGAGAACCAGAGTATCAAATATACTTTTTGTTGCTACATTTTTCAAACCCTTTGAAATTGATAACATTGACATAGAAAGTTATGGTTTTATGATGCATCTTGCATTGTTTCTTTTGATCAGCGTTGAGATCCTTTTTGGATATTTCAACACCAGCAACATCTTTTGGAGCCTCACAGTCGTCTTCGACCATGACCCAAAGTTCAGGATCATGTGAGATGTAGAAACTTCTGAGCCTGTCTTTCTAATACTCGAACCTTTTTTCCATCAAACATAGGAGGCCATGCTCAAACACGGTTAGTCATAATAACATAGATCTTTACTCAAACACGGTTAAGTGCTCAACTTTGAGACCATGCTCTAATGCGAATTGAAGAGCGACAAAATCCAAGAAAAAGTGGTTTATTTTAAAAACTTTTTAACAAAATTTAAACAAAGTGATGAAAATGGAACAGAGAAACAGAAACACAAAACAACACAACCTGAATCACCCTTCCACTGAACACATGCTAGTCAAACTGACTGTATTCAAGTCTTCTCAACCTTCTAGCTTAGTACAGTCAAGTTGCTGTGGAATGCAACCACTACTAGGTTAGGTTATAAAAGAATAACTTTAAGGGTTTTCGAAATACTTTCACAATAGGGTGTTTACAATGTTGTATTCTCGAAAACTCTTTCTCAGCACTTCCAACCTTGAACATCACAATAAGCCCCTTTTTTGTGAATCAGCATGAGTCATCAGCAACATAGTCTCATCTTCATTGAATTCTTCAAACACAAGGAGTATTATATTTTAGAAACAACTTTTGAATCTGATGGGCGAGTACACACAAATCCATTTATCCGAATGTACAAATTCAAAGGTTAGAACTACAAAAATAAAATAGCATGAGGATATTTTTAGCGCAAAAAGGGGTCGGGAAACATACCCCAATACAAATTTGTTGGCTTACTATTTAAAAAAATAATGGTAAGTGTTGACTTGTAATTGGATCGAAAAGTGAGGAAGAAATATGTTTGCACAAAATTCTACACTATTTTTTGATTAGGTTTGCACTAAAACTGAACGATAAATTTATCTCTATATTAGTGGAGGCCAGGTTAAAAAAATTGCGTTCGAGGTTTGGCATTGATTCAAATTTGTAAAAATATGTAAAGATATGGGCTGAATTACAATTCGTTAACTTGGTATTTGGATATATCAATTCCTTTCAAGTCCCTTTTGTTGGGGAAAATTTTCAAACGCTAAATTTCATCATTTTAAAGTCTAACCAACAAGAATTTTGTTTAGAATGAACGGGAAAACGTAAGTATTACTACAATGACTAAAATGTTATTTACATTTCAATTGAATTTTATTTGACTATACAATCTAGTCCAATTTTAGAAACATCTAAACAGGATATAAATAGATCTGGATGAACGTGAAAAAAAAAAAATCGCACTTGCGGGAATATCAAACAATATATAAATCAATATCAGTTCGGCATTAAGGTGAGAAGTCACAATAAAATGAAAAACAAAAACATAGAAGTGCAAACCAAAATTGTATTTACACATGAGCTGATTACCGATTTATAGCTAATTAGTGAACTATTTTCGTACAGAAGGTGAATTGTATTTAAGCTTCACCAGATGGTGGTCGGCGTCCCCGACCTCGAATAACCCGACCACGGGGAGCTCTTCCACGACCTCTAGATGCAGTGGTAAACACCCCAGCTTGTCTCAATTGAGCCCTCTCTCGAGCTCGTTCTGACAAATTAATAGTTGTCGGCGTGCTATTAATTGGTGATGTTGGCTTTACCTCTTCTGATTCAGTGGTGACACTAGAGGTCCCTTGTTTTGGAACAGGTAATTTAGATGAACTACTTTCGGCGATGTTACTCTGCAAATTACTCTCACTCGCAACAGGTGCAGGCTCAGCCACCTGATCACTCTCAACTGATATCGGTTCGTTAATATCAACTAACTTATCAGAACTATCAGCAGCTTCGTCAACCAAGTCAGCTTCATCATTTTTATCATCACTTGAAACCTCAGGCGAATTAATTTCACCAGCCTCTAAAGCATCATCATCACCCCTAGCCGGGGAAGGTTCAGGGGTTGCAGAAGGCTCAGATTGAACCTCCCGAGATTCTTGGTTTTCCATGTTAGATGCATCACAACCACCCTCAGAATCACCGGCCTCTGGTAATTCTCCCTCTTCTCTCTCACTACTGACAGGCAATGTTGATTGCTGGTTGTCTATCTCAGTATGATCTCTCTGCATCTCATCGGACAGCATTTTTATTTCTGCTGGTTGATCCAGATTCTCTTCTGAAATTCCAGTCTTGTCAACTTGTAATTCCTCTTGACTAGTACCATCCAATTGTGGTGGATCTTTGGATTCTTCATCCTTCCCAACAGCAGTCTCATCATCATTTCGAGCCTCGCCGACTTCCTCATTTTGGCCTTGTGGCAACTCAAATGATTCTTCAGTAGCTGGATGACTGCTCGTAAATTCTGGGGTTGTAGTAGGTTGTTCTTCACCACTTTCTTCTGGAGACTCTGATCGTTTGGACTTCTTTAACACTGGTGCCACTACATCAGAGCTCTTCTCACCAGGTGCGACAGACTCATCACGCAATTCAGATGCTGAGATAGGAGCAGCACGTTTCTGAGCTACTGGTTGAAATGATGAAGCAAAATTGCTTTGGGTTTCTGTGTCACTAGAAGGTCCAGTTTTGTTGCCGCCATGTCCTTCAGCATCAGACATTTCAATGTCACCTTGTGACTGCTCCTCTAGTTTTACTAGCTGTGGCCTAACCAATCTCCTAGCAGTTTTACGAGTTTCATTACTAGATTTGTTCGGTCCAAATCTTTTCTCACTTTCTCCGGTGGCTTTCGGTGGTAAACTTCTTGTTACAGTTGTTGTCAAGGGTAATATGCTTGGGGGTTGAGCATGGACCAGAGAACCTGCAATGATGTGGTTATCCAATCAGTATATTAAGGACTTTAAAAACCATTACAACTTATAATTGAAAACAGCATTGTTTCTGTCTCAGCCTTTGTAGGCTCTTTTTAAATAAGCTTGATGTAGGTAGGGAACATTATATATAGAAGGATAAAATTACCTGTCGCAGCTGCTGAACTATCTGTAACTGTTGATGCATCTGCAAGACTGCCACGGCCACCAAACTCGCCAAATACTGCATGAGCTTCCTTTTCAAAATTTTCAACAGCAGATATATAAGGAGCAGAGAAGTCATCGACTTTGGATCCCGAAAGAAGTTGAGCAACATTGGTTCCCTGACAAATAGAAAGAAAAAAAACTCAACCAATACATAAAAAATTATTGACTCAAAAATATAAATCTTAAAGTAACTTTTCAGACACTTCAAAATATTGTCATTCAATTTTTGTTGTTATTTTGTATCCTTTTTATTTATTTAGTTAGTTCTAGTGTTCTAACATCAGACTCTCCAAATACACTAGAAGTCCACCTCACTCTGAAAATATGGCAGCCCGTCACCTTTTACGATCAGCATAAACCATCCCATCATCCCTTCCCCCAACATTTCCCCTTCCCTGTGAGGTGATGTGGGGCCATGTGGTCAAGATCAAGGACTAAAATAAATATACACACACACACATATATAATGTAAAAAAAAAACTTTTACCTATATAAATATAAAAGTGAACAGTCAAGATCGATAAAATAGTCACATAATAATCCCTGCAACTGAAAGCATGTCTATCCCTCAAAGTTCAGTTGCATAATGTATCATTTATTTGAATCATTACCTCGGGAAGATTGCCAACGACAACCTTAAGCTTTTCAACTTCATCAGACAATCGCTTCAGGGCCTCCTTATGCTTCTCAAGTTCATTAATGAACTGTTTTTTCTCCTGAAAGTAAATAATGAACCAAAATGGTTGATAGAATTGGACAAAAAGTAAAAGCGAACATACTAAGATGATGGTATTTCCTCAACTGTACTTAGTAAGTGAATTATCATTAATAATGTGACTGGCATAAACTCGTGAAATTTCCATACATAAAGTTTACTTGATACAAAAATAATATTTAAAAATTTATAATAGTATATGGACAGAATTGAATACTATGTATGACAATAACAAAATTAAAATTTTCTATAAGAGATACCAGATCAAACCAGACCCTACACGACCAGACCAGAATTTGTGCACAAACCAGAATATTATGTAGCTGGTTGAGTGTGTTTCTGATTTTCCTGGCTACAATGGCATTTGTGGTTAGTTAATGTTCATAGTTTCATAGCAGTCCTACAAGCACCCCCCTTCAGCTACTCAAGGTCATTTTATTGTTGGCCTGTCTCACTCTGGGATCTTGGACTTTTTTTACAAAGATTAGGCAAGTATAATCTCATGGACAAGCAGTATAAAATTAGTTGTTGCAAGGTAAAGAACAAAAACTAAATATCAAACTATGATATAATCTAAGATATTCTGACACAATGTCAAGATATTGTAAGATATTTCAAATCTTCTAACATAATTAATGTGCCAACTACATATTTTTCGACATGTTAGAGCTGATGTCCCATAATATATTCATATACCTATATTTTAGGGATACTTTGATTACCAAACTACCCCTTGTTTCACACAAGATAGGTACAGCTATATGGATCAACACATGCAATAGACCCTATAAAAACAAAAATTTCAATATCTTCATTTAGAAAGATATTTAAATGTACCATAATCATTTACATTTAAAAAATATTTTTTTCATTTTCTTTAACAATATGGTAGTAGAATATCTAATAAAGAAGAAGACAAGAAAAAAGTAATACGGTAAGGCGGGAATTACCAACTCAACATTGTTGTAAGAGTCCATTATGGCCTTTTCATTTTTCAGTCGCCTACTTTTCTCCAAGGATTTGTCTTCCTTCTCCTTAGACAATTCACCTCTCACTCTCTCTAGAGTTTTTTCCAGCATCTAGCAAACAGAAAGCTGAATCACTTGTTTTCCTCCACCCTTAAAACACAAAAATAAAACAAGCCACTAACCTGTATTCTGGCGTCTTTTTCTTCCTTCATCGCTTGTTCGCCAGTTGTATCACTTGTTAACCTTTTCCCTAATATATAACCTCCCAAATTTAGAAACACATTCCACCAACAAATAGTAAAAAGGTACAAAAAATGGAATGGAAATATACCTAGGTCTTCCTTTTCCTTTATTAATACTTCCTTTTCCCTTGATAATATTTCCTTTTCCCTTGATAATACTTCTTTTTCTTTTGATAATACATCCCTTTCCCTTGATAATGCTTCGATCCTTTTCTGTAAGTATGAAAAAGGAAACAAAGGATAAAAAAATAATTAAACCAATAATATCAACAACAAAATATGCAAAGTAGAGTTAGAAATAGAAAATTCTAATCATTTTTCTAAACAAGAAATTGTATTCACCCTAAATTGAGCCAGCGCTTTCCTATTCTTTTCCACATCCTGTTTATGGTTGGTCTGTTTGAACAACAATGAAACAACAACTTTGTAAAGAATTCAAAATATTCATTTACAAACATTTAAAATTATGACAATATGTCGAAGACCTCAAGATGCAGCATGTCATTAATTTTCTTCTCTTTCTCCGTAAGCTCCAATCTGCAGTTGGAAAGGTCTTGCTCTAAACATGAAAAAGCATCCTGCTTTTCCGAAATAATTTTACCCGTTTGCTCAATTTGAGCATCCCTATCTCTTAGTTTATCCTGATGAGAAAAATGAAAAAACTTTCAAATAGAGTATAAATAAATTGAAAACTTAACAAGTGTGTGTCTGTGTATCAATTAACACACAAAACAAATAATTTGAGTCTCCATTCAAGCATAAATATGCAAAATAAATGTTGTGATTGTTTTTGAAATAAGTGCATGGCAACTTTCAAATAACCAAGCCTAGCTTGGCAACAAATCAAACAATCCCAAGATTACAAAAAACACTGGCTGAACAAATAACTATAAAAAGCTTTTGACCAAAGTAAAGACTGCATAAACTTGTCGAAGTGATTCTTTGTAAACATGTTGAACATTTTAAATTGTTTAAACATATGCAACACAACACCAAGAGTAATTGAACAGTTAAAATTAATTGTCAGACAACTCCTCAAAGGGAGATTTATGCATCAATTTGAACAACAATGAGAACTCTAAAACAACCTGCAAATCTCTAGCAAGTTTCTTCACTCGATCATAATCCTCTGCATCAACATTTTTACTCCTTTCAAGCAACTTAAGATGATAAAACAGATAAAACAAATTAGAAATAACAGTGAAGGTAGACTAAAACAATGAGTAGAAAATATTTCTGAATGTTATTTCAACTCTAATTCCATGTACAAGTGCTAATCTATATTTTAAAAGCTAAGTACTACATGGGCCAGACAACTGGGCCTGAGCTAAGTACTTACTAATCGAAATAAATATTTGCAACAGTGTAAAACACTAATAATTTTCTTGTGTTTCAAAAGGCAATACCTCAGAAACCTTGTGATTAAGATGTTCCTTTTCGGTTTTTAGTGTTTCAACTTCTTTATTACGACCTTCCAGCTCAATTTCTCTTTCCCTTAGAAGCTTCCCTAGATTCTCTGTTTCAGCCCTTGCCTTATCTGCTAGTTCGCGCAATTTCTAACAAAAAATCAACAAATAGTTTTAGCTTATCAACATCATTTCTATGAACTTCTATGTTTGACATAACAGAATGGGAAGACCAAAAAGTAAGTACATAAATGAAATATCTATATACCTGACATTCCTCAAAATTGTGTTTATTTTCTTCCCTGAGCTGCATATTACTCTCACGAAGCAAGTTCAGTTCCCTGACCTGCAAATGATTTTGACAACGCAACTCAATATTTGATTGATAAAATAACATCTTCTGGAAACAGTTTTTCTGAGGAAATACCAACTTTGTATACTATTATCAATAACCATAGATAATGAAGAAGTTTAGTTCCTGACAATAGGATAATCAACCTGAAGCTGTAATGATTTGAATTCTTCTTCAGTGAACATAAATGATCTTGATTTTACACGCTGAGCTTCTAGAGATGCATGTGCAGACTCTGATGCCTTTAAAGCACTATCAAGCTACAAAGAATCAAGTGGTCAAACAATAATATACCATTTCAAAGCCATCAAAAATCATCACAAACTTTGTGATATGCAGAAAAGCTGTTAGTGGATAAGAATATATGTCAAGTACGGAGAGATCTTTCTAGTAATAGAGACCATTTTCTTGAGGATTTGTAGTAAATAAATACAACTTTTTGTAGGTTCAGGACTTAACTCAAATCTACAAAATCCTCTTGTAATATTAATAAACTTTTTTCATGGCTTATCTCAATTTAATGTGGGACTTAGAGTTTGAAAATACACCCCTAAACACAATTGGGCTTGGTGTGTAGATAATATGAGGATGGCCCGATGGACCTAGGATAGAATCTGATACCAAATTAGATTTTTGGCCGAACTTAATCCAAGAAAACTGGTTTGTATGGCAAGGGTTGCCTATTCTTTATAAAATCTTTTCAGGCCTTATGAATTTTCTGGCCAATGTCGGACTTAGATTTTCCGCAACATAACTCAAGTCAGACAACAAGACACACTCACTACGATATACTGGTTGACACCTTAATATGGAGGAAAGAAGAGATAGGAATTACTCTCATTAGTTTGATGTGTATAAACCACGCTACAAGAAGTATAATTTAATAGCATGCGAGGAAATATTACCTGTGACTGTAATCGCAGCTTTTCCTGTTTTAGCAATGAAACTTCTGTTTCTGCCTGTCAAAGAAGAAAAATAGCATTGACAAACCAAGAAATGAACATAAAATTGAAAGAAAGAGAGCATGTAAGCATGATAAAGGTATTTACAATTTCTTTTGATCGGCGGAGATAATTAACAACATTTTGAAGGCCAGCATCACCAAATGTATCACCACTACTTCCAGTTGAAATACCAGCAGCATTACGCTCTTTCTCAGCCCATTGAATATGCAACGCCTCAAGTTGGCTGTGTAAGATTTTATTCTGAAAATATGATGCGTAGTTGATTGTGTAAATGAAACTAGCAGCCAACATGTTATAATATAAGACATACACATAAGTAAAAGCATGCAACTATGATGACTATGGAATTCTGACTTCCATGCATAAATAATCCTCAATTTACAATTACATATCATCACGGGTCTCCCAACATGGCATATGGGGCAAATATTCATACCTAGTTCACCTAAACACATGCATTTGATCCAATTAGGTAAACCAGAAGTAGAATATGCAACTGACAAGGAAATTGGAGGGTAAATGGACATCAGTGACTAAATTGTGTGACTACAACGACTGCTACTGCCCTTGACAGCAAACCATTTGATCATTCAAGTTCATGTAACAGACTTGATGCACACATCCAACCTAACAATAATATACATACATGCCACAGAATAGATTATTAATAATATTCCTACGGCAACATTTCAAATGGAGTCACCTTATATTTCTTTGTATCAACAAGTACCTAATATTACATCAAATACAGTGTTTTTGTACATCATTCACATTCATACTTTAATAACCTTATTTTTTGTTAGTTTTTAGTTAGTAGGCCAGTGGTCGATTGATATAAATACCAGTAACAGAGGATCACGTTAGTTGAAAAACTGATTCGGATTTATCAATACATTATGTTATGACTCAAAATGTGAATGTGAGTCCAAAAGGGAAAATAATATGCCAACTGCCTAAGCCCATTATGAGTATAGTTTTAGTAGGAAAATATAGAAATGGGAACGTGGCAGAGAGGAAGAGTGGGATATAATTGTGGGACCAATGCAGTTATAAGGGGGGGAATGGAGAGAGTGGGGATCATTCTAGATCTTTTTCAACTTGCGCAGAGGGAGAATTATCTCTTCCCAGTGGAGCTTTGCTCTGGGATTACAGGGGATTATCTGTTTATCTTCTGTAATAGTTTTTATTTTAGGTAAAATAATATCATTTTCAGTTCTCTTTTAATTTGCGTTCCCAGCACATTAACACTGCATACCACTTATATATGAATAAAGTCTTATCTGGAGACATTACCACGTCTTCGTTAAATTATCAACAAGCAAATCTGTCACCAAATCATTGAGCAGTCCTTGAATCATTTACACAGACAGTTGCACACACAAATACACATATGCAAAGGTTTGTTTATATATTGATATATGCCAGCTTGAGAAACGAAAAATGTTAGAAATAATAATAACAGGTTAGTTATGGTAAGATTTTGTGTTGTAAATTATAATGTTGTAAACTCAATTAAATGTCAATGTTCATGTTTATGTCTTGTTTCTTTTCTTTCTCTATACTCACAACTCTGAAAAAGAAGTACAACAATCTTCTTGTACTAAAATACATGAAAAACAGTCAAGATATCTTAAAAACCTGTTCATTGATTTCATCGTATTTCTTCTCAGAATCATACTTAGACTTCTCTAGTCTTGCCTTCTCCTCTTCCCACCTAGCCTTTAGTTCATTCTGTCAACACAATATATATTTGGTTAATTGGGTCTACATCATTGAAAGAAACATATAAAATTATGTATTATGACAACAATTGGAACAGCTGCAAAATTTCATTAAAGTACAAAAACAAGATATTGTCGAGACTAATTGTAACAACTATCCGTTGAGACTTGACAGACTTGTAATGTTGGTCGATTATGTGTCTTCTATAACAAGGCTATTCGATTCTATTGAATAGAACAATATTTCTTTGATAACGGATAAATTAAGTAACTATATAGTGACAATGAAAACATGTTTTACACATACCAAATAATTTTACATATATTGTGTAAGATTTACAGATTCTGAGCTTTGATGCTCATAGAACAGAGTGAGATAGAGAGAGATCAAACTGAACTGTAACATAGTTTTTGATATTATGAAAAACTGTTACAATGATGAGGGAGTGTATCCATTATATACAATCCGAGTTTCTAAGCTAATATATTGTCACATAAGAAATTCAATCAAAGCAGAATCACATAATTGCAATTAACTGAGAATACTAGTCAACAATTGGGACAGAAAATGTATTATTTTAGGTATAAGAGAAAATACTGAGAATATCCTTACTATTCACAAAGCTAAGGTCTTCAAGAAAATGGAACGTTCAATACCACCAACTCAAAATGATACTCCCTTCCTACCTCCTCTCTCTCATTTGACCCCTATAGTAGTAGAGTTTAATTATGATGCATCGACAGTGTAAAAATATTTTACACTATCAACCTATCACAAATTATCTAATGTGTGACTTTAAAGTAGTTATGATTAAAGTCAAACATTTTTAATGATATGGCGGCATATGATGGATTGATAGTGAAACAAATCTTGACAGTGAGAGTACATAGGAATACAAATTAAATCCATGATAGAATACCTCCCTCATACAACTTTCGCACCTACATCTCTGAACCTCAGTTTTCTCTTACATACCCCTTTTCCTATTCCTCTTGACATAAACTCACAAAACCGTAGGCCTATACGGCTAACATGCAATCTGACAAAATTGGGCCCACATTCTCAAATTTGATGCCAAATATGTGTGAATAAAACCTAAGGTAGTATTACTCAAACATTTCATGGAGAAAGGTGCAGTTTGCTATGTTAATTTGATCAATCCACCAAAGGAGCATAAGAAAAACCAGTGCACAGGGGTCTCATCTCAAAGACCACAAAAAAAAAATTGAACTAAACAGAGAGAAACAATTAATGTACTTGTACTCGCATATTGAAATGAAATGAAACACATATTAAACTTAAATATTAAACGCAGAGGAAATTTTACGTTTTCAATTTTCTGAGAATCAGCTAATTTACGTAATTTAGATGCCTCCTCCTGCAGCAGGGCTAGTGTTTCAGAAGTTTTAGTCAACTCCTGAATAGTCTCAGACTGGAGAACAACCTGATAAATAAAAATTGTCAAATATTAGAAGCAATGAAAAGAAAACAAATTTAACAATGATGCAATATTGTGTCCGAAGTAGTTATTGGGGGAACAAATTACCCACTGCAGCAGAAATAAATCATGGAAAATGACATATTCGTCTCATTACTAACGAAAATCAAATATGATTAAAAGGATGCACAGTTTATTTATTGTTTTCAATTCCAGATGATACATTTTCAAGCTGTTTCTCATCTAAGATATTTTATATAAGAAAAGATGAAGAGATTTATTGTATTATCCTATTTTAAGTTTTTCTATAGGAAACAAGATGAAAAAAGATGGAATAACTAGATCAGAGCAAGAAAGCAGCCCATTCTCCAAAATAACTAGTGATACCCAATGCAAAGCTCTATAAGAAAAACAATTTTAAGGAAAACATCTAATCCAGATTGTTCAGGCTGTGGAATAGTACATTTAAAAATAAAATAAGATCACAATTAAATTATTCCAGCTACTTGAATTTAAATATTAGTCACAATTAAATTAAAAAACCACAATGCCAATAAAACATATGTGGATTTTGGGTAATTTAGGTGTCTAAAACAAGATCACACACATTCTATTTATAATGATGCTACAATAATTACATTCAATATCTAGGAAGTTGTATTGAGTAGAACTACTAACAATTAGCCTAGGATGTTGTATAATCAAGGAATAATAAAAACATACACTGAATTGTAACATCATATAACTAAGCATAATCAGCAGTCCATCATCCGAGCTTATAAAAAAAATAGTACAGCATCCGAGATAAATCAAATCAAGCAAACATGTTTGTACTATATACAAAAACAACCGAGTCCTAACCTGTCTTTCATAATTCGTTTGAGCTGCACGCCATTTCTGATGCTCTTTGTCCAAGTGTTCTTTTAAACCAGATAGCTGAATTTCCATTTCTGAAATTTGAGAGCTGCATGCCAAAAACGTAAGTTCCATCTAACCAAATAAGAGGTACAATTAATAACAATGCAGTACAAAGATACAGCATACACTTTAGTTAAAATTTCTTCTTTAAGATTTGTTATCTCAGCCAAAGCCGATGTCAGAGCCTCTTCCTTTCCAGCAGTAGCAGATACCACCTCTTCAGATTTCAAACTAGATTCCTTTTCAAGATCGGAAACCTTCTCTCTAAGTGAATGCAGTTCAGCTTCAAGAGCTTTTTTTGTATTGTCAGCCTAAATGAGTTACAATAATTACAAAGAAAATATATTTAGTAGGTTTAATTACACTTTTAGTCCCCCTAGTTTGGACTATCAGCGATTTTTGTCGCTCTAGTATAATTTGTATAGTATAGCAAAATGCTGATAAAGTTTAGACAAATGTAAGATGTGCTAATGGGTTTTGAAGAGCGCCGAAATTTAGGATTCTTTAATTTTCAGTGAAACAATATTTTGATTGTGTGGTTTCGAGTAGAAGGTTTGAAACTATTTCACTAATTCAATATGTGAAAATTTTGAACAGATTTGAGAGAATATGAGAGTTTTAAATATTTGGAAAGTGATGGACAGACTTGATTGTATAAATAGAAAAGTTGAGGGACTAAATTTTCTGTAGATATAAAATTAAGCCAGTTTAGACTACTAACAAATGGCATTGAAAATAGCTTTCAAGATTCAATCTGCTAGAATACCTCTAACTTGTAGTCCTCATGTGCACTTTCTATCTGTTTCAATGCATCTTCGTTCACCTCAGCAATGCTCTTATACTTCAATGTAAAATGTAAAGAAGCAGTCAGTTTGATTAAAAATTAAAACCTAAATATAATTGAACAGGATAAAATAAAAATTAATAACCTGCAGCATGTGCGCTTTGTTAGCATGTACTTCCTCTTTCAGTTTTTCAATCTCTTCTTTTGCTGTTTGTAATTCAGCAACAACCTAGAGCAAGTTAAGAAAATAAATGTCAAACAGAAATGCAGCAAAAGATATTCAAGTGTTTTTATACTGATTTTGTATTTGATTTAAATTTGGAATTGCTATAACTGAGGAGGATTCACACTCTAGACTATAAATCAGGAAAATTTTCAGTCCAATAATAAGCCTATGATTACATTGTGCAACAGTAAAACAATCAAAGACTTTTCCCGTCAATGACAAGCCATATAGATAGAAGAATGATATTCTGTTCTATACAAGAACAAATCTTTAGATAATTTATATACCCTCCTGTTTTAATGGATTCACTGTGAGTCTAATGTGGTCTGACATTTAATTATGTCCATACTGTGGCCAAGTGGAGTTTGTTTTAGCAAAAAAGCACAACAACCATCTTTTTTCGGTTTTCAATTTTAAAGAAGCTGTCATGAATTTCCCAAACACATCTATTAGTTTAAAAAGGACTAAGGTTAAGTTTTCTAATCTTGGAAACCATGTTCTATAAATTGATTTAACATAAATCATATAATCATCCTGCAAAATTATAGATAAATGGAAAGATATGACAATAGCAATGAACATTAGCTTCTAAAACTGAATAAACTGACTCCTTGTATAAGTTAGCACACCTAGCATAGTATAGTCGTCAAGCTCAAAGCTCGTCAATTTCAAGCCTTGTGCTTGTTGAATTTAATTTATGCCAAGCAAAATACTTGGCAGTTTAGATACTAAATCATTTTGTTTTGTACCTGCCTAATAAATACTACAACATGAATTTTTTTAATTTATTACCTTTTATTTTTGAATAACCTAAATTTGTAACTCAGATAACTGGGTAGTTAATTCTGCTTTTGAGCTGAGAGTTATTATTATTATATTAATAATAATAATGGTTTTTCAACTGCTTCATCCTAGATAGCAAACTCGACCATTACTACATATCAATCATTCAATTGTTGTAGGTTGCAAAAAAGCTAATGTTTTGTCCTAATTCTGTTATCGTAATTTGTAGGTATTAACTGCTCAAGTATACTGGATTTGAGCCTTAGACCTACAGATGGGCTGAATAGGAAATTGCTGAAGTGGTCAGTTAGTTAGAATAGGCAGCATAGTTAGAGGGTGAGGGAAGGGCAAGTAGTATGGCATTATGGAATATATTCTGTAAGAACATATTAGCTCTGGGATTATAGGGGAATTTTCTTTTGTAATACAATTGCTCTTTTCAATAAATAAAGAAACGGAAGAGGCTTCACCCCAGTTACAAAAACAGATCACTTTTCTAGGTGCAACAAAACAGTCTATGCAACAAAGTCTCTTCACTCAACTACAATATATATTCAACTTCAACTGAATACAGTGCACTTTAATAACATAATCATATTGGTATATTTCATATATAGAACAAGCAGATGCGTAGCAGTAGAGGTGAAATTTAGATATAAAAATGTACACCCACCTCATCGCTAGATAAAAGGGAAGGGCCACTCATTGCATCCATATTGACAAGCTATATTAGTAATAGAGGATGTTAGAATTAACAGAAAAAAAAACATAATTGCAGGAAAGCGACTGAGTAGAAAATCCACTAAAACATTAATTAATATAGAACACAGCACATATCAAGGATATATTTGTAATAAACAATATACTTTACAAAACGAGTATCGTGTAGTTATTACAAGACAAAATTCCATTTATGCTTTCCTTATTTAATATGGTTTTTTACCGCTCAAACTGAAGAGGAAGTTTTATCGCACAGCTGTATGACTGACAATGTTGTATGGGACGGAGTAACATAGATGCGGATATTGCATTGTATGCATAGAAAGACTAGACAAGATAGGATTAGAATGACAGCATTAGAGAGAGTTGGGGTAGCACCTATAGTACAAAAGATGGTATGAACTCAGCTTAGGTGGTTAGGGCGTGTGGAGAGGAGACATGTAGATTTTGTAGTAAGGAGAGTAGATCAAATGGAGGATAGTCAAATCGCTAGAGGCAAAGGAAGACCCAAATAAACTATAACAGAGACTATTAGAAAAGATCTATAGATTAATGAGCTAGAAAGAAATAAGCGTTGTATGATAGAACGTTATGGCGTCCATAAATCCATGTAGCTGACCCTACTTAGTGGCATAAGACTTGATTGTTGCTTTCGATTTTTTTACCAACACAAAAAAATTGAGTCTTTACATGTATTCAAGTTTGATAATTAAGAGAAATTGTGAGAAAAAGGAGACACTCAAAAGTCTCAGATCGAAGTTTTGTATTGGTTATTTTATGAATTATAATGTGTACACAAGGTATTTGAAGAAATGAACCTTAACAAAACCTAATAAGATGTAAAATGATTACCTATAAGCATAACAGACGGACATAAGTTTCAAAGAAAGCTGTGACGAGAAGTAAGGATTTATGAGTGAGAATTCTAGAAATGAATGTAAACATAACCAGATATAGAGTCAACCAGTATTTTGTAGGAATTATAATGTGTCCACAAGGTATTTGAAGAAGTGGACCTTAATATAACCTACTAAGATGTCAAATTATTACCTATAAGCATAACAGAAGAACCTAACTAACGGACTTAAGTTTCAAAGAAAGCTGTTACGAGGAGTAAAGATTTATGAGTGAGAATTCTATAAATGACCATATAGAGATCCTATCCTCAACCAGTTCATCAAGTTACACTTGCATAAATGGAAAATCTCTCTACTACTCAGCAAGCTTGTCATTCAAATTCTAAGGTTTCTAAGTGGTTTTCAATTTCTATCATAACTAATACTTTTTACCATTTACCAAACAAAGGAACTCCAAAAAAAACCAAAATGCCCCACAAATTTGAATGGGAGAAACGTGGTAGAAAGATATTCACAACAAAATAATAAAACAAACCTTCTCATCTGTGGAACGCATATGGTTCTGAATACTTGAGAGTTTTGCCTGTACATAGAGACCAGTGTTTTTCTTTATAAGTAAAACTATTAATTATTATAACAATAGAGTATACAGAAGGGAGCAACCTAAGAAGTACCTCAGCCACAGCAGCCCGAGATTCTGCAGACGCAAGTGCACCCATTGCATTAGTTAACTCTTTACTCATATCCTCAACCTGTCTCAAAGAACTTTTCATGGTCTGGTCCCGATCCATTGCAAGTCTCCTTACATTTTCTCTCTCTTCCTGTAACTCTTTCTTGGCCTCGGCCCATTCCCTCTGAAACATGAGGATAGCACAGTAACAAAAAATCATTAAAAAATGTGTCCGCCAGAAAATCAAATAGATGAAAAAGGGTCATGGAAAACAAAAGATAGACTGTTTAGGAGACTCACAAAGAACCCCACCAGTCACATAATGAGAACATACTCTGCTACCATGTTTAAATTGTGATTTGCTATTCCAAATCATGATCTATGATTCTAATTCTAATAATAAATATATGGATTTCTTTGTTCACATAAAGACTGTTGGTTGAAAAAAAACATATATTAAGACTGTTTTGTTACATTCACTTTTGATCCAAACTTAATCTTACACACTTTCGTCCCACAACCTTTCCTGATCCCCTTGGCTATCTTGCCCCATATAGCATTTGCACTTCCTTGTGTCTCCAAAAATGTCTCCAAAAATCCAGCTATTGGAAGATCTCTGGTTTTCCACATTTCTATTGCCACCACCTTGAAATCTTAGGGTAGCAAAAAAAATTTTCACTCTCCTCTTACCTCTTACATCTACATAACCAAGATGCTATGGTTGGAGTCAAGCTCCCTCCATGTTTACCACTAGGTGGAATCGGTTACATGGATCAAGAAATGCCATAATGTCCTATCATATCTCTTGCCAAAACACTGACCTCTAAATCTTTTTTCATAGTTTTTGTTTCTCCTGGTTATTCTTAGCCTTCTCCTATTATAAGATCAAAAGAAGCCAAAAAATCTAGGATATATTTTAGACTAATAGGAAAATAAAATCTAATGTACTCACTATATAACCTTTTAGATCACCCTCCTAGGAAAATATTACTTTAATGTGTCTTCTAACCCAACCTGAGGTGCTTAAGCACTAATTACATCAAAGGTTTCTCGTTCGCTTCTTTAGGAAAAAACATAATTCATAAAGTTTTCATACGGAAAGAAGAAAACTCACCTCCAACTTTTTTGTATATTCTTCTTGTTTTACCCTCTCTGCAACTCTTGCTTCCTACAAGTTAGAAATCAAATAAAACTCATATACATAAAAGTATTAAATAAATAAGAAAGTAGCACAAATCACGAGAATAAACTACCTCTCGAACTTCCTCAGCACTCTGTATGGTACCCAAAGTAGCCTACAATGGGAAGTGTAAGATATGCAAAATTTGTGGAAAATAAAAGTGTTGAATACAGAATAATCCTTACCTGCAAGCGGTGCACCCTTTCAGATAAATTGCGAACCTCGTCAGACGCTCTCTTTTCGGCATTTGATAAGACTTCCTTTTCATTCTTTAAAACTGAAACCTGAAATAACAACACTAGATCAGTTCATCACAAAGCGTACATCTCAGTTCAAAGTTCACAAAAAGTTAGCCAGAAAAATATTTAACTTCAATAAAATCCCAACCTCCATAGAAAGTTTCCGAGAGTGCTCCTCGGCAGCATTCAATGACTCTGAACTCTCCCGCAATTTTCGTTGGTAGTCGACAACAAGCTGAGAAAACTCCACATTTCTTGTTAAAATGCCATTTGCTTCAGCTTTCTACACTCTCAAAAAAAATCCATAATCCATAAATTAGTAAAATACAAACATGGAAAAACAAACAATGTGATATTTAAGATAAGTAATTACCTGGTATTCACATTCCTTCATAAAGCTATCAAGCCGCTCTCTAGCAAAATTTGCTTCTAGTGCCATTTTGTCACGTTCTGATCGTAATACAATAATTTCACTCCTGAATATAAAGTAAAGTTTAGATTAGAAATTTGCTACAAAGCTAAACAAAAAGCTAGGGGCAGTAGAAGGATCATTAACTTTTGACAATCCAAAGAATCATAAATAAAATAGGAATAATAATATAAATGAAGAGAAAGGGTATTATAGCTCTGACAAATGCACCGAATATATAAACTATTTATGACTTAAAGGACCTAAGAGTTTAAAAAAAACTTAAAGGATCATACTGGTATTAAAGAACCACGAGATGTTTCTTGCCTATTTAATACTCAATGCATCAAAAGTAATACTCAACATTAAGCAACAACAGGGATAATAGTGCAAAGATAGGAGTTCTCAACATGTGAAATAAGGCAACCACTATCGAAATACATAGTGGATGTGCATAATATAATAGGAATTTTGAAACACCAAGCAGCCATTAATAACCAATATAACTTAACCATCTTAATTTTGGTAGCATTAGAATATTTTTAGGTTTAAGGTTTCTGCCAATTATGTTATTTTATTTCCAATCAACAAGATGGATAATAAAGAACAAGATAAAACAGATGAAAAGAAATGCCATTTCATAGGAAATCCCAAATTACTTAAAAAAAGAAAATGCACATTAACAAATTATGGGCATCTAGGCTACATTTTTCTTTAGATAACGATAGAAGAAAATAAATAAATTAAATTACAATACCCATTTGTGGCCCAAGTAGTGTTTAAGAGGCACCGAACACAAATTAAACTACAATACATCATAAACAACAAATATAATTCATAGCAATTTAGTAACCTTACCTAGACTTTGCTAAATCATCCTCAAGACATCTTACACGCTCTGCTGCCTTTTCAAGAGACTTCTTAGCAACTTCCTATAATAATGAAAAAAATAATAAAAAAAATATAATTTTTAAATATAAGGCCTATAATTGGACTGAAACATACCATGAATAGGTACAATTTAATAATCTGACATGTTATTATAACAAAAAGAAACATATGAAAGGTTTACAACACAATAATCTCAAACAAATATCGATAAATACCATTAATAAGGAATAATCATATAACTCAAAATATCAAACCAACCTAAAACAATTAACACAACTTGGTCTAATTCTTAATATAAAATATCAATTTGGGCACAAGGTGGAATCAACATATGCAATCTTTTCAAACCCAAAAAGATCTTGCATGCTATGTAGTCAATCATGGATAATGGAGTGTAAGGCCAACACCCAAAACATTATAGAGATATAACGGGCAGCATATGGCTGATGAATCAGAGTTTACAGAAACAATAGAAGAAATTTATATCATGCACATATAACAGCACACAAACAGAAGAATGAACAAAATTGAACACATATTTGTAACTATTAATCAAAGTATATTCTTTCCGATATATAAACCTAATATAAAACAAATAAGTTTTAACCGCCAAGGCCTAAAGTAACTCATCTAAGCATTAAAATAAATACAAGTGATTCCTTAAATGGGATCTTCCTCATCATTATGCCCGCTTTCTTCACTACTAAACCTCATTTGTTCTGTATCCTACTCCTCTTCTCCCTCTGCCTCTAGGGGAAAAGAAAGGATAAAACAAAGGGAGGAGGCGACTGCACAGGGAGGGTTGTCGGAATCTCATAAAGGGCCATCTAAAATTCTAAATAACACAATGAGAAGCGCACAGTTTAGGGTTTTGGAGGGCAGAACAAAGGATTTTAATGCAAAAAATATGAGGAAATCAAAACGTTGAGGTGAATTGTCCAAAAAGTCCAAAAAAACAATGAACGGTTATAAGTTGAGGGAATTCTCAGGTTTTCGCATTCGCTTCACCTTTGAGGCATTTACAGTCGCCTCTTGAAACGCAACACAGCTGCAGGGGCCTCTACAGGCATTCTCTACTAAAGGATGCATATTACATATGTATATACCACTCATACGACTGCACCTAATAGGTTAATCTTTTGCAGAATTGTCCTCTACAAGAAGTATGGGATTATAATTGTATCCAATGTCCTAACAGTATCTTTACCTGTGAACTTTCAATTGAAGCCTTGATGTTGTTTCTTCCAACTTCTGCAACAGCTGAAAAATCAAGAATCAACTAATGTAAGTAAGGTGCCATCTGACCATTGTAAACTAAAAAGTGATAAAGCTAATTACAAATCTAAAAAATTACTTGCATTATCACATTCCATGCAAGTTGGTCATTTTCACAATTTAACAGCAATACTTTTTGTGCACATACACAACTAATATAACAAGCAAAATATTAAAACAACAGAATTACATTACAGATATCTCCAAAACATAAAGGCAATTATACTAACTTAACAGCAGGTTCAAAATTGTAACCAAACTATCCAATAAATGAATCTCTTTTAAAATAATAATGGAAGTCCCCTTAAAGCAACCATGAACGACCTAAACACCATAGAGAAGCAAGTTATAGCACCAATAATTTGGTAGAATAGGTGGTCAGCAGTTTAAGAAAAAATCTGTAATCTATTAAATTGTATAAACGACTACATAGGATGGAACTGCATTTTAATCCCTTTTTAATGTCTTAGGGAATGAAACGATAAATCCAATGCCTAAGGGAACCTAAGAATTATGTCCAGACTTTTTCTTACAACATCTTATTAGAATATATGAAATCTCTTATAATACCTTGATACTATGATAGAGTATATT
This sequence comes from Cicer yamashitae, assembly GCA_037974755.1. Taxonomy (NCBI): domain Eukaryota; kingdom Viridiplantae; phylum Streptophyta; class Magnoliopsida; order Fabales; family Fabaceae; genus Cicer; species Cicer yamashitae. The sequence continues at coordinate 39,656,114 of JBBPBQ010000003.1, forward strand.
ATTTTATCTAACAGACGAACAGAACGAGTAATACTTTGCAAATCACACAAGCCTCCAGTTTACAAGTTGTACACATCACTGGACCACCTCATCATCTCTTAAGATTAGTTTCCTTATTACTTAGTTATCATCATGATTTTTTTCCATATTAATTTAGGATTAGGAATCTTGTGTCCCAATAAATACAGAACTTATTAACCTTTTACACTATCATCAAACCATAAATTATTATCAATCGTATTATACCATAATCATATGGCATATATCTTGACTTATTCTTTTCTCCTTTCATCTAAACCCCTAACTACAACACTTGCATTTTGTATTCTATATATTCAACGTAAATTTTATGCCTACTCAAATCTATATTATTCGGCAGAAATTATCTACAATTGCCCCCCATTCAAAACCAAATTTGTCCTTTACTTCCTTCATCTTCTCTTGAACCCATCCGACCTACAATCCGACTTTAAAACAAGTACTATTTACAGCAACAAGAAAACCACCAATTGAGCCTTTAAGCCTTATTCTAATCTCTGCAAAGCGCCTTCAACGTCAACAATAACCCATTAATCGATGTGCTTTCTTCCTAAGTCATTGCCAAACCCATAAAATTTATACATTTCTGTTGTCCTAAACCAAAATAGCTTCGTCTATAAGCCCTGCTGCACATAGCCTGCAGCAGACTTTCCTTTCAGAAAAAACATGAAACTTCAACCTTTAGGGTGAGGATGCATCCATAAGCCCTCTAGCAAATGGCATATTGATTAGAATTAAAGCCAGCTTAGATCAACAGGCGGATATAGAACTATTTAACATTAACCATTTTCGAAGTAAGAGCCTTTTCGAATCACAAAAAAAGATGATGTGCAGTACTTTTTAAGTTTGATAGTCATTTAGATATCACAGGTTCAATAATGAAAAACTAAGGACCCTAGACTTCAATATGGGTATATGTTAGGAATCGAAGAATTTGATTCCAAGGATTTAGAGGAAGAGCACTAATATTTAGAAAAAAGATAAGAAATAATAAGAGAGAATCTCTCCAAAGAAAATGATACGCAAGAGCAGACGCTCCTACAATGGTTTACACCACTCAATTTCTAAATTTGATAAAAGATCCTTTCTAAAGGGCCACGGAAGCCTCTATTTAAAGACTTCCAATACATTAGGATAGGGATTAGGTCCAAGATAACTAACTAATAACAGAAACACCAAAGCAGATACACCTATACAACTACTAACAACCTAGGAACACAACTACTAACAAACTCCTAATTATCCCTATTTCTATATCCTAACAATACACCCCTCTTCAAAACAACCTTGTCCTCAAGGTTGACATATACTAAATTCTTCTTGTTCACTGGTTAAAAAATTAAAAATTTCCTCCAGGATCCCATTGTTGAGGACTTGATGGCTCAACTTCAGCTTCAGGCAGTTTCATATACCCTTTTTCTGCACTTTCCTGCCATAGCTGCAAACCCGCTGAGTTCTGAATTGGACCCTATGTGCCTTGGGTTAAACCCAACAAAGTATGGCCTCGAATTAGATTATCCAAGTTCCTTGTTTCTGAACCAGAAGGCTATAATCAGATTGGCCCAAGCCCATTAAGTCTAAAATTGGACCTAAAATTGACGAGGCCCATTTTGCTTGTTTCTCTCTCTTCTTTGTCATACTCAGACTCTCGAACCAACACGTCCTTTATGCTCTCCTCAGCTGCAACCTCATGGAAAGTTCAAATGGATTGGCGGTCGGCCAATCTGGTTCTGTCAGATTTCTCGAACGCGGAATTGGACAAACCAAAGGTGGTGGCGGAAGGAAAATGTTCAAGAAGCTTTTCAGCCACAATTTTGAGTGAGGAACAAGGAGACGAAGTTTGAATCAAAGAGAACATTTACTGCGTCAAGTAAGGCTTAACGGGGGAAAGCTCCGCAAAAAGAAAAATACACGATAAACAAGGACAAGACAAGAAAGAGGAACAATGCCATTGATGAACCTTGAGATGTGGCAACTCGTTGCTGCTGTCCTTCAGGTCTGGTAGTTTTGGTGGCGTAGGTCTGCTGGTTTTGGTGGTGGTGGGGGAACCACAATCAGCGAATAAGCCATCAGATGTAGTTAGGGATAATTAGGAGTTTGATAGTAGTTGTGTTCCTACATGGTCGGTTTCCCTATAACTGCGATCCCTGTTGTTTCTGATTGCACTATGCAATCTGACGACAGCACAAGGCTTGCAGGAATCTTAAAGGACCAAGAACCAGTGCCTTTGCACAGGATGCGGTGGCTGGTTCCTTCTTCCTCTGCCACAGTTGTTTGTTTGTCGATAAACAGTACTCCATACCAAATTTCCAGAATTTAAGGTTTTGATAGAACGTTCATCTTCTTCATTAATTTTCTGAATAAAAAAGAACTTCCTAGCACTGTTCATCCAACCAAACGGATCATTTAAGGCACGTAATGTTTCCTTCAACCACAAACGCGAGACTGGATTTTCTTCCTTTTCGGAATCTTTCTTCATTGATTCTTGCTCTGTTAACTTCCCACTCTTTATTGATTCTGATTTTTCTGATGGTTCTTGGCTTACCGACGGCAACCCCCTTGCATTACACAGAAGATTTGCTGATGTGGCTTCTTCAACGGCCTCTTGTACTCCATTCTTGGCTTTGCTTTCTAGTTCTTAATTACCAAATCAACGGATCAGACCTATGCAAAAAGATTCCCAGGTTGGATCTAGGTTTTCTTGATCCCAAGAACGAGACCAAAACAGTATCCATGCATCCAAGCTCATGAACGCCCACTGCACTCTATCGAATCCATAAATTTCATGCTCCACAGAGCTTTTCAGCCCTTGAAATCCACCCAACAGGATCGGTCCCTGTAAAGTTGGGCAGCTACACCTTCTTGGCCCACCAATCCTCCATTTCCATGAACACTAGCACTCCCTTGAATCCGGCAGGTCAGACCAATTGTTAGGAACCCAAGAATTTGATTCCAAGGATTTAGAGGAAGGGCACTAATATTTTGAAAAAGGATAAGAAATAATAAGAGAGAATCTCTCCAAAGAAAATGATACACAAGAGCGGATACGCTCCTACAATGGTTTACACCACTAAATTTCTAAATTTGATAAAAGATCCTTTCTAAAGGAGTGGAAGCCTCTATTTAAAGACTTTCAATACATTAGGATAGGGATTAGGTCCAAGGTAACTAACTAATAACAGAAACACCTATACAACTATTAACAACCTAGGAACACACCTATACAACTACTAACAACCTAGGAACACAACTACTAACACACTCCTAATTACCCCTATTTCTATATCCTAACAGTATATCTATAAAATGAGAATGTAACGTAAATAAAAATCCCATGTTTTTCTTTGCCATGGCGTCTTTGCCTTTTTTTTTTACATTGTTTATGGTATGAGAATGAAGGTGAGCAATCCCATCAAGCCCTCTTCCCACTCAACATTTATTGCACCAGAAAAGAAGGGGTAACAGATTTAAGAGTAAGAGGGAACAAATAAATATTTCTGGGAACCTGCAAAAGCTTCTGAAGAATGGGTATGAGATAAATGAAGACTGTGCTCTTCCTCGTACAACCTCTTATACATAGCAACCTACAAGTAGGAAATTAACGTACAAATTCAGAGGCATGAAAATGAGAATAAAAAAATTAGTAACGGAAATAAGAATACAACATAACAAATGGGCCATAATAAATTGGAGCATTTGGGCCAACCCTGTTTCATTAGATTTAGGGTTCTATAAGTCTGGCGTTTTACCCACACCAGGACCTGCAAGGTCTTCTTTCTCAAAGCAAACCCCAATACCCTCCCTAGGTTGTAAGCCTTCCATTGTTGCTAAAACCAAAAATACTATAAAGGCTTACAGATGTATGAAGCGATTCAATCATCTGCCCTTGCTCTTCTGCTCTCCGCAGAACAGCCGCAACTTTAGAAGCAGCTTCTTCAGTATGTTTTTTGAGTTCCATTTCAAGCTTCTCCTACAATTCAATAGTATAAAATAATAACCATATATTATAGGCGCCTTTACATGCTGAGCATAAGAACAGCAAAAAAAATCTTTCCCAACCAACCTTGAATTCCACCTCCTGATTTTCAAGCTGTCCAGAGAGACTGCGTACAAGACTTCTGAGTTGGACATTCTGCTCAACAAGTCCATTAATGTCCTTGAAGGTTAACTGTGTTACAAATTGAATTGAACACAAGTAAGAATGACATACACACGTTCAAAAACTAAGACATAAATCCACAAAACCATACCAGGTGCTCTGATATGACATTTTCAGCTTCAGTATCCGTACTTGTTCTTGAAGCAATATTTGTTGCATTATCAATGATTTCATCACCAAATGCCCCACAACGAACTTGTATATCTCGGCATTCTTTCAAAAGTACTGTCACCTATAAAGATTCAATTATCAATTAATAAATTTATAATATCAAAAATTTGTCAATAAGCTAAACCATACCAGAGGTCATAAAGATAAAATTATGACACTGATCACTACTATGCAAACACGCTTATATAATGGCCATTCAGAGACAACTTTTTTGGTACAAGAAATTACATTTTAAAAAACTAGAAATTTAGCTTCTAAGAAAGATCCAGAAAAATGTTATCACTTAGTTAAAGCTGAAACTCAGGGATTTCTAGAAAAAGCTTCCTTTAAAACTTAAACACATTTGGGATTCTGTAATAAAGATAGAGCAGTTAACTAAATGCACAAAAAGTGAACATCAGACAAAATCCAGCATGTAATAAAAACTGTAATTAAACACAGCTAAATAGGAAGAAAAAAATGACCTTATGCAAGGTCTTTATGAATCTAAAGTCCTTATATATATTGATAAGAAAGAAAAGCGAGCCACGATATGTCATCTGGGATGCAGGAAAAAGGTCCATAATATTGCATATAACCAAGTTATAAAGGATATGTATTATTGGGAAAAACTAGTTTGCTAACTTGTGGGTAAAATAAAAGGATTTTTCTAAAACGATAGGTTAACGAGAAGGTTGACTTTGGGTGTGTGTGAGAGTCTCACATTAGATGTGATATGGCTAGAAAAAGTGCATATAAGTTTGAGTCATCCCTCGTCTTACAAATTGGTTTTGTAGAGCTGAATTAAGCGCAACTCGAAATCATGGACCCATTGGGCCACCAAGTTCAAGCTTCAAATGTCCAATGTAGGGCATGGGGCAAGTGTGTTGAAAGTCCAACATTAGATACGATATGGCCTGAAAAAGTGTTTACAAGTAGAAGGCATTACTCACTTTACAAGCTGGTTTGTATGATTGAGTTAGGCCCAACGGAAAAATCTAAGAGGATGTTTCAACCATCTTTCATAATCTTAGACATATTTAATGAGGACATCCAAAAGTCACTCCACATTCCACAATAAATTTTTTGTCCATGTGATATAGTCTTGGTTGATGAGTTGATTACATACAAAACTTGAGTGGTGGATAGAGGCAAGTGTATGAGAAAGGATAGAAAACCGAGAGAAACCTTGTTCTAGAATCTGTTTTGTATTGGTGAAAGTGATTCTTGTTACTAAACCAGAGAGGTCATCAGCTATATATCACTGACCCTTAACCTTCACTAATTAGGGGCTAACCTACACCTACTTTCTGAGTTGGTACAGCTGACATTAACAGAGGGACAGTTTTCATTAACTAACAATTACAGTTCTATAATTTCACGAAGTGCAGCACGGTACAAACTAGCAAAGTTTTGGTTATATTAATAAAGATTTGAGACCAGACCACAAGTTGCATGTTATATAAGATAATTTGATCAATATGAGAATGTGTTTTGGGAAAAGTGTGTTAGAGAGTGCATCGTAAGCACCGAATTCATATAGATAATTTGATCATGTGAGAAGAAGACCAGTTCAGACTCGAGTGAGAAAAGATGACAAATGGAAACTAATCCAATTTAAATGGGAATAGAAGACCTAGTAAATGATTAGGAGAAAGGGAAACCAACAACAAAGACCATAAACTTAATGGTCTAACTGAAATTTTGGTTTGTATAGAGCCTAGTAGTATCTAAGCATTGATCCATGCAACAAAGCCCACCTTTTAGAATAGACTTGACAGTTCCTCTTGCTTTTCCAGAAGCACGCAATTTGCACTAATGGTCACATTATTACAGCGATAATAATAGCAAAAAGGAATACTCCAAACTAAGCTCGAGCAAACTGCTTGATGAAATACATATGCAAACATAGAAAACTAATAGAAAATGCGGACACTCCAATTTACCTGTTTCCGAAGGTCATCAGTTTCTTTCTGGGCAAGATTATATTCACGTTCATGCCTTTTGAGATCAGCCTGCAAAAGATACACTAAGCAAATCTAAATAAAACAAAACACTAGCGGATAAAACTGTATTTTGTTATCATACCTTCAGTTCCAGGATGGTTTTCTCTAAGTTAGAATTTTCGTTCAGGGAGTGTTGCAATTTTTGGTTCATCAAAGAGTATGCATCAGTCATCTTTTCATGCTCCACTACATGAATGTCAATTATTTATTTTAGCAAAAAAGGTATGGCAATGAATGTGACAGAGAATACTTGCATAGCGTTTAGTCTACAGTAACATCAGGTTGTAAGAGATATATCTACTTGATCAAATTATGTTTGTTAATTGTACTGTACAGAACTGTTATATGTAGAACTGTACCTTAGATAGTTAGTCAGTTTTCTTTTCTGTTAGTTAGAGGTGACAGCTGTCACACTCTCATTGGTTAATAGGAAACTTGATCAGCAAGCTGTACGGCTATAGGTACATTGACTCAAGCTATATAAACCTAGAGTCACCTCATTGTAACTAACTGATTCATTCAATAATATTCAGAATCATTTTAATGTTTTCTCTCATCACAATGATGAACTCGGACACAGGTACAAGCATATTTTGCTTAAAAGTTTGTCGTCATTAAATATGAATAATCATCATTACACAGCCTATCAAAAACTCCAAAATGAATTACCCAATCATTGTGTATTGACCCCCAAGTAGTATTACAAATAGAATTGAAAAATAACAAAACTAGCACAATCAAAATGAGAATATGTAGGTGCAAATACAAAATAACAACCACCCATGATTGGCACCAATCCCATTTTTTGGAACTGTGTGCTAACAATGCTTTTTAACTGCTCTTTTTCTCATATATTTCTTGCAGTCACTTGAAAACCCTTTTGCACCAATTGACCAAGACTTAGCAAGTTACTTTTAAGTCCAGGCACATACAGCACCTGTTCCAACACAACCTCTCCACCATTCTTTCTTTTGATCACCAATTTTCCTATGCCACCAGCCTCCAAAGTCCGTCATTTCAAATTCTGCTTTCATCACAGACTTAAATTGCTCAATTTCTACATGACTGCTTCCTGTAATTAAGACATATCACAAATGGTCCTGTTTCTTATTTCAACTAAACCATTGTGTTGAGGTGTATAAGGTGCTGTAACCTCATGTATGATGCCATTTTCTCACACTCTCAGATTAATATCTCTTTGTGACTTGAATCACTCACTGTGTTTTCACTCACATTCAATCAGGATTGGAAAGAGGAATTAGATCATAAATTGCTAGATCAGAATATGGCTAGTAAGATCTTAGCTACAACATTAAATAAATTTTAATATAGAAATATGATAATATAATTAATTAATAGATAATAATAGAACAACTATTCAAGAATGCAGATATTCATTGATGATGAATGTCACAACATATTCTAGCTCTACTACAGGAAGTATATATTAGATGCAGTCTTTTCTAACTAACTGACAATGACAACTGTCTAAGTAACTGTATAAATAACTGCAACTGTTTAGTGAGCAGAAAAATAGTACACTGAACAGTAATAATTTTTCAGAATGAGTATTCTCTTACACACCAAGATTAACAGGTGAAATTAACAGGACTCAGAAGCATCTAAAACTTGTCAGCTGTTTTTGTTGTGGACAAGAACAACCACAGGTCATTGCTGCTGCTGGCCGCGAGAGGCAGAGAGGAGGGAAGATATGAGAAATTAAAGTTCTGTTTTAAACCATAAAATAGGTTTTCAAAAGTCGTTAAAAAATACATCCCAAAAAACAGGATCATATTTAAACGCCGATCCTACGAGCTTACAAGGTGATCAAAGCTGATCACACGAGTTGGCAATTTTGATTACTCATTGACCTTGTCGCAGAACAATAAGGACAAAAATGTGGACAGGACAAGACTTAATTTTATCTTCTTCTCTAAGTTAACAAATTATTTAGTGACTCCCATTTAACTTAACAAAAAGATATACCTCTCTCATCTTCTATGGCTTCTGCTTTCTCCTCTAACTCGTATAGAACCTGAAAAAGTTCATTGAGGATTGCATCATCTCTCAATAAATATACTTATTTGTGTTTACATGTGTATTAATAAATTTAAATATATTGATAATTTAAAAAAAATATGAAAAACTTAAAAGATAACAAAGTGAACAATACGACTAGCAACAAATGCCACCAAAAAAGCTGTATTGGAAACAATATTTGCTATTCATAAAGAATAGATAACTTTTGACATGCAAACAGAACAAAAGAGAATATTAGGTTCGGTTTTTATTCATAGGTTTCACCTTTGTAGTGCAACCAAAATGTACTACATATTTAAGCCAATTCTAATGTACTAATTTATTTTTAATATGCATCAAACATAATGTCATGGTTTTTCTGTAGGCACCTTACATTGCATTTGAGTGTTTGATCAAAATAAAGGGAAACCAATTCCTTTCAAACAGATATTACATACACACAATTAATTAGTCAAGATTCCAACCAGGAAGTGCCGTGTTAAAAGTAGGCAAGAAACTAGGGATCAAAACACAAGAGGTCCTTGTAAACAGAATAACAAACTACAGCTGTGTAGTTGTAATAGTTGTAGAGAAAAGAAAGGCATTGAGTGTATTTGGACTGAGTTTGTGAAGAGCCCAGGTCTCCAAATATCCTGTAATTCTTTTTTTTCTTACTCGCTCCAACTCTGACTTATCCTAATTTTGAAAATCCGCTGGTGAAAATTGGAAGTTTGGGGTCCTTCAACAAAATTTCAATTTTCTTAAATTGGGAATTAAGGCACATTCAATTATATCAAAATGCTTCATCGTATTAACTAATTAGTAGTAGAAATACATGAAGAAATATATTATTATAAATGTTCAGTCAAATTTCTGTTGTGTCAATGTTACATAAAAAGACGAGCACATCAGTCATACCCGTTGCAAAATTGCCTCTGACTCCTTCCTTCCCAATTGTTCGTGTCTCAAAGCATCAACAGCCTCTTGGTATTTTGCATACATCTTCGCCAACTGCAACAAATAGAAGGATACAGTAAGAAGATTTAACTGTGCAAATCAAATGAGACAACGGGTCAAGAATTAGAATTAAATTTTAAATAACTCACACTCCACCCATCTCTCAAAAGTGAAGCAGCTAATGCTGTTCCAGAAACCCCAACAGGGATTTTTGAAACTAGTGCATTATTTTCTTCATCCATGCTATCATCTACAATAGATGTCAGCCACCTGTAACAAAAAAACAACTACTAAGAAATATTTTTCTACGAGAAAATAAAGGCCTGCATGGCCATAATTAAGGATTTTTCAGAACTAAATACATGAAGAAAGGTTTAGGAGTGATGAAATTCCATATCTCGATCTTGCACAAAATGCCAAAATGATAACTAACATTAGCTTTCTCTAGTCACTACTACTTCATAAAGAGTCTTTATCAAACAAGAACTCATACTGGTATGATACTCAATTACAAATCCTGATTTGAAAAGGAAAACTACAATTTTCTTTCGCTATTAAACCTTTCATAGAGAATAGAGAATTTCTATCAGAATTTAAGCTGTAAAGTATAAGCATTAGCATTATTAGTTATTTATTATCATCACTGGACTTGGGCTTGTACAACTTAAGAACTTGATCAAATTATCACAAGTAAAAAAAGAAGTATTAGGTTAAGGTGCTGTAATACAGCAAATCTAACAATAATCTTCAGTTTACTATTTCCCACAGCGAACTTATAATTCTTTACACAGTATATCTTAATAATATTGGTTGATGTTTTATCGTGAATACCCATATAAATAGAATTAAATTCAAGTTAAATTAGGACTAGTGTTGTCAAATGGAAGCCAGGGCAACACCGTGGCTTATTGCAGTGACGGTTTTTTGACAAACTGTCATGAAATGGTGGTGTCATGGCAGATTTTGTATGGCGGTTGTCAAACATGTGGAACATGTGGCCGCCACGAGCCATGCGGCGAAAAATGATGGACCATATTTTGAAAAGGGGGAAAAATGAATTTGGGTCATGTGGCCCGACCTGATCCAAACCCAGCCCAAAAAGGGTGTGAAAACCTAAAACTGAGTGCAGACTCTGTTTCACATTCTTTCTTCTAGTATTTTTTGTATTTCATATCTGTTAGTGACTTTCGCTCCTGCTGTGTTTTTCGATTTTACTCTGCTCTACTTTTACTTTTCTTTTGCTTCCTGCACTGAAGAAATTCTTTTTCTTTCTTTACTTGCTTATTTTTTTATTGTAGTGTACTTTAAAACCTGTTTTTCAAATACTGTAATTCTCTTGGTTGTTAACCAAAAAAGTCTGTTTTTATTTGTCTTTTGATCCCACATTTTAGTTCCATTTGTTTTATGTTTTGTAATTTGCTTGTAATATTTTTTATTTTCGAACAATGTAGTTATTACCCTATTATTTCTAAAGTAAATTCTAATTCCTATTGGCTATTGCATTCCAACACTACAATCAAATGCATGAAATGATCATGACCATTGCTCAATGCTATCAACAGTGGAAACCCTGTTATTCACCATGGCTAGGTTACTTATATATCTAGTAAAGCTACATCATCTTTCAAAACAGAAGTGGCGAATTTTTGCATATTTCAATCCTTGTTTCGCAACCAACAAATGAGCATGAAACTCTATCTATTTATGCTGCACCCTTGACATCTCCATCTACTTAAGCGAGAAAAGCAGCACACACAGGAATAAGATGGGAATGTGAGTATAACCAAGAATGACATACGGTTCAGTGGAGAAACTTCTGAGTGGAAGATTGCTTAGTTCATTCATCTTCTTCCTTGTCTCCATTTCAGCTTCAAGCTTTTCAAGCTTTTCTTTCAAATCAGAAGTCTCCTACGAGAACCCAAATAGACATAAAATTAGACTGTTTGTACATTTCGCACATGATAAATTTTAAGTCAATATCTACCAAGCACCCACAAATAAAATGAGAAAACAGTCACCCCGTATCATCTTAGCACTAATCATCATCAAGCATTATCTATAATAAGCTTAAAACACAGCTTATGGAAGAGGTTAAGTTAATTACCATTTGTTCAAATAACGTGTTTAATACAAAAGGGGAAAGCAAACAAATACAGAACATTGGCACCTGGCTGACGAAGAATACTATACCTTTTCAAACTGCTTTCTCTCAGATAATTCCTTCTCAAGTCTGTCTTTATAATCATCTTCAACTTGCTTTAGATGTGACTGATTAAACACAAGTAATATTACCAAAAACATTCAAGCACTCAAATCTCTAATTTGACAAATTCCAAACATTAGAAGACTGTAATAGAAAACAAACTTCACCTCCATTGCTTTTAAAACACCTTCTAGGTCTGCTGCTTTTCTTGACCATTCCTCAGAACTCTCTTTGTATAGCTCATTGAGCTTATTGACCTATTAACATGATATATTCAAATATTCAAATTCAGCTACATATAAAATACACAACTTAAATTCAGTGTTGTTAGGACCTCAAATGAGAATTTGTGGCCTATGGTAGCTGGCACAAAATCCGCCATGCTATAACGCCGTGGCGTCGCCGTGGCAGAAATTTAACAACACTGCCATGAACAATACTCATTCCTTTTCCAAGTTTGTGTCATTTGCTGCTTAATTTTCCTATGACCCCAAACATGTATTGGGATAGTTACTTTTTAAATTCTTAGACCTTCTGCTCAAGGCTGCTTCAAGAGTTCTACTATCTCAGGTATGCCACAGTAACGGGCAGCCTTTTTGCATCCTTGTTTTTCAAGAACTTCATTGTACAATGATTTACTTGTTTCGAAGGATATCCCATCCATCCTTGTCATTATTGTAATTCACCACTCTTTTCAATCATAAATTTATTTTATTATCAAATAATACTAAAGAATGTTTGACATGCATAGAAACAATGCTCCTACAAAAACAGCGACCAAGGGAAACATACGACTACAAACCATTTACTCATCAGTCATTACAGACGTCGTTGTGCTAAGGTTGCTATGAAGCTGAAACTTCAGATTCTATAAAGTAAACAGCATCATGCATCGCATTTTCTCCCTATAAAGATAATCAATTTTATCCTCCAATATGGACAAACTATATGTAATACCACAGGTCATCATATTCCTGTCTCATGGTGAATAAATGGTTTAATTATTATGAGATTGTAACTGGTAAGTGGGAGTCTTAAATTCATGGACAGGGAAAGAATTAGCAAGGAAACCACTATCCACTTTATTGTTTACTTCGATCATTGGATGGAATGTAATTAACAATAGAACAAATCACTAAGCAGCTATTCCTTAAAAAACATTGATAGAAGTGATGAAAAGAACATCAAATTTACTACAAGCGCAAAATTTGACTGCCGATGGATTAAATACAGGATTTAATTAAGAAAAACTAACCTTTGGTCATAAGCTATGAATCTATCATGCTTCAGCTTATTGCCATTTTCAAGCATTGTAAATACAAATTTAAATTTACCAAGTTTGTTTCCTTTCATTCAACAGGTAGGCATGCAGCTATATCCAATGCTTAAGCATATAATAGCAATATTTGAAAGGAAAGACAGAAAAAGAAAGACAGATAGGCATGCAGCTATATCCAATGCTTAAGCATATAATAGCAATATTTGAAAGGGAAAAATAATTGGGATTATATTTTGGGAAGGACAAAGCACTCACAGTTGAAAGTTCAGCAGATAATTGCTCTTCGTTGGCTGCAGCAGCATCTTTTGCTGATATTAATTCCTAGAAACATATAAAAGCTCAATCAAGCAGGGTTTCGGATGAAAGGAATTCATACATCACATGTCAAGATAAAGAATTGAACGTTTTCAACCTCTTGCATAGATTTAAGCTTCATTTCTAGCTCCCTTACTCTATCCTTATTCCATTGTAGAGATTTAGAGCATTCACTGAACTGTCTTTCAACCTGAAAGTATTGACAAAAGATCAAACTACAATCAAACAAAAAAACAATAAAAACATTAAAATTCAAAGTAAATAGAAATTTACTATTATAATATTAAACTCACATCTTCAAGTTTGGAAGATATATCGGCTTCCGATTCTGTATGCTTTCTGCGCAGCTCTAAGGAACTGTTAATTTTAGCAGTCAACTCGTCATTAAGCCAAGCACTCTGCCTCTCGACAATCTCCTTCTCCTGCATACATGCATTATACGGTTGTAGTGAAATAAAAATGCAAGTGTTCTGTGTTCACTCTAAACAAAACGAGTAAATGTAGAGCACAAAACACAAGCAATAGATGTTTAGAAACATTTCCCCGTTTCAGACAACAGCAAAGCAGACCAGCGTATTTAACACGTCGAAGTTTACTTAAATTATTATATTGCATGGGTATGACTGTTATCTATTTAGAAATTAGCCATTAACGAGAAAAAACAGAGTCATTGAAGGAATTAAGTAGCACTGATAATCTCTCCGGGCATTAAAACCAATGGTAAATCCAAGAAAATTTATAACTAACCTGCTCGAGGCGAGTGCAAGCAGCCCGGCATCTCCCCAATTCAGCCTCAACTTCACTAAGGCGTGCTTCTTTATGGGCAGCATTTTCTGTTAAATTGACCTATAACAAGACCATTGAAACACAAACATCAATGCAAACCCATTCACCAAAGAAACCAAACCAACTACAGCAACAAAAGGAAGAGAAACTCACAATCTTATCAAGGTAGCTCCTGATGGTTGTGTTCTTCTCACTAAGCTCCAAATCCTTCAGCTCGTTCAACTCAATCAACTGCCTCTTTGACTTGTGCAGCTCACTCACCTCTGTCTTCAACCTCTCAATCTCTCTATCCTTCTCAACCTACAAAACCCAAAACCAATAACTTCAAAACAGCAACACAACACTACACAGGAATGCGACCAATTTTAAATATTCTAAACCTTGGGCCAGTATGGACAAACTTCGCCTGATACTCTTATGACAAAATAAACATAAATATTAAAAGAAACTTAGAATAACAATTTTTGAAACAAATATAAGTTACACTAGCTTCTCCAATTCAATTATTCTCTAAGCTCTCTCGTTTAGCTCTGTACGCACATATAAGCTCATAGAACTTTGCCATAAATGAAAAATCGTAAACTTAATTTTAATTGAGAAGCTCCAAAAACTATAAACTAGTCTAAACAAGAAAATAATAATAACTTAAGATAAAATATTAAATTAGTACAAACATTTAAAGTGAAAATAAATAAATTATAAAATTATAAAAACAATCGAAAGTATGCACAATTATGCCACAACTACTACAATTTCGAAGGGCAATGCTTCCGCAACAATGTAAAAAGTCTCGATTTCAATTTCGAAACGTGTGCAAACGCACCAATTGCAACTGAATTTGGTGATTCTTCGCATGTGCATCAGAGAGATCACGGAGGTGTTGATCAAGGGAAGACTGTAGGTTAGATGCATGGGATTCAAGCTTAGAGAACTCAGCAGCTAGAGAGAGATACTTCTGCTCGACGAGGGAACAGTTCTGTTCGGCGTTGATGTCGGAGGCATCGGCTTTAGCGCGGACGGTGTCGAGTTCGTTGAGGAGGCCGCGGATGAAGGAGTCGGCTTTGGCGGCGACGGCGGTGGTGTCGCCGGATAACCGCGAGAACTCTTCGTCGGTGATAAAGAGGGGCATATCGTAGGGGGGACGATTATGCCCTAATCGGAGAGTTTGTCAGAAATAGTGAATAAGAGAGAGGGTGTAAAGGGAAACGAGAGGAACGAGGGAAGTAGTGAGAATTTGAAGAGGAAACCAAATGAAGGGATTATATAAATGCATATATCGGAGAAAGTTGTTTTCGCTTGTTTTGTGGCTTCGTTTAATTTTGTGGTCATTTTGCTTAACGGGCTTTGGGTTCGTTAGATTTTCAAAAGGACATATTTTGAGGTTATGTTTTGCACCCTCCATTTTCTTAAGAATGTTGTTTTCTTACCTTTAAAAAAAATCCCTCCAAAAACCCTCCATTCGTTTTTTTCAGTTGGATTGGACGGAATTTAACCAAAAATATGCTCTTAATTTTACTTCTCTACCTCCAAATATATTATCAGAAGTTAGAATATAGTAGTGTAATTTACACTACCGGAAGCTAGAATTCAGTAAAAAAAACTTAAAAATTGAAGGTTTGAATAAGCATCCACCAAATATACTTTTGAGTGGGCTTTGCTAGGATGTACAACTTCAAATTAAGCTTTTTTTAAAATTATATATTTTATTTTCCATTCATTATCTTCTCTCACACAAACCAATGTGGATAGAAACCCAAACCCATTGGGGGTTGGGTAGCTCAACTATTTGAGCTCAAGATTAAAGGAGTTATTGAGTAAAAAGACCAAAGTTCAAACCTAGAGAATAATAAAATAGTAACATTACTAATACTTGTTGATCCAAATAAATAACAAAACTCCATTACAACTCATTTTGGCCATCCTCTGCATCTCAATCTTCACGTATTGAACCATAAACAATGCACATTTCATTGTTTTGTAACTTTTTTCTTGTTGTTAGTTTTGTCTACAAGAATACTTCTAAATGTTCAAATGTACAGTACATCCAAAAAGTGGGCGTTTAATTCTTGTAAGAAGTAGGTCTTGATGATCACTTCCATAGTATACTAATTTAATTTAAATGTACATTCAAATTTGAACAATTGGACCATATTTGGAGATGGAAAATTATATTATCCTTACAAATTTGTGAATTAAAGGTATAGAACAAAGACAAATGTTAGTGATAGATGTGGTAGTGTAAGAATCGAGAGAGGTAGAGAGAGAGTTGAAAGACATTTTATAAGTGAATTTGTGTCTTGAATGTTTTGTTTTCTCAATGGTTACAAAAGGAATAGTCAAATTTACATAGTTGTTCTTAATATGCACAATTATTAGTAACAAGGACAATTGTCACTAATTAACTATTACAAGTTGTAGCTTGTCATGGAAGCTAATATTGTAGGGGAAGCTTCTCACACAAGTTATACTAATAAAATACTAATATTTATTTGGTCTAAATATGTATTTGGTCTCTACAAATATACCACATTTTGATTTTAGTCCCTGTAAATTTTTTTGTTCGGATTTAGTCCCTGTAAAATCAGAGACGATCGACTTTGGTCCCTAACATCAAATCAACATTAAAAGAATGAAAAGTTTTCCAAAAACCCTTAAATCCTTCTTTTAATTTTTATTCATATTTTCTTTATAAAGTAACACTAATTATTAAATGATCAATAAATAAAATTATTAATTAATAATATAAAATATTTTAATTTTTAATATATCATAAAAGATGATGTGTTGGTGTGCATTTGTAGGCTCACGTGTCATGGCAATTTATCAGCTCTTTTTATAGGGACCAAAACCGATTGTCTCTGATTTTACGGGGACTAAATCCAAAAAAAAAACTTATTGGGACTAAAATCAAAAAGTGGTATATTTGTAGAGACCAAAGACATATTTAAACCTATTTATTTATACACATATTCTCATACACCCTCCACCCACGAACTCAAGGTGGGTTTGCATAAGAGGCATGAGTAACCATGTTCATCTTGAAGTGCAATAATAGAAATTTGGAGGAGGATACATGCAATCTAAGGACATCAAACTGATGATCATCTTCAAGAACATGCAGAACATGGAGCTTCTTGCCCAACACATGCTCTCTAAAAAATAGCAAGTCAATCTCGATGTGTTTAGTCCTAGTCTGCAAGACAAGATTGTGGGCCAATAAAACTACATATGACTATCATAAAACACCACAAGGATAATGTATGGGGCATTCAATTCAATAAGGAAAGTCTGAACCGATAGTAAATTAGTAGTGACCTGAGCCAAGCTAGGATATTCATCTTTAATGCTAGATTGAGCTACCACATACTACTTATGAGACCACCAAGATATGAGATTTAGACTGAAGAAATAGCACTCCAAAAGTAAAATTCCTAACATCAAGATCTCTTGCCTAGCCAACATCACAAAGCATTCTTAGAGACAAAGTTTCGTGAGTGAAGGCAGGGTGAAATTGCAACATGTGATGCACATTTCCTTTTAAGTATAGGAGAATTCGCTTCACAACAACCTAGTGAGATTCCAAAAGAGCAACGATGAATTAACAAATTTTGTTAACAACAAAGGAGATCCCAAGACATGTGATGGCTGCATATTATAGAGCTCATGATTTGATAGCACGTCAAACCCATTTAAGAGAGCTTACAACAAGACACCATAGGGGTGTTGGTAGGATTACAATTAAACATATTTGTCTTAGAGAATAATAAGTGTACAAGTAGGTCGGTCAGATGGCTTGGTAGAGTCAAGGAAAATGCTGGGAAATTCATAAAGTCCAACAAAACCAACTTGCCCTCAAAGAAGAACAACATTAGTTACTTGAGATTAACCAAACATTGATCAACATGAAAATTGAGATAAACATGTTATTATTGCAAACTAACTAACACTAATAAGGTTCTGGTTAATGGTAAGCTAATGGGAAGAGATTATGAAGATTAAGAGATATGTTTCATTTTAATGAAGGTTGCAAAGACCTAGAACTATAGGGATGAATTCACAAACCTTTACCATTTCTATGAATATCTAATGTAGACCTTCAAGGTAGATAACTATCGAATAATTTTTGAATCACGTGTAACATTATAGAAGGCTTATAATTCTAGAAACTAAGATCCACTAGTGGTAGAAAAAGTGTTGTTAATCACAGCACTTGGTCGTGTGAATTAAGCTGGTAGATGTTGTGGTCGAGATCGAGTTATATGACAACTATATTATTCTTCATGAATGGTGAGAAATCCGGTGATTAAACACCATATCCTAAGATACCGTAGAAATCCACAATAGAAAATTGAAAATTAGGTGGATGAGGAGTTTGAAATTATTGGTTGAAGTGAGGCCAACATGTGGACATAATATGACTAAATTTGAAGTAATCTTGACACTTAGTATTCAAAATATGACCACGACAACCACGATTGCATCCATTATGATCACCATGACCGCTTCCAAAGCCATTAGGGAAATTATCCAAGTGTAGAGATGGAGTAGCAGCAACTGGCCGTGAACTTTCAGGATTGGGATAAGCTGGAGACGGTGGTTCATGAGTGAGATTCAAAGAAGTTGTGTCACTAAGAGCTTTCTTCTTGAACTTCTCAAGATGCAACTTGTACATAAGAAGAAGTACTTCAACTTCATCAAGATCAATTGTCTTGAACTTACTCTCAACAACAGAAATCACAGATCCATAGTCATGTGGTAGACATTCATAAATAATATGAATGGTTTGATTGACTAGAACAAAATATCCAATGGAGGCGAGATAGTGTACAATCATGTGAATTAAAAAAGGATATTCTTCGGCCATGCAATTGGCATGTAAAGTAAAATGCAGTTCCACGCGTAACTCACGCACTTTGGCACACATTTTCTTATGGAAATAAGCAAACAATTTCTCCCAAAGTTCATACGCATGTGCTCATTCTAGAACACATGGTAGGATTTCATTAGACAACGTGAATTGCATCCATAAGGGTAACATTTGATCTAATAGTTTCCATATACTATACTCGGGATTCAAGCGCAACTAATACAATAATTTTCAATGAGAAATTATGGTGGAGTTGATGAATAAACGAGAAATTCTTGTAGATTTTCTACATTGATGTATGGTGTGTCTTTTTATCGCCAAATATTGAGTTTTTTAATTCAATTTCTCATCAATTTTGAGCGCAAATATTAAGTTATGTAATTGCAACGAGGAATGATTTGGAATAAACCCAATAATCTTTGTTGTCAATGACAACACAAGGAGGTTTGACACAGGGATCTTCACGAAACTTGTCATCAGAAAACAACTTGATAACCATAGATCATATAAGTGAGTTTAAGTTTGGTGTTTATCGTGATCACAACTGGAGAAGTACGAACAAATCAAAAGCCACATAAAACTAATACATATCAGAGCTAACAACTACAATAAACAAAGGGTTAACCATCAGGTATACTCACTCAATACATCTTATACTTCACCATATCATGTTTTCTCCTACTTGCTTAGGTATCAAATTGTCTTTGCACGTATCATCCCCTCTCATTGAAGTCATAGAAGTTGGAATAAGCATACGAGAAGAGCTAAAATCCATCTTCAACTAGATGATTAACTTTTATGTTCTTGAAGAGGAACACAACACATCTAAAGCAAAATTGATTTAGACTAGATTGAGGCTCAATCAAAACTAACCCAACAATAGGAGTTGCATTACTCTTTACCTCTCATTCTTACATTATCTTGAACATTTGAGTGTCCCGTTGGCTCACTAGAACCAGATTCCTCCGCAGCAATGCTTAAACAAACTACTCTAGTCACTACAAAAAATGTTAATTGTGGCAGTTTTATGAAACTGCCGTTTTATATTGTGTAAAGTGACACTTTTATGAACTGGTAAAATTTTTTTACATTATGGCAATTTGAACCGTCAGTATGTACTGCGCACACTTAAAATAAATTAAAACAATAAAAATATGAACACTCTCTTTTTGTTGTACACTTTTCAATTTTTCTCTCCCACATTTGTTTCAAACCCTAACCCACACACTTAGACTTTCACTGCCTCTCTAACCCACACACACCCATTACGCCATCTCTCTCATGCCTCTACTCCATAACCTATGTTGCAACTGCCACACAACATTCATACCAACTCTAAGTTTCCTCCATCGCACTAGCCACATCATCTTTCCAAGCGAGTAGATGAAGGGATCAAGGAGGGAGAGAATCACACTTGAATGGAAGATTGTCGGAATTCAAGTGACTGGTTAGTCCCACAACAAAAAAGAATGGACGTTTAGCTTATTGTTGTTACTTGGTGGGGGATAGGTGAAGGTGCGAACACGAGAAAAGGGGTTGAATTGTGTTTGCACAAAGTTGATAACTTTTTGATAATTTATAAATAATTAAAATTAGTTTGGTTTTGGTGACTTACTTGGAGTAGAAGCAATCGAATTTAGAAGTAGCAAGCAATGAAAGTATAAATAATTTGACGCGTAGAATTATCCTGGTTCACCACTAACTTGGCTACATCCAGTCCCCTCATTCAGAAGGCTTTAATCCACTAATTCAAAAACCTTGAATTACAAAGCACCTGACCCTCCAAGCCAGTCTTCCCAAACAGCCTAACAACCCCAAACTTTTGAGGAACTAACTACCTTGACCCTACAAGCCAAGTCTTCTAGTAACAACCTGACGACCCCAGATTGAAGAAGGAACTAAACCACTGTACAAGTGTTTCTCTCTTTGAACTCTAAGATGAATTGAGAACTTTGAGCTTGAGTTACTCTTTTCTACTTTTCGATGCTTTTCTCCTTCAGCCTTGAGTCTCTATTTATAGTGAAAATTTGGACTTCAATTTAGTCCTTATTTAATTCTGAATTGTATCTTGTTTAGATTGAGTTTGTAAATTCTTCAAATTGATTCTGTTCCTATTTTGTGTAGATTGACTTTGTAAATTCTTCAGATTGATTCTGTTCCAATTTTGTGTCGATTGACTTTGTAA
Source organism: Cicer yamashitae (assembly GCA_037974755.1). Taxonomy (NCBI): domain Eukaryota; kingdom Viridiplantae; phylum Streptophyta; class Magnoliopsida; order Fabales; family Fabaceae; genus Cicer; species Cicer yamashitae. The sequence goes on from JBBPBQ010000003.1 coordinate 39,677,079, forward strand.
ATTCTTCATATCAAATATTCTTCAAATCTTCATTAAATGTTGATCAAATATTCTTCAAATCTTCATTAAAATGTTGATCAAATATTCTTCAAATCTTCTTCAAATCTTCATTAAATGTAGATCAATTATTCTTCAAATCTTCATTAAATGTTGATCAAATATTCTTCAAATCTTCAATTAAATGTTGATCAAATATTCTTCAAATCTTCTTCAAATATTCTTCAAATCTTGACCATATTTTCTTTTCAACTTGGTCAAAGATTTTCTTCAATTATAAATTTGAATCAAATCTTATTTTAGATTTTCTTCAAAAACATGAATCTTGTTTCATACTCTTTGAAGTCAAATATATTGTTCTCATAAAATACTTTTGTTAACATCAAAACTCTATATGTAAAACCAACTTGGTTCCAACAATAGGGAGTGAGAGATCCTCGTGTAGATCAAGTCTAGTGTTGTCGGTGACTCACACTTGAGGCGGAGATTGTTGGAATTCAAGTGCGAGTGGTTAGTCCCCGCATCGACTAGGAATGGAGGAAATGTTGGATATATAAGAGTGGTGACCCATATACCCATTGCCTTAAGGTTTTGGGTTAAGATGTGGAGTCAAGGTCTCTTAAGGATCCTGAACATTTAGCCTATTGTTGCTGTCGCGCTCCCCCAGACTCCCTAACAGAGACAAACGAGTTGACTTGGAATGGAGGGGGTCATCAAATTGTGTGAAGTCAATTAATATCGGTGGAGGTGCTTGATAGCCCTTGGATTTGAACAACCAACGCTTCTAGATGGCATGTTATGTTCACGAGGAGACAAGTTTCAACAAAATGGAGAGCTAAAGAATTTTATACATATTTTCAACAAAATGTAAAGTGCCCACAAACAAATTTCTACCAATCATTGTTTGTTTCTTTATATTTTTAGTCTTTTAATCTTTTACATCTTTAATTTCTTTCCCTCATAGATTTTTCATCTTAGTTCTGTTTCAAGGTTAATTTCTATTCAACATTCTAATGTACACAATCATTCATATAATTTATTATGTGCTGATTTTTTGTGTCATTCTTATAATTTTTATATTTTGGGGTAATGCCAAGGGCAACAAATCACAAGGTGCTGAAGTAAATGATTTAAATGATCATAGTATCATCTTTGTGAAGGTGTACATGGAAGGCATTTCAATTGGAAGAAAACTCAATATACTTGTTCATGTTTGACACTACGATTCTCTGTAAAGTTTCTTGTTAATGAATTCTCACGTATGTTCTAAATTTTTGTGATGTTTTTGTTGTGTTGTTTACTTATTGAGTATTTGGAACAGGGGAAGTGAGATGGATAGAGTGAAACCAGAGATAATCCAGGTGTTAACTTATGAAGATGAAGAAGGGAATTGAGTCATGGTTGGTGATGTTCATTAGGAGTGAGTTAATTAGAACTCTGTTTCTGAAGAATAACATCTTATGTATGTTTTGTGCACTAATGTGCTTGCCCTTTTGAATGTGTAGGATGTTTTTGTCCACTGTTAAAAGGTTGGGGATCACAAGAATAGACACATTTGGGTATTAGATATGTATATGACAACACATCAACTCTTCCTTTTATAAGTGATTTCAAATTTTGTTCTCTAGAATTATGAGGTAGTGCTTTTATCGTAATTCAATGTTGAAAATTGTTTGAATTTTTAGAGTGTTATTTGAATGTCTTCGGAATGTAATATGAGACATTGGACATCACCATAAATTACGATTTCCAATTCCCTTTTCCGCTATGACATATGCATCCAATAACTCAAATTCATGATTTCTACCTAGAACACTACTAGTACTATGATAAAACTGAAGCTTCATAGTAGTGGACTGGTGGGGGCCTTATATAGCTACTAATGTGGACGAAATATAATTATTTAGTTACATCTAAAGATCTAATTTTGGTGTTGTTATTGTTTAATTGGATTTGGCTTATGGGTACATTGACTTGTGATGAAAAAAATAGATTACAATAAGGAGTTTTGGTTTACCCTTTTAACAAGGAGGTTTTGTTTTCCCTTTCAATAAGGATTCTTGCTTTTCCCCATTCAATAAGGAGTTTTATGGGCTATTGGAGACAATGAGATGTATAACTTGGAATTATCGTGGGCTTGGAAATCCATAGACAATTAGAGGGTTCAAAAAGCATTATCGTGGGATTGGAAATTCACAGACAGTTAGAGTGTTCAAAAAGCTATTTTGAGATAAAAATCCCACTAGTGTACTCCTCTCATAAACTAAGAAAAAATATTTTGAGATAAATAAGTTTTCAAAATGTACAAAGTTTTGTTGAGGTAAAAACCTTTTTGATGTATGTTTTAATGACGACAAACCTCATGAAATAAAATATTAAGTTTTATGAATGGTGATCTACTAATGATTGCACTTGAGTTTTATTTAAAAATATGAATTGCACAAGTGAACAAACAAGAAGCCATTCACTTCATCAAAGTGTATAAAAATTGATGACAAGATCATTTTGGAAAAACAAAGATCATTCTGGTTTATTAAAAACAGAAATCTGAGAAAGCAAAACTATTCTGGTTATTAAATAGAAAAACGAAAATCATTCTGGTTTTCATAGCATCCAGTCCAATAACATTCTGGACAAAGATTTCATTAACCAAGATCATACTAGGCTGCGAAAATATATCAACCTTCATTACAAATAAACCAGTCTTCAAAACAAAAGAACATAATTATACAACAAGATTGCTTTGGACAAATTCGATCAACAAAAAGCAAAGCAAAGTATCAAGAACAAATAGTAAGATCAATCTCTAGATTGATGGCTAAGATAAGCAAGTACAGCCTAGATAGAAATGATAAAGTTACTGCATAACTGACGCACGTACAAAAAAGAAAAGCTTGGCACGCAACAGCTGTCAGAAGTTCAAAATCCAGCAAATCACTCAAAACAGAAACGAAGATCGTTCTAGTTTTCACAGCTTTATCCAAGAACATTCTGGTTTACAAAGAACAAAATCTGCTTTAATTTAAAATCGATCCGGGATACGAAAGTACATCTATCTACACTACAAATCATCAGTATTCATTACAGAGAAATTTAATAATCTGCTCGAGATTATTTTGGACAGATTCTTCAAAAGAATCAACAAAGTCAAAGCAATGCACAAAAAGTAAATTGTAAGATTAATCTCCAGATTGATGGTTAATAAGTACAAGAAGGACAGAGCAGAAAAACATGACACATAACAACTTGATGGTTAATAAGTACAAGACTGACACTGTAAAAAGCAACCCGCGCACCGAGCAGAAAAACATGACACATAACAGCTGTCAAAGGTCAAACTCCAGCACTTATATAAAACAGAAATGAAGAATGTTCTGGTTTAACAAAAGAACATTATAGTTATTCTCTTTTAAAGACATAATTAAAACAAATAATTTTTCACAGTCCAAACCATATATTAAAGAGTATCAAGACTGCTCAAATCAATGGTGAAACCCATAACTCGAGCTGAATGCCCAAAGGAGGAAAACAACCTCAAGATTGATCTCCAAATTGATGAGTTGTGAGCAAGGATACAAGTACATTTGTACTTACAATATTCTGCAGAAAGTTCTGCATAATTTTGATTGGGAACAGTACCAAACTGACATTTCACAATTCATTCACTCACTCATTCACGTTTTCCATCAAACCCAAAAACAAGAACGTTCTTCGATTGTCAAGAACATTTTGGACAACAATATAAACATGTGTTTAATTGCTTTAAAATATATCTAACACTTGGGAAGTGTGTCCAACGACTATATTCAGTTTAAACTCAATATTCAAAGTCTTTTATCATCTATAACTTGAAGATGAATTGGAAGATGAAGGTAAGAGTTCAATTTACAAATCTACTAACACTTGTTGAAGTAATAACAAGTCAAAAACTCTTCAAGCAAACTCCAGCTATCTTCACTATATGTGTGGATCATTATTTGCTGAGTTTGTCTTTCATTTAACTCAAACAAGTGTTGAGAAGTTTCAAGATCCCAAACACTTTTATCATACACATCATTTGTAACTCAAGTCTATCTTTTATGTTAGTTGAGTGTGTTTGTAAAAATCTTTTGAAGGCTGAAAGGTGATTGTAAAAATCCTTTATAGGTTGAAAGGTGAAGATTGTAATTGATCAAGGTGTGATCAAGAGAAAATGTGTGAAGGAGAACATTCTGGATTCTGAAGCACATAGTCAAAATCTCATGGTTGTGAGGACTGGATTAGCCCGAGTTAGGTGAACCAGTATACTTTTTGCGTGTCATCTTTCTATCCCTTATCTTCTTTTTCTTTTTTACCTGCACAACACTAATCACTTTGTGAAGTTTTTATTGTTATATTCTAACGAAGAACGTTCTGCCTTTATCAAACCAAGATCAATCTTGAATTAATTTAAATTAAGCACATAAATCAAAATTTTAAAAGGATCACAACTCAAACCCCCATTTCTTGTGATTGACATTGCTACTTCAAGTTTATCTAGTTTTGTTGTTGTTAAAGATTGATGGTAGAACATTCACTAGAATGTTCTAGTTGTTCTACTAAAGAACAATTGACAATAGGGATCTTTTTGGAAGGGCAACATGCAGTAAATTAGTTGGCATTTCGCACATGGGCTTTCCAACTTTTAATGAGCAAATAAAAGTCAAGACTTGAAGGGCTACATGCAAAATGCTATCCAAATTGATCTCTAGATTGATGACATAATAATTGGAAAACATTCTGGTTGTCTTAAATAAAAGACAAGAGACAAATGAATTAGTTTTGGGATTACTTAAAGCCTGTTCTAGATTGATATAATCCGCACATGGGCCATCCAAAAGTAATCAAGCCTCAAGAAGTCAAATGGTGAATGTCCATTTGCAAAAAACATATGCAGATTGATCTACAGAATGATATCCAAATTGATGAGTTGTGTGCAAAGACACGAGTACATTGTGCATGCATTGTTATGAGTTAGAATAGTACAACCTGTCATGTGATAGCTTATACTCACACTCATTCATGTTTTCCATCAGACTCAAAAACAAGAACATTTTGGGTTGATCAAGAACATTCTAGACATAATTACACTACACTTAACGAGATTGATTCATAACATTGTTGGCACCTTGGGAAGTGTGTCCAACGACTATATTCAGGTTTAACAAAATATTCAAAGCTTCCCATCATCTATAAATTGAAGATCAATTGGAAGATGAAGGCAAAAATTCAATTTGCAATCTACCAACACTTGTTCAAGTAAGAACAAGTCAAAAACTCTTCAAACAAACTCCAACGCTCTTCACTAGCCCAACTTGGGTGAACCAATATACTTTTTGTGTGTGATCTTTCTATCTCTTATCTTTAATTATTTGCACGCATAAATTACACTTCACTATTATTATTTTTATTTACCACTTCTTAACTTCATATAAATTGTCGAGAGCGTTCTAGTCAGTTAAGAGATTAATAATCAACTTTTGATTACCAAGTTTAATCTTGAGTAAAACACCGATTAAAGTGCAGAAATTAAATTTTAAAAGGGCCACAATTCACACTCTCTTTCTTGTGACGGTTCATTCCACTTCATTAAGAAGTGCTTAGGAGATGGCAAGAGAGTCCATGTCTTATAAAATTAGTTGTTGTGTGAATGATCTTTCTAATTGGGGTCAGAATCGCTTTGGTGATGTTCCCAACCAAATAAAAATTGCTCATAAGAAGTTGGATGATTTTAATAAACATTCACGCCAAGAAGGAATAATTTTAGAAATGAGAAGAATATAGACTAGATTGGATAATTTGATGGAGAATGAGAAGATTTGGTGGGCTCGGAGGTCTCGTACTTTGTGGTTAAAACATGGAGATAAAAATACAAAAAAAATCATCAAAAAGCTTTTCAAAGAAAATCTAGAAATTGAGCGGATTATATCTAGGATGATTGTGGGAAAAAAAATTGATGATGAGGAATAATAATTTCTTTCAGATATTTTCTCTGCTAGTCATCTTGAAAGAATTTTTGAAGCTGTAAAAGTGGTCAAAGATAGATTGTCAAATTTGATGTGTAACATAATGGAAGCAGAGTTCATAAAAAATGAAGTTTTCTTAGTTGCTAAAAATTTAAAGTCTCGTGCTACCTTGAGTCCTGAAGGAATGCCAACTTTATTTTGTCAACAATTTTGGAGTATAGTTGGTAAGGATGTGACTTCTCTTGTTTTGGAGATTCTCAATTGTGGTGGAAATCCAAGTAACATTAATTATACTTATATTTGTTTCATTCTGAAATAGAAAAAGTCAAAAGTGTCAAGTGATTTTAGACCTATTTCTCTTTGCAATGTCGTTTTTAAAATAATTACAAAAATAATTGCAAATAGGCTGAAGTTAATTCTCCTTAATATAATTGGAAAATTTCAAAGTGCTTTTGTGTCAGGACATTTAATCATTGATAATGCCTTACTAGCTTTTGAATCTTTTCATTATATGAGGAAAAAAATAAATTAAATGCATAAATGGGTGTGTCAGCCTAAAGTTGGATACGTTAAAGGCGTATGATCGTATTGAGGGGAATTTTTTTTATTTAGGTTATCCAGTCTATTAATTTTTCTCAAAAATGACAGAGCTTGATTTTTAAGTGTATTTCCACAATGTCTTTTTCTGTTTTGTTTAATGTAAGTTATTGTCAGAAGTTCCGTCCTTAGCGAGGTCTTTGCTAAGGGGATCCTTTGTCTCTTTATCTTTTTTATCCTATGTGCTTAGATATTTTCTGGGCTTCTAAATAAGACACAAAAAGATAAGGTCCTTCATGGAATTCTAATTGCTAGAGGGGCTCCAAAAATTAGTCATTTATTTTTTTGCAGATGATAGCCTCAGTTTTTGTAGAGATTATTTTCAAGATGCTCAGACCTTTCAAAGAGTGTTTAATACTTATCAATCTGCTTCAGGTCAACTTATCAACTTGAGTAAATCATAAATCTCTTTATGCTGAAATGTATCTGATGACCGTAAAATCTTGTTCCATGGTTGGATACAAACTAAGGTTTCAAATGTGATTGCGACGTTGAACGATCATCAACAATCTCTCACCTATGTTAATTCTATAATTGAGGATTGTGTTAATTTTAATATTTGCTTGCATAGTTTTAATTTTTACATGTTAGGCGTGAGACCAACTAAACTGCCAATTATTTAGTTAAATATGTTCTTTATAATCCAAATAGTGTGTAGATTGATGAGACTTTACTTTATATTTCTGTTGTCTTGACTTTTGATTTGTTGTCAGACTTTTTTTAATGAAATTATCTTTGACATCAAAAAAATAAAAAGATTTAATCAATATGAGTGCTAAATTATTTTCCTATGATAATGTTAACAATATTATTAATATTTTATTATCTCCATTATTAATTAAATATTAACCATTTACAATTACCTTTTCGTATATCACACGAATCTGCGATATTTTATCTATACATAATATAATGACAATCGAAAGTTAACTATAAATAACTAACAATTTGGTTAGATATTTTCATATACAAATATATTCTTTATAATAATTTAATCATTTTTCACTTTTATCCTTTCACATCCCACTTTCTATGTTTTCAGTTCACATAAATCAAAAGATTTTTGTGAATTTAAATCAAGAAATTTTTGTTCACCTATAAAAAAAATTCATAAATCACAAATCCTTACTTCTACGTAAAGACAACTCCTAACTTTAATTGGAATTTTCGCTGAACAAATCAGAATTTAGTTTCTTTCTTTTAGTTTCACAAATCAAAAAATTAAACTTAAATCAACACTATAATTATAGAAAACTTGTTAACAGCACAATATTTTTAAATTTAAAATAGATATTATACAATAAAATTTAATAAAATATATTATACAATAAAATATATTGAAAGAAGTGTGCATAACATTGATTGGAGTACAATTGAACAAAATAATTAGACTTAATTGTCGTTTTAGTCTTCTATTTTTATCAATTCAGGATATCGGTCTTCTTATTTTAAAATGTATCCGTTTTGGTTTTTTATTCTGATTTTTTAACTAAAAATGACAATGTGACATGCTTTGAATAACATGTCATATGATACGATAATGTAGCATGATTAGTTTCAATAAAAACGCAATAAAATCCTCTAAAAAAAAATAACTTTCAACCCCAGAAAATTTTTATTTTTGTAATATATTAATAATTAATACATCTAGATGATTCTATATTATGAAATCGTACGCCATATAATTTAAAATATGTCAAATCATGATTTTTTAGTTCAAAAATATAAGAAATAGATTAAAATTGTCTACTTTTAAAATAAGAGACCAATTATGTGAATTCATAAAAATAAAAGGATCAAAATTGCATTTAAACTAAAAAAAATAAAATTACTTTAAAAATAAAAAATAACATTCATTTTAAAATATATATTTTATTTTTAAAGTGACGTTATATTAAGTATATATCCCCTGACAAATTGGCAAGATAGGGAGATCATATATATTTAATGATCAAAGATGCCAATTTTTTAGCATCCATGTCTCCTTCAAAACAAAGGATATTCCTTAATATGATTTCTTTATCTTATTTTCTCTTCTACTGGCTAGCATCGATCCTAATGTCCAATCACTAGATCAGACAAGCAATCATAGTGCGTAGCATCCTAATGTCCAATTACTTAACCTGAGAGTTCGAAAATCTCATAAAAAACAATCAAGTTGAGTAATGACCATGATGCTTTTGAGAAGCAAAGAGAATGCGAGAGGCATTAATTTATCATTTTATGCAGATTCTGAATACTATACGTGGAATGGATAGTCTAGAAATAGATGAAATAAACATATAACATTTTGGGTGACGAAACTAACATCAAATTTTTCTTTTCTTTTTTGGTAGAGATTTGTTTAGAAAGACTAGAATTAAAAAATTCAGTTATGAGACGGTATTATTTATAATAAGATATTAGGTAACTGTTGAAAGTTTAGAGAAGCGTTGGGAACAATAATGAGTTATATGTTTAGGATTTTTAAGACATTGAGTATATATGGATCACTACTCATATATATATAAAATCTTTAGTTCATTCATAGTCGATGTAAAAATTAATCAATCACACTTAAATCCATCGGTAACTAACTCCACCCAAAAGAGAATTAAGAAAAGATTTTGGTTGTTATTCTAGTAATCGTAGGATGTCTAATACAAAGATGAATAGTGACATGTCCATGTGTTTATAAGATTTAAAATTGGGGTTCAAGCGTAGTGGTTGCAATATTTGATATTACAGAGAATAGTGGTCAAATTTGATAAATAAAACCTCAATTGCGATGACAAAAACATTAAAAAAATTGATGTCACAAAGAAGATAACAACAGTGACTTTTTAAAATACCATATTGACCCACATATTAATGTCCTTTACAGTTATCAACTGAATTGTACTTACGAGATAACAACATTCAACTATTTATTAATGTATATTAACTACTATATGAAATAAAATTAATTAGTTGTACAATGTTTGTTATGGATAAATAAGTTGTGCATACCTTGTAAGAAGGGGAGACTTTCCTCAATGGTATAGTGGATTTCTGGTTTTGTCAACTACCTTACATTAATTAGCCATATATTCTGTTACTCTCTTGTCAAGGAAGTTATTGTTAGGGAAACCACTTATTCTCATGCATTTGCAACTCCCTCTCTGTGCATGTGTAACCATGTTAAATGCTTCTACAACAATAGTTAGTTATTATTCAATGTTTGATGTAACCAATTAGAATAAAGAAAGTGAAGGTGGCACATGGGGGAAAATATATACTTATCTTATATAGAGTGAACTATCTCTTTTTCATCAATTATTTGAATCAAAATATTAACGACAATCGACGATATTCTTAAAAAATATAAATTAATAGTCATTTTAATTTTTACAGTCAAGACAATGATTTGATGGATGTCAGTTTGATAAAAGTAAGAAAAACGAATGTATTCTTCAAAACTCAACTTATCAAACCAACACCAATCAGACCACCATCTCAACTGTAAAAAAATAAATTATTAACTTATACTTTCAAAAAAAAAATCGTTACAATTCCAAATAATTTTTAATTCTTAATCTACAATAAACCTCCTAAAAAAATTATTAATAGTCCACCTTATAATTTCTCAATCTTATCCGGTTAACATAAAAAAAAAAGAAAGTATATTCATACATATTAGTAATCAAAGTAGTACAGAAGCACATGACAAATGTATTGAAGGCCACTCAAAACATCACTAACTCCAAAATAATTTGGAAAGGGGTATAATATAACATGACATGTATCACTCAAGCCAAAAAAGTTAGAGAATACAATAAAGATAAATTATAACAACTCCATAAACAAAGCAAAGAGAAGGGAAAAGGGTTGTTAAGGTGGTCCCTACACAACCCTCAACAAGTATCCCACACAGGCTGTTAAAGGAAACCAAAATAATGCGAAGTCCTTATGGGTCACATGGTCTCTCTACAAAGCAAACTGACACCACACATGCCCTTGCCTCCCAATGGCACATGCACATGCTCACTGTTCCCTAACACTCCCACCACTTAATAACACCATCATCCTTAACTCTTTTCTTCTCTCTAACTAATAACAATATTTTTTTTAGTAGAGACATTTTAATTCATGAAATTATAAGTTCAGGTCAATTTAATATTAAATTTGTGAATATAGTCATTAAGTTATTTAAATTAAAAAATATCAATCAATTACTATTTTTACATATTTGATTGACTAAATTACTATTTTGCATATTTGAAAAACTAAATTAATTGACTTTTATAATTTTAAAGACTAAAAGGTTTATTTACTCTCTTTTTTTTCTTCTTTAATTATGCAATCATCAATTTTTTCCGTTTTAATCCTTTGAATTTAAAGAAAAAGAGTTGTGATAATCTAAAATTTAATCAAAATATAAATAAAACTTGATTAAAGATTCTTAAACTATGCAATGAATAAACTTTAGCACACTCAAACTTATCATTAAAAATTCTCACAACACCTCACAAATCAGAGAGAAAAAAACAAAGAAACTTTTTAGGCCTATCTAATATTATACACAACAATTAACTTAAAAAAAAGTAAACTATAGTTAGCACATTAAACTATTACATATGCTCTTAAGCATATATAACAATAGCAACTTTTAATTGATGCCTGGAAATCTTGTAGGGTCAATCTCTTATAATTGCTCCTTATTCATCATTTGAAATTGGATCTATAGAGATTGCTCTATATTGAGTCTAGCTGCCAATAAAGTGCATTGCAAGTGCTTATGACAAGTGATTAAGTGGTCATTTGTTAGGCCAGCTGCCTGCATAAATGAATGAACCACTGTTGGCCCAACAAACCTAAAACCTCTTCTAATCATGTCTTTGCTTATGCTCTCTGATTTTGATGTCTTCACTGGAATCTTGTGGCTAAATTTGTATTGTGTTGAGATTGGTTTATGATTCACAAACCCCCATATATACTTGGCAAATGAACCAAACCCTTTCTTAACCTGTAATGACACAATTTTCAAACTAAATATTAGCAGATACTTTATGACCATTGAAAATATGATTTATCTAAACAAAACTAACAAATTTTTTGTAATATGTGGCAACATTGATATGGTTTAAAATTTAGCATGATCAATCAACTCATGTGGGGCTAGAAGCTAAAACTTATACCCTATTGGAACTTGTCTGGAGCTTTCTTTTCATCAATGAGTGAATTATAAATAATGAGAAGTGGAATAAAACAAGTCTCTAATAATATTCTTTTAATAGTATAACTTTTCTGTTATTTTTTTTCTACTAGAACTAGAATATCTTTATAACTAAAAAGAAAAGATATCAAGTAAAAAAAGAATGATGAAAAGGGCACATTTTTTTTGGCCTAATTAATTAAAGGTTTTTTTACCTGTAAAATTTGGTTAGCATTATCAACAACTCCTCTAACTTTGCTTATATCAATGCCATATTCTGAACTTATAGAAATCATTTGCTTATCAGTCAAGTTGGCCACTTTTTCTGCATCAAATTCTGAAAATGCAGCCCTGTATATAATTTAAAATTATATTACTTCACTAAAACAAAATAAATAAATGTTAATGTTTGTGCATATGGAATTATGTATATGAATGAGTTTGAGCAGAATCAAACCTGAAATCTAGGCGTTTTTTCAAAGTTGAAGTCCAATCAGATCCAACTTGAGCACCACTTAAAACTAGAAGTTCAAACAACATCCTGAATATGGACAAAGAGTTTTTGTCAGTCTTCATCATTTGTCTCAGTTAATTCATGTCAGTAAATAAACATAAGTGCTTATAACATAACATACATACAAGTAAATGATTATTTATAAACTATATCCGAAAAGAGTTTACGAAAATAAATTAAAACTACTTATGAACATGTTGTCATAAGTTGTTTATGCAAGTTCTCTAAATATTTATATCAGGAGATAAACTTAAATAATTCAATCCAAACAAATCTTATGTGTGTGTGGTACAAAGAGAGAAGTAAAGAAGTGGGAGCTTACTTGTCATCATGAACTGGAACTCCCCATTCTTCATCATGATAGGCAATATAGATAGGATCTATTCATCAAAAGAGACATTGAGATAATTAACACATTTTGTTTTCATAAAGCCACATAGCACTAAGTACAAAAAAGTGGTATATATGAATTTGTATCAAAATATATACTAGTAAATACTCAAATTATTTCTTCAAATACCAATTTAGTCCCTTAAATTATCGATATTTCAAAATGATTTTTGAAATTGTAATTCAAATACATTTGCAGCGACTAGAATTTTTAGAATTTGAGTCGATCCTATAATTCAACTGTCCCCACTTATATAAATACATGTTCAAGACTTATCACATCCAATATAAGACTCTTTAACAAGAATGACATTAACTAGGCGGTATCAGGGTGAATAACGTTAGGAATACATTTGATAATAGATTTAGATATAAGGACGAACTTGATTAACATTTTACAAATTCCTGAGATAATTTTAAAATATACTAAAATATTTACTATAGCAATTAAATACCTGAATTGGGTGTGATAAAGCTGCATCTCTTCTCCTCTTCAGTGGTAATTGAAGGATCAATAGGAACAACTCTTTCAAATTTAGCAGACTTAGATCTTCCATAATGAGCAATCTTCATTTTCCTCTGAGCCTGCATGAGTGCCACCTGTTCTCTTCTCCCAGCAGCTATACTTCCAGGTGACTCAGTGATCAAAGAAGAACAATAACTCAATGAACCTTCAACAACAACACCAATTGACCCTTCTTTGAAACTCTTTGATTTCTTTCTCTCCAAACTTGGACTACTCTTCATTGTTATGTTTTTAGGAATCACAATCTTTTCATAGCTTAAATTAAGGGCATTATTGTCATTTCCTCTCTTTGTAGCTATTGGAGAAATTGGTGGTGTCAATATTGAACTAGTAGTCTTGTTTGGAAGTGGTGGTGGAGAAAGTGATTTTAGTGGTGGTGTTATTTTTTTGATTGAGTTTCTTCTTTCAAGATTTGGAACATGGTTGTTGCAATTTGGTTGAAGTACTGGTCTTCCATTGATTCTAGAAATTGGTGGTGTTGTTGTGTTGATGGAGGATTCTATGACTACAGTTACTTTGGTCTTAGAGCTGCACATTTTGTTGTTGTTGTTGATTGGTTATTATGTTTTTTGCTTAATTGAAAAATGTGTGATTTTCTTAGTAGTGTTGTAGTGCTAACAAAATAGAGGACTAATGGTTAATGAATAAGGAAAATGTTGGAAAAGAGAGGAAATGTGATGAGGAATTGGAGGGAAAGAGAAGAGAGGGATGTGGGGTTTTATATAAGAGTTTGTGTTATTCTAACAAACAGGTTGTCGACAATATTTAAATGATTAATACAATTTAAATATATTGTTGTCGAAATTGTTATTAAATTTGTCTTTGTTTTAAATGATTATTATCAAATTTGTGCTACTTAAGATGATTGATACAATTTAAATAATTTGTTGTTGAAATTATTGTCAAATTTGTATTTTATTTTAGATGGTTAAAGCAGTTTAAATAATAAGTTATTGTCAAATTTGTGTATGAAAATATTATTTATGTTTATAAAATGAGGAGAAGGTAGGGACAAGTAGAGCGGAAGTTGTAACATGGGAAGGTGGGGATCTGCCATACAACTTCTTGTGAAGGGCATTACTTTTTGCAAACTAAACCACGAGGGGTGATTCTAATTTTGGACACTTGGCAATGAATGTTATTAATGAATGTATAATGTATAATGAATTTTGGTGTTAGAATTATGAGGTATTTAATTATTAGAAGAGAATCAAAGAAGCTTGGTAGATGATTCGTTGGGTGAGATATTGTGCCATAAATCATCTTTTTCTTGTATGTAACTCCATATATATTTTGACTTGTCAAGTTTTTTTTTTGTTGGAGTGATGGATAAGAAAGGTTAAAATGTAAGAAAAAGATCAATGATTGGGTCCATTTCTTTTTATCCCTATGGAATCTCATTCTTTTTTTCTTTCTACCAATATTAATGTATGCATGAGAGCGTGCAAGCATATGGGGGATGAAAAAGCACATGAGATCCTTTATGTGCACTATTGCATAGTGGATATCAATGACAACAATGTACGTATGGTGGTTATGGGATTGAAATGGTGATGTATCTTATACAAAGTATGCAGTTAAATTTTATTACAATATTAGATTAATTAATGTTATTCTTATCTTTAATACAAATATTCAAAAAGATTTAATCACCATGTATTGTCATAGTAAATTTTTTTTTTAAGTATTTTACACCGATAATAAAATTAAAGGATGGGGGTTTTTATTGGACTCTATAGTAAAAATCACATAAGAGATTCTCTAAACTCCAAGTTAATAGCACTAGAGGAAAAAATTGTGGAGATTCTTTGAAGTCTTGATTTTAATCTTTAAATCCCTTTTTGCTTGATGATACTTATGTTTGGTCGATAAGGATTTTCAAATTTGCACTTACTAAAAAAATATTGGTTTAAATGCACTTTTGGTCCCTCTATTTTGTCTAGAATGAACTTTTAGTTTCTCATTTTTAAAAGTTATTAAATAATTCTTGGGATTTTTTTTGGTCTCACCATTTTTTGATAATGTGACACTCTTATTAATGACATGACATTTAAATGACATTTGTGAGTAGGGATGAGAATAGGCTGGACCGACCGAGAGGGGCCTACGGCATAGCCTACGTTAGGCCCATGCCAGACCAGACTTTTTTCTTAAATAGATAAGGTCAATGCTTATAAAAAAGTCTATTTAGTTAAAAAGGCAAATCTTCAAGCTACATAATAAGTCTTTTAGGCCTATTAGGCCGGCCTATTTAAATAAATATAAATAATAGTTTTTACTATATTAATTATTATATTAAATTTTGATCTTTTTGTTATATATTCAACTTTTAGTAATATACGCATATTAACTTCATTTAGTTTTTGATATATTTAAATATATTATTATAAAATATAATTTAAGTATAATGTATATAAAGTCATGTTCTTCAAAATGTGATATTAAATATCAAAATAAAACTTAATTTCATTGACATATTAACTCGTTAATTTATTTAAAGATATGTTTGATTATTTATTCAAAAATGTTAAAATAAAATAGGTTTTTAAGTAGGCTAACATGCCATATCAGACTTCTATTAAGGCCATACTCAAGCCTAAAAAGTAAGCCTTTGACTGGCCACAAACCAGACTTAGGCCTTAAATTTTTTGACAGGTCATGCTCAGGCCTAGCAAAGCGTAGCTCGGCTCAGCCTATTCCCACCCTTATTTGTGAGTTGGATAAAATATTTAAAATTTTATTTATTTTATTTTTAATATTTTATTATATAAATAAAATAAATAATAAAATTAATTACAACAATAATATATGAAAAATATTTTATCCAATTCACAAATGTCATCTAAATATCATGTCATTAATGAGTGTCACATCATCAAAAATGACAGAGGACTAAAAATCCCAATAATTAATTAATAGAGGACCAAAATATCAATTTTAAAAATAAAGAGACTAAAAATTTACTTTAGGAAAAATAGAAAGATAAAAAATACACTTTACCCAAAAATATTTTATTTGATTAGTAACATCAACCTTAGTATCTTGTGACCTCCACTGCCCTAGAAATAAGATAGGTAAGGTAAGATCATGTGAGGCTTTTTTGTAGAGTTTCTATCAAACTTTTAGAACACATATTTTCTCTCTATTTTTTGTAGCTTATGATCCTTAATTGTAAACATAGTTTCGCATGCTTTTCTTCAGTGGTCCTGACTCATAATGAAATATTTAATCTCACCAAACCAAGATAAAGAAATTTTAGATTACAGTTGGCTGATTTACTTCTTCATTTAAATATAAAACTAGTTATGATCTAATCTCACCAAACCAAGATATCTTGCATTTGCTGCTCTCCTAGTTGGAAGTTTTTCATCCATACTTAAAAAACATTTGTCATTTTCTTAAGTCAAATAATATGAATCAAAGCTAACAAGAAAAGGGACCAGTGAAGTGAAAATTATAAGATACTAGTCTCAAGTCTCAGTTTCTTTGTTAACAAGGGAAAAAGGCCTTAATAATTCATAAAGTTCTATAGGCACCTTTCATTTCAGCATATGGATCTTTTCAACTCAACCAGAAAAGAAATTATTTTGGTTAAACTTTTAGTTTGAGATTTTTTTGTGTAAATCTCCAACTTAGTCTATGAAATTGTAAATGCTAGACAATTTCATTTATCGGTAAAAATAGAAGACTAAAACTGTAATTAAACTTATAAATTATTTTAAAAGTTTATTAATTTTAATTACTAAATTCTATCTCTAAAATATTTGACAAATAAAGTAGATTTTTTTATCCACTATTATAGGGGTTAGCATACCAAAATATAACTTACTTGAAAGCTAAGGGATAAACTGACATGAAAGTCAAAGTTTGGGTATTAGTTACTTGTTTAATGGATAAAATCAAAATATTTGGCTTTGAGAAGTGAATATTAACTTTTAAAAATGGAAAATATTTGGCAAACTTAATGAGAGCTATTGAGATTCATCATACACTTATGCCAAAACTATCAAATAGAGCTATTGAGCTACTGACACATTTTAAAATTCTTAATTAGGTGTACTATAAATCTATCTATGAAAAGTAGTTTTACATTACAAGAATATCAAATTAATGTATACGAACCTACTTCTCCAAGTATTAGCTACACAACTAAAATGTATTAGACTATCCGTTTGATTGCTTTGTGTTTTGTTGTTATTGAAGTTGTAATTGAGTCTACCCTTATTTTTGTGAATCAACTTTTAGAAGTGAAATCCAAACTCATTCAAGAACTCATTGATTTAATGTCATGCTTCACACAATTCTTTTATTTCGAATAACTTCTCTCTTATATTTGGGAAACTAGATAGTTACTTTAATCGATGAAACAGTTCAGCATTGTTTTCTTTTAGTAATTCTTAGATTTTTATACATGTCTTGTCTAAGCAACAAAGAATATACAGGTCTAGTGACATTGCAACAGTTCCTTCTAGGCTTTAAGAAAAGTGCCACGGTTCAAGAAAATAACTTCATCGAAAATCACTTGCTTTTTTACTTTTCAATTGAAAACTATCTTCGCTGTTAAAATAGCTTTTGAGTTCTTATATTTTCTTTTATTCTTAGTCATATCACTTTTTCTTCAAATACAGTTGTTATTTTCTTATTTTTATTTTATTTACGATTTTGGTTTTTCTACTTTTATATATACGATTTTGCATTTAAATTTCTTTTCTACCATACCCTTGTCACATCAATTTCATAATTTTTTTATAAAAAGTATGAACACAATAAATAAAACAAAATAAAAATATAGAAACAGAATTCTACCTTGAGTGTGCAGTATCATATTTTGCTTGCTCAAGGGACCTTTACTGCTCAGACTATTTTATAATTATAAGGTTTATGAAAAACCTTGCTTCCAAGTAAAACTTCATTATTCCATAGGGAAATAGAAGAATAGAAATTTATGGAAAAGAATGTACCTGCAGGGATATAGATTATTAATTATTTTTATTATTTTAGTAGAGTTAAATTCTTTATCTGACATTAAATTTTGTGGAAAGAGAAAAATAAATACCAAAAAATGAAGAAGCACTACGAAAAAGGACAATAAGATAGAACGATTTTTTCCTCAACTATTTATTTATTTATGGGATACAAATAGACTACAAATGAAACGACACATTGTGAGATAACATAATTCAAGACAAATGAACATATTGGAAGAAAGGGATATTATTAAAGTCATTACCTCACAAATCTCCATATGTTCCACACAAAATGCGTTTCTCAGTCACTAGTTTTTAAAAATACACATCATAACAATAAGCGAAATGAATTTAATCAGGGGCATTTAATAAATAAAAAGTTAATTAGGGGCAGATCCCAACTAAACTTTAGCTCCTGCATCTTCTTTGTTATAAATAATTATTTATAATTCTTCACTTCTTGAGTCTCATACTTTTTTTAATAAATAAAACTTACACAAATTTTAATAAATAAAAAAAATATTTATTTTTACAAATTAAACTTTGCACCGCTCTCAAGATGTCATTGACCAGTTCCTTTAAACAATCAAATTGTCCACTTTTTGATCTATGACTCAATGTAGGTACCATCGAATTCCTAGTGCTTCTCCAATTTTGTAGTAGCTACGTACTATACCATCATGGTCATTAGACCGGGCCCCATTCACTATATATATATATATATCTGAAACACCCTGCATCCACATTTACTTTGGTTTTATCGTATGATGTATGTGGTTTACTCTATTATACTTCTTCGATTATAGAGAGGTATTTTTTATGATTCTAAATTACATTTGCAATTACACTATTAACTTTGTGTTAGATCAAGAAGACTTTCGACTTGGTCAACATCAACTCTAGTATCACTCTTGGCTCATGATGGGAGTTTGGGGGATTTTCACATTAGGTTAAGAGAACCATACGAGTAAATTCGATACCACATATTTACTTAAAACTCTAAGGCAATGGATATGTAAGTTCTCCTACTTATATATTGTTACATTCACTTTTCCAACCAATGTAGAGTTTTTAACTCACATTTGACACCAACACTTAAGATATTGCGACAAAACATAGACAATTACATTAGATGAAGTCGTAATTATAATTGTGATATTGCTGCAAAAATACCTTTACGGTGGGAGTACAATTGTGAATGCAAACATAGAACAACTTTTAGGTTGTGACAAAAATGAGATTAAAAATAGTCTTGTCAAAAAGAGTAGAGTATTTACTCTTCGAAATCTCCCACAGAGTAAGTTTGTTCAATTATTATGCCCACTGATTTGATCATGTCATCTCTTGTAATAAGCAGATTGATGTGATCCATAGATTGAAGGTACACTTGATTTTAGAGTTAAATAATTAATTTTGACATATTTAATTATTTTTAATTAAAATTATTTTTCTGTTATTAGCTATAGTAATCTCTTGTAGACTTAGTGTATACTATTAGTTTGTTGACTTAGTCTATATTAGTTTGTTGATATGTAACTAACAGTTAGGTTATTATATAGATAGATTGTGTTTTCCCCTTCATATAAATATATAGGGGTCTTTCCTTGTAAATACACATTAAACTACTCTCATAATATTCTTTCTCTTATTTTCTCCCTAACCACATATTGTAATGTGGTATTAGTGTAATATTTTTCTTTTGCATGTTTATGCTTTTCCTTTCTCCTCATCCACGCCTTCATAATTTTAATTCTACTAATAACTTTATTTTAATCCAATTTATTAAATATTTCTGCAAAAAGTGAAGAGAAAGAGTGTTTGTAGAACCACTCTTTTCTTAATAACCACTTTTTATTTTTATCTCCAATTAATTTATTAGGTAAAGAAACTCAGTTGGAGATGCTCTAACAACCTCTAACTACCACTAATTGTATTTGCTAACTTAGCAAAGACAATGAAAAAGCTATCCTACATTAAGCCTCATCATAACTATATCAAAGGTGTTATGCTAATTGGATCACTTGAGTCATGTTCATTCCTTGATTCATTTAATATTAACCACTATACAAAATGAATAGTTGTTCAATTATTTATGGATATTTGTATATAATGTTTTAAACTTTTAACTGTCCTAGTGCAAATGAAACTTTCCATTTGTATTTTTATTATTGTCATATATATATTAATAGGTTTTGCACATAATGTACTCACCTTTCCAAAATTAATCGACTTATATTGGCATCCATGGCCAATGACTTAGACATCCCATGTGATTATGAACCGACCACGTTCAATAATTGTTAATTTAATAATGACTGCCAAGATAAAAAATGTCAAAATGAAAATGTTATATATAATATGTCGTGTATTTTTTTATTTGACAAAATAGAATATGTCATGTCTATCAAATGAAATTATGACATGCCAACTTTTTATTGGAAATTTTTGTAGGCATATTGATGAGATTAGTCCTCCAATTATATATGCCATGCCATTTGCAACACATGCTCTTCAATTTTTTGTTCCAATTAATCTTGTTTGTCTTTCTTAGGATAAATAGCACATGATTCTCATTTCCTTGAGGCTTCCATTTGAATTATTATGTTCCCAAATTGAACAAACGCAACTTTTTCCTTTATCAATCTTAATTGTAAAATCTATCGACTCGTGTAAGGATTATTCTATCATTGAGGCACGTGATGATAATTTCCTAGAACCATCCCTTTTTCAATTATTTTTATTTAATTATTTTTCTATTTTCACAATATTGTTCTCTTTTATTTTGAATTACAAAATGTATATAAATTGATTTTTTTTGGCTCAACAAATTGTGTATTTTCCTTATTTTTTAGTCTATCCTAAATTTATGATTTTAATTATATTTAGCTCCACAATTAATACGTGTCTATCTTAGAAAGAGAAATATGCTAAGCAAAAGATGTTAAATTTGTTTCACAATGAAATTTGTACAATTATAAACTTAGTTTCATTTTAGATCAAACACATACGTCCAAATGAAGGTGGCAGAGGAGACTAGGCAATCAACTTACAGGTGAAGGCCATGCTGTAGGAGAGTCCGGAAAGCGCGGAAGCAACAATGCACCAAATGTTGCATGACTACAAGATACTTTAATATTATATCTTCACTCAAAACCTTAAAGTAATAGATATATGAGTTATCTCTCTTATATATCCAACATTTACAACGTCTATAGTTGATGTAGAACTTAATCACTTACACTTAAACTCAATACATACAAGGGCATCACCCAGTTTTTAATTTTATCATTATAAGCTTCTGTAGGTATATGTCTATTTTCTTGTAGTCTAATATCGGTGAGGTGAAGAGGAGATGTGTTAAAATGAAATGTGAGGTAAGGATCATCTCTATTTCTCGAAAGAAATAGATGATTCAATTACTAATATTTTAAGTGCATAAAAGTCCAATTATACAAAATACATATTATCATTTTAAAAATATATTAAAAGTCCAATTATACAAAATACATATTATCATTTTAAAAATATATGCATTTATATATTAAAAACTTAAGTAACAAAGGTCTCTATTTTATTGAGAAAATGAGAGAATCCTTACTTAGAATGTGACAAAGGACTATATATTTAAAGTCATAAATTTGTATTAGTTTTACTTTATAACCTTTTTCGAGATAGGTGTAAAAAGCATTTTTCATGTAAATTAATCTACATGATATATCTTCCAATACTCAATTGCTCCATATTGTAGCAAGTCGTGGGATTTGAGAGAATTCCATTTGAACAAATGCAGGACATTTGAGGCTGGCAATGTTGGATACCAAATATGTAGAGTTGGAATATTATGTTTGTTGCGAATATTTAGTTGTCTTTATTCAAAACAAAAAGGAGGTTACATTACTTTGATTGTAAATATTGATAATAATCAAGAAGGTACAGTTCCTTGCTTTAGCTGTGCATTATTTGTACCTTCAATTTTGTTTCTACAATTATATTTATCCCCCATTTGTTTCTTTATCAAGCTACACTCGAGAGCATGTTCTTCATATATGAACAACTATATTGACTTCAATTTTAATTTTCTTTTGATTTTTTTAATCAATAGAAGGCTTGGTAAAAAAGATGTTTGAAAAAAACATCTAAATTATCCCTAATTAATTATAAGTATCATTTTGAAGAAAAAAATCCTTACATATAAACATTCTTTCATTGTACTAGGTGCATTTATTAGAAACATTAATACAATAAATACATTTGTTATTTTAGGAATATTAAAATTATACTACCTCACTCCCTAATTATAATACTATTCAAATACAAAAGTTATTTTAAGAATATTAACATATAAAATAATTAATAAAAAAAAATGGATGTTTATAATAAAGGACAGAAGTAATATATACCTAACAATCTAAAAGAGGGTTCAGTATGACCTCGTGTAGTTGTTGGAAAAAGCAACACAAAGAAATAGAGAAGTTAAGTAATATAAATCACAGAACATAGAAAATAAACCAAAGAATAACAATATGCGATTTTCTTTTTCAGTAATAGATTTTTTCAAACACACTATGGACCCAAGTTCACCTACTTCCTTCAAAATAATTATATGAACCATGTATTACAATACTTTTTTTTTAAAAAAAACAAAAAGAAAAATATTTATTACAAAAAGATCCGATCCAAAACGATCTAGATTAGAGTAGAAGAGAAAAAAAGAAAATCATATATAAACTTAAATTATTTCTTTTAGTACATCTTGTAACGAAGAACCGTATATATATATATATATATATATATAGTCTTGATATTTTTTTTCCTTTATTAGAAAACGTGAGACTTATTTCAAAACATACAATTTCAACCAACTCCCAAACACTATTAACATGTGATTTGTCCAAGATAGAGTGTGGAAAAAGCTAAATGATCCAAAAAAGAGATGTGTTTATCTTTTACTAGCTAGTTGTGGTATCTTCATCAATCAATAGTCCAATCAATTCTTGCAATGATTTCTCCTTCCCAAAGGTGTAAGTAGAGACGTCATTGAGAATTTAGGTGTTACGTGTGAAGTTTGAATTTGATGTCTAATTTTTTTTATACATATTCTTTATTCTTTTTATAAGTTATGTATATAAATATAATAAGTCAACATTAAAAAGTTCAAATCAAATCAACTTAAAATTACAATATAATTATAGCAAGTAGTTATACAATGTATCTATCAGTCCGGACATTGTTCAAAGAGATCCATCAATCTGAGTATGTAGTAGTAGCAACATCCCATAGTAGCAGCAATTTCCATCTTTAATCTTTGAAAATAATCCTCTTTGCATTCTTTAAAAAATCTTTTTCAATTAAAATCAAGGCAAGACTATTTAATCTACTTTACTACATTGTAAATCGCAAATAAGATTTTGACAATTTTAATTTAGAAAAACATCTTTCTGCTGATGCAACAATCATAGGGATAGTTAAGATTATTATATTAGCTATGCATGTATTAGAAAACAGTTAAATGTACTCAAAGAACTTATAGGGATAAAAATAAACTCATCATTTATTGTACATATTCAACCATAATTGTTCAAGAGTTTATAAATTTAGAATTCAAGACTTAGTGTTTAAGAAGAAAAAACATTGAACCCCTCAATCTTTAACATTTTTTATTATATAATTTTTATACTACATTTTTTTACTATAGAATTTGTTTATTATAAAAAAATTGGTGCCTCCGAAAATTTGGAAATTTGAGCAGTTGCACACCTTAAACATGCTCAAGGACGCCATTGGGTCTATGTGATCATCTTGAAAACATGAAATACAAGTTTTGGTGCATTCGTAAAAACGAGAGGAGAATTCACTAGACAAGTTGAGGTCATCGTTATAAAAAAAGAAAATAGAGAAAATAATGGGTTTTGGTGTTGTTTTTGAAAAAAAACAATGATGTTGTCTTCGAATAAATTATTGGGATGAGTCATGTAATAGGTTGTTTTCTTTAAGATGTTTTGTGGCACTACTTAAAATTGTGCAAACAGACTAACAACCACTAAGTCTTCAAGACAAAATAGCTCAGTCAAAATTGTATCAGACTCCTACTGTATTGTAGAGTCTGTTATATAATTACACCTTCAAATATGACGCTAAGACCACTCCTAAACTGAATGATATATGGTACTACGACCACTCTAAATATAGAAAGGAAAGAAAGAAAAAACCTAGGGGTTCGATTTCCAAGGAAGACAAAAACTCACTATTTCCTCTGTAAAAGATTTCATGAAAAGATGGGAAACCTTATAAAATCATTTTACATATTCAACTATGATTTCCCAACTCTACTCCACGAATAGCCCCCGCATATCTAGAGTAACTAGATGCAATCTATAATCGAGATATGTCTGATCGACCTCTTGCATACTCATGGTAGGAGGAGCATATATGTCTGGATGTTTGGGGATGAATATCCAAATTTCTTAAGCACGCGCTCAAGCAAGTGAAGGCACATCTGGTTGTGGTCGTCATATAATCAATCTAGCCAGAGTACCAGCATACCATCATATATCTTCCAACGGACGAGTCAAAGACTAGTCGTCATAGGGAGAAAAACAATAATCTTTGACCTTCAACTAATCTAGTGTATTCCTATATGTATTTGGTAGTGGATGACCCCGATGTAGAATAAATAGACATGTATGTGAAATGAACTTGTCATACTCAGCTTGCAGAGTTCGTTAACATATGGTAGAAAAATGTTATATTATTCATGCTTAAAGAAAAAAATAGATTAAAAATTAATTATTAATATAATAAATAATATTTCAATAAAATTAACTAATATTATAAAAAATATTCCAATTAAATTAACTAATAATAAACTCTTAATTACTTGAAGGAAGGATAATTAATCTGCTAACTGTTTGGTGTTCGGCTTGCTAGCATCCTCTTGCTAAGTGTACAAGAAAGCAAAAGCAGCAACACCCAATACATATCTTTGGACAATAGTCAAGTCTCAAAAGTACTACACGTACATAATGCCAACGTATGTTGCCTTTTTGTCGTTAAATATGGTTGTGTCCTCCAAGTAGAGAAAATAACATTTGATGGCGTAAAGCCTATGATATTCTCTCACCTCATCATCACCAAATTGAACATATTTGTTCAAATACTCAAGAATTTCACTTCAAGGATCGAAATCTAATATGAGCTCCTCTAAGTTGAACCCAAGATCATTACGCAACCACTCATCCTCGTCATATTTCACCAGCGGTTTATGTTCCTGGAGGTATTCGATGATGGGTAAGTGGAAAAGACAAGACATATCATCCAGAATCACTGCCATCTCACCAATAGAGAGATGAAATGTGCTACTCTCTTTGTGCCACCTCTAAGCAAACACGGACAATAGGTTGACGCCTATTAACCCGTAACATGTGTGTCCCAGATCATCTAAACTAAAGGCTTTGATTCGATTCCAAAATCAATCTATATTAGAAGTTGAACCTCTAGCTAAGATATCTTTCTACCGTTGATGACGCATTTAAGAGGAATACGTTCATAAAAAAATCAATTGTTAGTCTTTGATGATTAATTAAATAAATAACCAATAATTAGAATTATATAATTATAATTAAATAAATTTATAATGAAAACTTTCATCTTCAACCCATATGCGAGCCGCCGCGTGGTCCTCAAAATGTGGTAGCAAAGACATATCAAAGGGTCCCCCGGAAAACCCTGAACATGTGGTGGTGGTCGTCCCTAAACTGGTGCAGGTGGTGATAGTGGTGATGACAACAGTGTAGGCTTCATGTCCTATACATTGGCAGCATTAGCATGTGCTTGAGAGCGGGAGCTTTCACCTCTAACTCGCTGTCGTTAGCATGAGCTTGGTCTTACGCTCTCTGTGTGCAAACTCATGTTGTGTTTCCCTACCATGTCGAAATCATGTAACATCATTGTTGCTTTCCACATCTGAAATCAAAAATCAACATTTTGTCATATTTCAACATTTTGACTATATCACATTTCAGCATTTTGTCATATTTCAACGACAACTAACTGACATAACAACAATAACAAAATCACTACCGGTTCTTAACATAAACTAATTGAATCTATAACAACAAGAACATAAACTAATTACATCTCACTACAAACTCATGACAGATCAAAAGCATTTTTTCAAACACTTGACATACAACAACTATAGCAACTTTTTAAAAATAAACTTAAATGAAACAACAACCAATTGACATAACAACAACATCAATATTCATCCCTAATTACCTATTGAAACAACAACTAATTATATATCAATACAAACTCATTACAAATCCAAAACATAAACACTCAAATAAAAAATAGAAAAACAAAAAATTTACCTTTTGATGATTAAGAGTTTGATGAATCAAAAAATGATGCTTTATTGTGGATTTGAGGGAAGAAAAAGAGATTGAGTTGGATTTGTGAGAATTGGAGGTTTTGAGAGTTTTAGATTTAAAAATAAAGTAAATGAAGGAAATGGACGTTTTTCTCTTTATTAAGATACTCACTCAATACGTGATTCTGATAACTTAAGTTATTGATGCATAAATTCACTAAATTAACAAATCGAATAATGAGATCTAATAAGAAATATTTTGAGTTTTTTTTTTTTGGTTCATGAGAACAATGAGGAGGTGGCTGCCTTTATATTTTGCTACCCAAATTGCTACCCAATTTCTCTTCGATTTGAGCTTTGTTTTGGCTTTAAAAATATTTTTTCTAAAAGATATATCTTAAAGTTTACAAACTTTTATTAAACTTTTTTTTGAAGTAATTTATTTTCTTTATGCCACGAAGGAATTAATTCTAGATAAAGATACAAAGGTAAAAGGTATGTGTGGAATATTATCGATCAATATTAATTTTTTATTGATTATTAGTTTTATTTTATACACTTTAAATATTTACTATGAGAATAACATAATCTTCTATACTAATAATAAAGAGAATAGACTATTTTGGTGTGACCTATTTTACTATCATTTTTATCTTTAACAGTTTTTTTCTTTAAAAATTATTTAATTACATGGTTAGTTTTTATAACTTTCACATAAGTTACTTTTTGACAACAAAAGCTAAAACAAATTATATATAAAAATACAACAAATTTATAAATACATTTTCGGACACGAGAGTGCCCGTTTAAACGCTGAATAACAAAGAAATTATTTGATACATTTGTACCAAAATGAAGAACACCATAATAGTAGATGGATAACATAACCATTTGGATTAAAATATTATCTTTTTAAGACTCTTTTTGTGACATGTTTGTAGTAATGGTGGTATTGTTGTGACCAGAATTTATTTCCAGTTTGTAGGATAGGATCACATGCAGAACTTGCGTCTCATCAATGTTTGGACGATGGCAATCAAAGCTTAATTAAAACATGTATACAATAAATAACTGGACTATGATGTTCCCATTCACCTTTTTTTAGTAGAAATAAACTTATTTATTTCATCAATAATCAAATGATTAAAAACATCATAATATTTGTTTTATTACATTGCGCTTTTTTTTTTAACTTTAGTTTTTAAGGTGTTACAAATTATATGGGATAATTTTAAAATACCAACATAATTAAGATATCATTTCATGTGGTCTCTTTACACTCTAATTTTTTCTTACATACACTAATAACATAGAAGTGGGGTGTTATCATATGAGCTGCATCTACGGTACTTCCTATTTTAATTTTTATACCATTTATAATCTTCATTAGATTTTTTTTCCTCATCTTTTCTATATAATTGGTTATGCCTTACTTATTTTTTGTTTTTACATAAATGATAATTCATTAGACAGATAAATCTGCTGCAATAGAAGAGATAATACAAAAGAGGACACTCTTCAATTTGGATAGTATTAGAGGAAATTAAAGTATGTTTAGTTAAGTTGTGTGCAAAAGTGTTAGTTCTCCTTTTTACGTGTGTAACAGTAACAAAAAGCAAAATGGCTAAGAAGATGGCGACAATCATTAGCAATTATATCAAAATAAGAGTTATTAGTGATAAGTCTATGAATAGCTCGAATGATATTAAGAGGTTCGCCTTTCACGTTGATGCAACATAATCCCAAATCAAGAGCAAATTGGAGAGAATAACGCATCCCCAAAGCTTTCGCTATATTTCAGTCTGGAAGAGCATAGAATTTTCAAGTAGTGGCCGCTAGTACAACCCCTTCAGCATCTTTGATGATTGCTCCAATGCCCCAAGTGTTTTGGATTGGGCCAGCAGTGCCAACATTGATCTTATAGTTGATTTCTAAGAGAGGTGATTGTAACGCCCCGAAATTTGATCAAAGATGTTAACTTAAAAGAATGTAAATTCTTATTTTTATGTTGGCAAGAAATAGTTTATCATGTATTAAATAAAAATTCCGCATTTCTAATTAAAGTTAACGATGAAAAGTAAATAAACTTTAAAATGCACCACATTAATTTTATTAATAGAAAATATCATTTAAATAATAATCTCTTCTTCCTCACGCGCGCGAACAAACATCATTCATTCGTGCAACTCTTTAATATCATTAATACCAAAAATATTGGTGTGATGAGTCAGTTCATCGCATGACAAATCAACCAAACAATAAATTAACAATTATAAAATAAAAGTACAAAAATTTTTGCAATTAAATAATTAAATATATTAAAATAAACCACATAAAGTTCATCAAATTTGATTACTTTTTTTTACATAAAAAATTAATTACTAAACCATGAAAATACACATAAAATTAAGCAAATATCGAACAACCTTAGAAATACATAATCAAATTTAAATAGAATTATATGCAAGTTATGCATGCTCGTAACAACGGCATCATCCAGATATAATCAGCCACAATGACATCCACATAGATAGTATACTCATACCAATGGAGAAAGATAAATCTGCCACAAAAGCAGCCAAAAAGATGCATATACTATATTAGGATGATGATGAATTTTAAAGTACATATTACCAGTCACTAAGGCAACTACACAGATAAAGCCAGCCACCGAGAAAACCATAAATTTAAGATAGATCAAATATTCAATACCAGTAAATATTTAACCTTTTTACTATATATCTTTTCCATAATCATATATTCGCAGGAAACATTACAAAAATGAACATTTCTTCATAACAAATAGTATCTTTTTGCAAACATATTCACGATCCAAGCTTTAATCAGATATTTCATCTTTCTTGCATAATAAAGAGCAAATTAATTTAGAAATTTATATAATGCCATATAATTGCTCTAAAAATAATTAATAGTAATCTCTAAAAAATGTACTAAATGTATTTTATAAAAATAATTGATTTAATTAAACAACTCAACCTCTTTTATTCATGTCATTTTTTTTTCTTTACCATTCCATCTTTGCCTTGACTATTAGTACAAGTAATCTCAAAACTACTTAATGAAACAACAATTCACCTTACCTTTCACCTGATTCCTAATGTGAGTAACTCCCAAACTAATTAGTGAGATGATATTTTATTATAGTTTTAATTCTTTAGACCAAGCTGTTAATTCCTTCTTCATGAAGTTTTTATTTCTCAATTGTCCTATGTTAAGGATTTAATTTACTTCAAATTAGATTTATGTTTTAGACTCATGTTTTAGTCTTTGTTTTGTTTCCTTTTCTCAAAAGAGGAATCTGTTTCTCTATAGATTAACTACATTTACAGATATGAAATTATGTGTTTAATAAATTTTTTTTTGCCAATATTTTTTCAATAAATTTCGTAAAAGTGGGACCAGGGAGTAGTATATTTCAGAAAGATATCAAATTCTTTTTGCTAAAAAAAATTCAATAAATTTTGTAAAAGTGGGACCAGGGTGTATTATTTTTTTACAGAAATAAATCAAATTCCTTTTGAGTTTGATTTGATTATTTTCATGAAAAATCGAATAATATATTTATATGCGAATTGAGATGTACAAAGGTTCAACCTAATCTCTTTGGGAGATTTTTAGAGGAAGAGGAACGCAAAGACACTTCTCTGAAGCCTCTACTCATACTTCTTTCTCCATTAAATATAAGGTATCTGCTCATGCCTCTTTCTCCATTAAATATAAGGTTGTTGAGACAACATCTCTCTCAATTGATTTTAATGATAACAAAATTACTTAAGAGATTATGATTATGATTAAGGACTAATCTGTGCTCTTTAGTGGATTTATAGTAGAAAACAGGTTATTAATCATAAAGACTAAAAGGATGAACATATGACTCAAAACCATCATATTTGCAAGCTAGAGGATGGGTTGAACCTACGTGAGGATGGCATCGTAAAAGCATAGTATACATCCAGGAATGACCAAATAAAGCATATTATCTAAAGAGGTCAGAAAGCACATTTGGACTAGTACGAGGATAGGCTGTTCTAGGTAGAGGACAGCTAGTACTAGGTAAAAGGTTGAACAATTTGTCACATCATTCTTCAAAAGTTGAATTCAAACCTGGTACTACACGAATTCAGACGGTTGTAGCTCACATAGTCAAAGAAATAGCCTTTTCATGTCTTGGAGAAAGAAAAAGAAAAAGGCTACAAAGGACCAAGTACCTAGGAGGTTTGAACCTCAAGGCTGAGGATGGACTGGAACTGTTCAAGACAGCTGGATGGCAGTTTTGTAATTTCAGCTCAAAGACCATTGGACTATTTGATGTAACCTCCTCAACGGTCATAAAGTGTTTAACACATGAAAGAGCTGTACAAGGACTCTATAAAAGGCAGCAAACTCTTCTTCATTAAAAACACAACAATATTGCAGAAAAAGATCAAGAATCTTAAGTTTATCATAAGCAATATTCATCCTCTTTATACTTTCTACAATCATACACTAGATCATTGAAATATCTTTTTAGAAAATGTTTAAGTAAAGAGAGAGAAATCATACTCATATCACTCTGTAAATTTTCAAGTAAGTTGTACTTGAAAATATTTGAAACTTGATTGTAAGCTTGGTGAAGCTTGAGAATACACAAAGTGTAATCATCCTCAGTAACAGGTTGATTTGATTGATCTTTAGTGAAATCTCACAAGAGTGTGAGGACTGGACGTAGCCATCTTTGGGTGAACTAGTATAAAAGTTGTGTGTCTATCTCTTTATACTCTTCTTGCATTTATTCTGTTCTTGATTAACAGTTTGAATTTCCATCCTCGCAGAGAGGACAGAAATTCAAAAACTCGTTAAAATATTTTTAAAACGCCAAAATCCCTATTCAACCCCCCTTCTAGTGATATTTAGCTCCATCAAAGGTATCATTAATCTCCACTCTTTTAAATAAAACATCTTCTAATAAAAATTTATTTGCTTTGCATTATTGTATGTGTTGTAGTGGGATTAGAATTTCTATTTTTGGTTTTGATAATGATATGAATGATGGAGCTAAATATCAGTAGAAGGGGGGTTGAATAGGGATTTTGGCGTTTAAAAATAGTTTTAAGAGTTTTTGAGTTTCTGTCCTCTCTGAGAGGATACGAACTGGAAAACAGATTTTCAAACTTTTAAAGTGAGAATAGAATAAGTGCAAGGAAAATATAAAGAGATAGACAGACTGATTTTATACTGGTTCACCCAACGATGGCTTCGTCCAGTCCTCACACCCTTGTGAGATTTCACTAAAGATCAATCAGATCAACCTCTTGCAGAGGATGATTACACTTTGTGTATTCTCAAGCTTCACCAAGCTTACAACCAAGTTTCAAATATTTTCAAGTACAACTTACTTGAAAATTACAGAGTGATATGAATATGATTTCTTTCTCTTTACTTAAACACTTTCTAAAAAGATATTTCAAAGATCTAGTGTATGAATGTAGAAAGTATAAAGAGAGGATGAATATTGCTTATGACAAACTTAAGATTCTTGATCTTTTTCTGCAATATTGTTGTGTGTTTGAATGATGAATAGCTTGCTGCCTTTTATAGAGGTCTTGTGATGTTCTTTCCATGTGACAAGTTTTTGTGACCGTTTGGAATCAAATCAAAACAATCCAAGGTCTTTCATCATATTTACGGAAATGCCATCCAGCTGTCCTTGGACAGAAGCAGTCCATCCTCAGCCTGGAAATTGACTTGCATTGGACCTTGGTCTTGTGTAGTCTTTTTCTTTTCTCATTCTTCATGACCTGTAGACCTTCTATTTTGTGTTTGTTGGTAGTTGCCTTTCTGTAGATTGACTATGCTTTAATTTTTCAATCATACAAGAATGATATATAGGTCTGCCCTTAGCCTTTGCACATAGGAAAGTAGTTTGCAACATGTGACTATTTGAAAATCCAAGCTTTATGCCATCCACGTACCTTGTACAGCTGGCCTTCTGATTTCTTTTGATCAAATGCTTTATATATTCATTTATTCATGCTGTTTTGACTCCTTTTGATGAATTAAAAACATTATTTCACGCGAGGATGAAAAGTTTACACTTGAAGACCCATCCTCTCAAAGTTTTGTCCTATCCTCCAGCTTGAACACTTAATGGATTAACCCATATTTTTCTCCCTTTTGATCTAATTGAAGATTAACCTGTTTTCTTATAATAATTCACTCAAAAGCACAGATTAGTCATTAACCACAATCATAATCTTTAAATAATTTTGTTATCATTGAAATCATTTGAGAGATTTTGTCTCAACAATCTCCCCCTTTTTGATGATGACAAAATTCTTTAGATTATGATTTTTAAATATGATGAGATTAAATGTTTATGCTCCCCCTGAATCAAGTGAGTAATTTTTTTAAATTTTAGGTGCTAAAAAAAAATTACTCCCCCTGAATGTATGCTAGAAATATGAATCTTAGATAGTATAGAAAGACTAAAATGATATTAAAATTACAAACGATTGTTCAAACGGCATAAACATTAATTAGAAAAACATATGCAATTCAAAATATTCATCTTTAAACAAACAGTAAAAACAGCAAGAAGAACATAATCTATCTCCCCCGGAATTTGTCAGCAGCAAAAAAAAAAAGAGTTATAAAGCTACTCTGGGGAGGATGGTTTATCAGAGGAGGATGGCTTGTCAGATGAGGATGAAGGTGAAGGACGAGGAGGATCGGGTTGAGGAGGTTGATAATATGGTTGGTGACCCATTCCAAGAGGAAGGTAAATGATCAGAGTTTTTGAGGGATAAGAGTGGTTTGGATGTTTGATCAAAGAATTTGAAGGAATTTGTAGGCATTGAAAAAGAGTTATTAGACATTCATTAGGGGTTAATGAAGGTTTGAAGTTTTAGGAGAGAAGTAGCCGCTTTGCATTTAATGCTCATTGGAAAACGATGTATTGAAGAGAGACAGCAATGATGAGAGAGAGAGAGAGTTTCTGAATTTTTGGTTCATCCTCATATTTGAAGGAGGATGTTGTTGTTGTTGTTGTTTTTT
>JBBPBQ010000003.1:39720257-39748853 GCA_037974755.1 Cicer yamashitae
AAAAAAGAAGAAAAAAAAATCAGAAATGAGGAGGACGAAAGAAATAAAAACAATAAAAAATAAAAATAATAAAAATATATAAAAGTAAAATTAAAATAAAAAATAAAAAAAACATTAAAAAAATAAAAAAACATTAAAATAAAATAAAAGATAAAATGAATAAAATAAAAAATAAAGATAAAAAAATAAGGAATAGAAAAATAAGACAGAAAAAAAACTTTCTTAACCAATTTTATTTAGATATTGATGCATGGGTAAATACAAACAGTTTTTCTAAAATAAATTCAAATTGATCCTCTTGAAGAGGTTGGACATGTAACCGTTGGAGAAGGAGGATGTTGAGGTATGCATTTAATGATGATTGATGAGACAGGCGTGGTGTGCAGGATAGGCGTGTGAGACACGCGTGTTGGGAAAGGGCAGTTGTAGCCGCTGCAGCATTTAATGCTTGCATGGAACACGGGGACGGCGCCACATGGACAACCAATGGGTTGGGAGGCGCTTGTATGCGTGATACGAGGAGTTTCACTAAAAAGGAAACTGTATCCTCTAGGGTATTACTATCCTCTCCGCTTTTTAACTTAAAAAGAATGTTTAATCACACATCAAGTTTCTCCCTTTTGAACCCAAATTTTTCTCCCTTTTGATCTAATTGAAGATTAACATGTTTTCTTATAATAATTCACTCAAAATCACAGATTAGTCATTAACCACAATCATAATCTTTAAATAATTTTGTTATCATTGAAATCATTTGAGAGATTTTTGTCTCAACAATCTCCCCCTTTTTGATGATGACAAAATTCTTTAGATTATGATTTTTAAATATGATGAGATTAAATGTTTATGCTCCCCCTGAATCAAGTGAGTAATTTTTTTAAATTTTAGGTGCTAAAAAAAAATTACTCCCCCTGAATGTATGCTAGAAATATGAATCTTAGATAGTATAGAAAGACTAAAATGATATTAAAATTACAAAGGATTGTTCAAATGGCATAAACATTAATTAGCAAAACATATGCAATTCAAAATATTCATCTTTAAACAAACAGTAAAAACAACAAGAAGAACATAATCTATCTCCCCCGGAATTTGTCAGCAGCAGATGGTTTATCAAAGGAGGATGGCTTGTCAGATGAGGATGAAGGTGAAGGACGAGGAGGATCGGGTTGAGGAGGATGGCTTGTCCTATCCTCCAGCTTGAACACTTAATGGATTAACCCAGATTTTTCTCCCTTTTGATCTAATTGAAGATTAACATGTTTTCTTATAATAATTCACTCAAAAGCACAGATTAGTCATAAACCACAATCATAATCTTTAAATAATTTTGTTATCATTAAAATCATTTGAGAGAATTTATGGTCTAGCCTACAATATAGTTAGGCTAGAATTTTGTTATCATAAATAATAGAGGTTTATGGTCTAGCCTACAATATAGTTAGGCTAGAATTTTTGTACATATGTTAAACCGAGATTTTTTTTTAAAAGTCTATTTAACTAAAGATGTCATAATACATAGAACTGAAAAAAGTTTCAAACATATCAGGTCGGCTTATTTTATAAAATGTAACTATTTTTTTGTTAATATTAATATTATGTTTTTTTTAAATTATAAATTTGCTACCACTTTTTATAATTTAAACATATTGATATACGTGAATGTTTGACATATTTAAAAATATCATTACAAAATAAAATTAAAATAGGATGCGATACGATACTCTAAAATATCATATCAGATATCAAATATAATATTAAATTAAAATATTTTGATATTATTTGATATTTTAAATTAAAAATTTAATAGTTTAAAATATATATTAGATTTAATATTAGATTTAATTTTGTTTTTCAAAATAATTGTATAATCTTAAAAAGTTATATCTTTTTAGAAAGACTAAGCTTAAAATATTATAATTTTATAGGGGATAAAAAAAATTAATACTATAATTTTTTAATACTAATAATATGTAATTTATTTAATAAAATATGGGCAATCAAAAAAATGAAATAAAACATTGTAAATTTAAAAATATGTTTGATATTTAAAAAAATAAAAAATAAACTTAATGTTCTTTTTTTTTACTCAATGTTCTTTTTATTAGAGTTTCATAAAGATTAGTTTATTTGACTTTATTAACTGTCATATGCACTTGTAAGAGTTTAAACAAGAATCCTATTAAAAAAATGTAAAATAGAAAAAATATGTACTATGATATATTAAAAAAATTAAGAATAAACACTCTATAATAAAAATGGGGTTATTTTGTTTTAAGTAGGAAGTTTCCATCGAAGAATTTGTGGAACTTATAAAACGAATTTTTGTCTACTTAAGAATAAAATCCGTACAAAATTATTTTTATTGCAAATTCAAAAAGGGTAAAGAAGGAATAAAATCAAAATTATAAGAAAACCATTGAGAAAATATAATATATTATATAACAAGCAATAAGTTCAAATTTCAATTTAGTTAGTGTTTGTTTGTCAAGTGATAAACTTTAATCAGTTATTATTTTTAAAGTCATTTTGAGTCTATTATTTAGTTTAATACTTTTAATTTAATATTTGTTTTAAAGTTATTTTGAATAAATAGTTCTTTGATTAAATAAATTGTTTATGTTTTCGTTTTCTTGAATAATCAACTATTTTGTATAGTTTTGTATTGTTTCTTTGGTTTATCGCAGTGCTAAATTTTGGTGAAAAAATAACAAATACCTTGTGCAATTTTTTAATCATATTGTCGCTGCTAAAATTTCGAGCATTTCTCGAATTTAATGGAGTCGCCACCAAAGATTTTTTTGAAATAGAGAAAATATTGGAAAACCCTTAAAAATAAAAAATGGTATTTGAAACCAAATTTTGAGTTCGGGAGTCGATTATGCGTATGGAAGGTATTAGCACCCTACGACATCCGTTAAAAAATTGTTACCTATAATTAATTGTGCAAAATTAATATTAATTTAAATATACTTATTTCTCCTTATTATTAAATACGAATATAAATTGTTTTTTATAAATGTGGTTTTTTGAGATAAAAGTGTGTTTTTAAAAAAAGAGAGGAAAATAAAGTTTTTATTACTGTGCTTGACAAGAGTGTAATCTTGCTCCTACGTATCTCCCAGTGCTATGGAGAAATTAAAGCTACATAGTTCTTGTGTAAAAAATACGGATGTGTTGATTGCTTTTTTAAAGAAAATGCGTATTGTTATGGATAAAAAAGTTATTTTGACAAAAAAATGAGTTTGTTTGATTTGAATAATTATTTAAAAATGCGAGTTTTATGACGTTCAAGTTGTACAACTCGTGTCTTAAAAACTCAAGGAGTAAAAAGATGTCACATCTAATTTAATCATTTTAAGAATATTTTATTATTTTTCGGTTTTTTTGAAAATCGAGTTTTAAAACCGCCAAGTGGTACCACTTGTGTCTTAAATACTCAAAGATTAAAAAGATATCACATCTAATTTAATTAAAATTTAAAGATCGATTATGGATTAGTTTATTAAAAAAAACGAATATTAGAATTATCAAGTTGTCTCAACTTATGTCCTAAAATATTAAAAAGGTAGTCATATCTAAAAAAAAAAATTTAATTGTTTAATATAGAAGGAGTTTTTAAAACTAAAGGGTCCTAATCTGTGTCTTAATAACTCGAAAAACTAAAAAATGTAGTATCAAAATAATCATTTTAAGACAATTTGATTCACTTAAAACAAAAAGATTAATTATAATTAAACCCCCTAAAAAAACAAATAATAGGCCCATATATGTATAAGATTTTAAAAGAGATTTTTACTTCATATTTTTTAAACATAATTTTTATGAAAATTTATTTTGAAATAAAAGAAGTTATTTAGACTCATTTGTTATCAAAAAGTAATTTTGACATTTTAACTTAGATATTTATTATTAAACATTTTTAATATGATAAAAATCACATCTTTTAAAGAATGTATATTTCAAAAAAATGATTTTCTGAAGAGTTTCTCAAATTAGTTTTTTCATCTTAATCATATTTTTTTGAAATTTTATTATATATAAAAAGTTGTGGAAAATAGATGAAATACCTAAAATCATATTTTTTAAGACAAACTATTTACACTAATTTTTATTTAAAGCTTTTTTTTTAAAAAGTATTAACACATAGAAAAAAAATAGTATAAAAATTATTTTCTTAAAAAAAACTTAAAATGAACAGACCCATGTAAAGGAAATATCTTGGACCCTACAACCAAACTAAAACCCAAAAGCCCAAAAAGCAATAACTTCTCTAAAAAAGCAAAACATTAAAAAGAAGAAAAAAATAAAGAAAATTGGGAAACTGGCTGGCAATTGGCAAATAAAAAAACGCAAAGCATAACAGAAAGAAAGAAAGCAAAAGAAGCAAGAACAAATGAAACGGGAATGGAAGAGAGAAGAAAGAAAGAAAGAAAAAAAAAAGAGAGAATAATGTGGAAGAGTGATAGAGCAAACATGAGAAAGGGAGAGTAACTACCCAAATGTATGACGGAGCGACGAAGAAAAGACCACCGTGCACAATCGTGTTGGATATCTTATCTGCCGGAGATGGCGGTGATGGTTACGGTTCCTAATCTTCCTTTTTCTCCTTCTTTGTTCTATTTTTTCTTTAATTTTTGTTGAATATTCTAATTAAAAGGGTTTCTCTTGTGAAATACCAAATTGGATCTGATTTCAAATCTTTTATTTTTTTGGGTTTATTTTTATTTTTATGGTGAAATGCATTTGTGGATGGTATTGAAAGAAAATAAAGCAAGGTTGCCGTTGTTTTTCTAAATTTTATTTAGAAAAATCCCTCTCCTCTTCTTTTCTAATTTCAACTTTTTTTTCTCTTTTTCTTAGTCTCAGATCTATTTCAAAAATTGTTTTCCTTCCCCCCTTTGACTTTTTTTGTTTGTCTCAATTTATAGGTAAAACCGTGAATGTTTCTATTCATTAGATAAATTTGAGCTATGGATTTTGTATTGTTTTGCAGTAAATATTGATATGATCATATTTCTCATGAATCACTATAAGGATCGTTCTAGGTTAGAAACTTACAGATTTGAGTCAAAAATCGCGTATTGCTGGAGATTGCGATAGACAGAGTTACGAAACTCCAAATCCACCGATTCCAAAACGAGGTGAAAGATGACGTTCTGAAACACAGATTAGGCTGTTGAATCACCGAAAACAAGTGTGTAGAACTCGAGATATGATGACAGGTTACTGAACACGAAAATTGGCACAATTTGTGTATTAGGGTTTGATGTAAAGGAAACTCAATTATTATTTTTCAGTAAACGAACCAAGAACAAAATGGCGCCACAATTTGGGGATTGATAAGCCAAAAGAACGCCACAAGGATTAACAACCTTGATAAGTTCAAAGTGAATTCTTTCAAGAACTCTAGAGAGCAAAAGCCTCACAAAAATAATGTCTAAAAAATCCCAAAAAAAAGAATAAGAGTTTGCCTTTTATAGGGGCACCTCCTTACAAGTTCTCTAAATTTGGCCCAACTCAAGCTTTACAATTAGACCCAAACTTTTCTTACTAATTCAATCTACTACTTTAATTAAAACTAATATTAAAATTTGATAACACATAAAATCAGCCTTCATTCCTTAACTTCTTCAATTTGGATTAAGCAATTGACTATCTTGGGCTTCAAGTCTTCATGAGTTGTACTTGCTTCAAATAAATTTGTTATCAAGTTATTTAGAACCTCCTTTGCCTTCTTTGACCTTGTTCATGTCATTGGAGTTCCAAGACCTTGAATATCTTCTATGCTTCCTTCCTTTGTTATGCATTCTATGTCCTCATCAAATATTAAACAATATTTGAGTGCATAAGTGGTACAAGTAATAACCTTATTAAGTTAAAAAATAAATCAGATGAGGCAAGGAACTGGTTTGTAGCATGTATGTAGTAGAGATGCTAACAAGGCAAACAAAATAAAAGAAAACACACAGTGGAAGAGTGAAATAATTGGAAAAGAAAATGAAGACATGTGTGTTGGCAGGAAAGAAACGTGTGTGTTAGCA
Organism: Cicer yamashitae; assembly: GCA_037974755.1. Taxonomy (NCBI): domain Eukaryota; kingdom Viridiplantae; phylum Streptophyta; class Magnoliopsida; order Fabales; family Fabaceae; genus Cicer; species Cicer yamashitae. The sequence goes on from JBBPBQ010000003.1 coordinate 39,726,302, forward strand.
TGAAAACAAACTGAAGTGAAAAAAGTAAAAAATGAAAATGTGTGAAAAATGAATGTGTGCTGGTAGGATTGTAAAATGATGATTTTTTAAGATTTTTTATAATAATTGTAAAATATTTATTAAACATATTATTATATATATATTTTTTAGAGTTATTTTTAGTTGTTCGGACAAAATTGAGATACTACAACTACCCCTATTTAATTATATTTTACTAGTAAAATATTATCGTGGTAAAAGATAATTAAATATAAGGACCTAAATTTTGAAAGTAAATTAATTTCGAATGCAAGAGGAAAACAGAAAATAATTTAATATGTAATGTAAAAAGGTTTGGTGATTGGCAAAATAAAAAGCATCATCCTTGTTTCTGATGGATGGTTGATCGACAGAAATAAAAAACATGATCGTTTTCAGATTGGTTACCGATGCGTAGATCGACATAAAATGATCGTCTTCGGATTGGTTACCGATCCGTAGATCGACATAAATAAAATGATCGTCTTCGGATTGGTTACCAATACGTAGATCGACATAAATAAAATGATCGTCTTCGGATTGGTTATCGATGCGTAGATCGATATAAATAAAATGATTTTTTTCGGTTTGGTTACCGATTAAAATGATGACCATAAGCAAACATTTAGGTCCAATTTAGAAAGTAAATAAAGAGAGAGAAATTTGTTTTTTGTTTTTCTGTTATATATATATATATTTATATATATATATAAATAAAAATAAATAAAGAAAAAAAATAAAATAAAATAAAAAAATAAAAGAGAAACATGTTTATGGTAATTGCAACGCAAATGTATAATGAACAATGTGACACAAATGTTGTTGAGTATAATGAACAATGTGACTACATGAAAACTGTAAGATGCATAGGTCATGTGTGACTACATGAAAAATGTAAGATGCATGCAGTAGATAAATTCTTTTTTATTTTTTGGTTCCCCGATCCTTATGCGACTTTATACGCGTACAAGATTCAATGGATGAATGTAGATAACAATTGTTCTTTGCATGATGACTCTAGTATATCTTGTATGATCCCCCTTTTTTCTCTAGGCGAATCAAATGTGCATTGTTTAAAATAATTACCCTCTTTTTTCTTCTTTTTTTTTGATACCCCATATATGTTGAGAATCTATCGAGTTCCCGTGTATATATTTTTCAAGTGTCAAATAATTAAAATATTTTTTATATTTTTACATATTTCAAATTCCAAAATTTATTATCATAAAATAACATTTTTTAAAAATACTAGAACCAACAACCATGAGACTGAATTAGCTTAGAAACAGAGTAATGTATAGCATCGAATGACAAGATTGGAAAATGTACATTCATTACATTGAGAATAATACAATTAAGCTAAGAGTTACAATGTAGGGATGAGTGTGTTTAGCTTTAGTTGGAGAGATAACAACACTAGTCATTCCTGTAATTTAGGACTTCTAAGAATAATAACTGCCCCAGTTTGAACCACTTGATCTTTTTGTTATCCCTAACTTTTGCATGGACCGCTCTTTCAAGTTTTCAATCCATCGGGATGCTCTAATTTTTGCCTAGGTCGCCTTTTCAGGTTTTCAACCTAACGAACCCATTTTTTTCAATTTTTTTTTTAATTTTTTTTTTTGTTTTTCAAGAATAATACAATTAACACTAAGTCTTCTTCTTGAAACTCTTGAGGACGAACTTTTTCTCATATGCTTTTTTAAGTCTTTCTTTGATATAGCTGGCCATGGCACAAAGCTATCATTATCTTCTCTTCTATGAGATTCAATTGGTCATATCGTGATTGAACCCACTCTGCCTCTTCTAGTTTTGTTTCCATCAGGACTCTGATCAAGGGAATTTCAACTTCAATGGGAAGTACCGCTTCCATTCCGTACACCAATGAGAAAGGAGTTGCCCCTGTTGAGGTCCGAACAGAAGTTCTGTAGCCATGTAATGCAAAGGGAAGCATTTCGTGCCAATCCTGATATGTCTCCACCATCTTTTGTATGATCTTCTTGATATTCTTATTTGCTGCTTCTACAGATCCATTCATTTCGGGCGATATGGAGAAGAATTATGGTGCTGAATTTTGAAACTATCACACAACTCCTTCATCTTTTTGTTATTCAGATTAGTCGCGTTATCAGTGATTATCTTATTTGGCAAGCCATATCGACAAACCAATTCTCTTTTGATGAATATGACAACCACACTTCTCGTCACATTGGCATAAGAAGCGGCTTCAACCCTTTTTGTGAAATAATCAATAGCTACTAGGATAAACCGGTGCCTATTTGAAACCTTAGGCTCGATGAGTGCGATAACATCCATTCCCCACATTGAAAATGGCCAGGGTGATGTTAAAACATTCAAAGAGGTGAGTGGTACATGTACTTTATAAGCATAGATTTGACATTTATGAAATTTCTTTATGTAACTAAAGTAATCGGACTCCATGGTCAACCAATAGTAGCCAGCCCTTAAGATTTTTCTTGCCATAGCGTGCCCATTTGGATGAGTTCCGAAAGAGCCTCCGTGAACCTCTTAAATGATTTTCTCAGCTTCCGCTTGATCAACGCATCTAAGGAGAACCATATCATGATTTCTCTTATAAAACACCTCACCATTTAAGAAGAAATTCATTGACAACCTCCTTCAAACCCTTTTGTCGTTCTCTGAAATACCCAATGGATATTCCTTATTCTTGAAAGAGCCTCCGTGATTCCTCTTGAATGATTTTCTCAACTTCCGCTTGATCAACGCATCTAAGGAGAACCATATCATGATTTCTCTTATAAAGCACCTCACCATTTAAGAAGAAATTCATTGACAACCTCCTTCAAACCCTTTTGTCGTTCTCTGAAATACCCAATGGATATTCCTTATTCTTGACATAGGATTTGATATCATAAAACCATGGCTTGCCGTCAGACTCTTCTTCTATTGATAAGCAATATGTAGGTTTATCCCTTTGTTGAATTTTTATGACCGGCACGTCTTGACTGGTGCTTATTTTGAACATTGACGACAATGTGGCCAGGGCGTCAGCTAATTGGTTTCCTTCTCGAGGGATATGGTGAAAAGTAATCTTCTCGAATTGTTCTGTCAATTCTCTGATGTGGGTATGATACGAAATCAATTTGGAATCTCGCGTTTCCCACTCTCCATTCGTCTGATGAATGACTAACAATGAGTCTCCATATACCTCAAGAACTTTTGCTTTTGATTCAATAGCTGCTTTAATGCCCATAACACATGCCTCACATTCTGCAATAAAAAAACAACTTAGCAGTAAATGGAGTGAACTGGTTCTCCGGGGAAATTAAAATGGCCCTAATTCCATGTCCTAACGCGTTAGAAGCACCATCAAACACCAACGTCCATTTTTCTCTATCAGATGATTCAGTCTCTTCAAATAAAGTCATTATGCCTTCATCGGAGAATTCATACTGCATTGATTGATAATCTTCTACAGGTTGTTCGGCCAAATACTCTTCTAGGGCGCTTCATTTGATAACTCTTTGTGTAACGTATACCAAATCGTATTCTGATAACAACATCTGCCAACAGGAAATCCTTCCAGTAAGAGCAGATTTCTCAAAAATGTATTTGATTGGGTCCATTTTAGACACCAACCAAGTTGTATGACATAACATGTATTGCCTCAACCGACGAGCAGCCCATGCTAATGCGCAACATGTTCGTTCAAGCAGTGAATACCGTGTTTCACAGCTGGTGAACTTTTTGCTCAAATAATAAATAGCATGTTCTTTCTTACCAGATTCGTCATGCTGCCCCAATACACAACCGATTGACTCGTGAAGTACTGTTAAGTACATAATAAGCGGTTTCCCAAGAACATAAGGCACTAAGATTGGAGGTTTTGACAAGTACTGCTTAATCTTTTCGAAAGCTTTTTGACAATTCTCATTCCATTCAACCTTTTGGTCTTTGCGCAACAACTTGAAAATTGGCTCGCATGTAGCGGTTAGATGTGATATGAACCTGGAAATGTAATTCAATCTACCTAAAAAACCACAAACGTCTTTTTCTGTTCGTGGAGCTGACATTTCTTGTATTGCTCTTACTTTATTTAGGTCCACCTCTATCCCTTTTTGACTAACGATAAACCCAAGTAACTTGTCTGATCTCACAACAAAAGTGCATTTAGTAGGGTTTAAACGGAGTTTGAACTTCCTTAATCGCACAATTTTTTTTTGAAGGTTAACAACATGGTCTTCTTCAGTACGAGACTTTGCAATCATATCGTCCACATAAACCTCTATCTCCTTATGCATCATGTCATGAAACAAAGTTACCATTGCTCTTTGATAGGTTTCCCCAGCATTCTTCAGTTCGAATGGCATCACTTTATAACAGAAAGTTCCCCATTGTGTGATGAATGTGGTTTTTTCCATATCCTCGGGAGCCATCTTGATTTGATTGTACCTTGAGAAACCATCCATGAAGGAGAAAAGAGAATATTGAGCTGTGCTATCCACTAGGACATCAATATGAGGCAGAGGAAAATCGTCTTTAGGACTAGCTTTATTTAAATCCCGATAATCAACACATATTTGAACCTTTTCGTCCTTCTTTGGAACTGGGACAATATTAGCCACCTATTGAGGATATTTGGCCACTGCTAGAAAACCAGTATCAAATTGCTTTTTGACCTCTTTTCAAATTTTAAGTGACATATCAGGCCTCATCCTCCTCAACTTTTGTTTAATTGGAGCACATTCAGGCTTGAGCGGTAGCTTGTGTTTAACTATGTTAGTATCTATCCCAAGCATATCCTGATATGACCATGCAAAGACATCCACATAGTCAAACAAAAGTTTAATCAGCTTCTCTCGTTCACTTTCTTTCATAGACATACCAATTTTAATTTCTTTCTTATCAAATTCTGTCCCCAAATTGATCACCTTGGCAGGTTCTTGATAGGGTTGGATTATATTAGCTTCCTGTTCCATTAGCCTTTCTAATTCTAGGGGAGGCTCAAAATCTTCTTCACAATCCTCATCAGCGTGATTAATTGGGCGTTTAAAATTACAAGAAGGGGTTTTAGCGTTGCTATTGTCAACAGATTCATTTTCTAATCTGCATTGTTTAAATTAAGAAGAAAAAAAATGAAAATATGAATAAAGATTGTCATTTTAAGAAAAAGAAAAGAAGAATAGAAAGAAAAAAAAACGGTTGGAGAAATCAAAAATGCATTTATTGATAATGAGTACATAATTGAAATACATGTGCCCTAATTAATTATCCTTATAGCCTTGGGCAGAGCAAAAGCAGTTAAAATACATAATTACTTTGAACATGAATTAACAAACGTGGGAAACTCGATGATCTTCCAATTTGTTGAGACTGGTGTTTGGAGGACAAGGGTACACTAATTTGAGGATATCATCATCAACATGATTTTCTCCCACAACAGCTACATGATCAGCATATATTATTCCGATGCTTTGAAAGGTTTGGCGAATGTCACAAATAGGAATATTATGTGAATTTGGTACCCAGTTTTCCAGACGAATCGTCTTGCTTTCCCTTTTTTCTTTATTAGCTTCGGTAGGTACATATCCCAACCCATACCTATTGTTCTTTTCTAGTATTTCCAACAATTTTCCCAATTTAACAAAAACCCTTCCTTCCAACATGGCTTTGGTAGACTTCAATGATGTGATAGACAATTTTGGTTCTTTTAAATGAGATACTTCACCCATGAAGACATCATTGGCGATTTCTAATGCATGGAAGGAAGTCTCTATGGCTTCCTCCGTGTCTTCGATGTAGCCCATCGAAGATAGATGACTCACTATCATATCTTCTTCCCTAAATATTATTACCAGCTTATCGTTCACTATAAACTTTAGCTTTTGATGAAGAGTGGATGTCAATACTCCAGCAGCATAATCCACCGTCTCCCTAGAAGGCAACTGTATGCTGGTTTAATATCCATCACTTGGAAAGTTATTCCAAAGTTATAGGGTCTGATTTGAATCGGCAGGTCAATTTCACCAACAACTTGTCTCTTAGATCCATCAAATGCTTTCACCACCATAGCACTGGGCTTCATACATGCTCCATCAACAAATAGCTTTGAGAGTGTCGATTTTGGCATAACATTTAATGATGAACCGTTATCAACTAGTACCCGTGCAAGAATATGATCATGACACTTCACAAAGATGTGTAGTGCTTTATTATGCTCTGTCCCTTCAACTGGTAATTCGCCATCGCTAAAACTCAGACATCTACTAGCGGTGATGTTACTGACAACTTCATCAAACTGGTCGATAGTGATATCATGAGTAACATGGGCCTCATTTAAAACTTTTATCAGTGCCCTTCTATGTGCTTCAGAATTCAATAACAAGGAGAGAACAAATATCTTGGAAGGAGTTTGATTTAGTAGATCCACCACTTTATATTCACTTTGCTTGATAAATTTCAAAAATTCGTTAGCTTCTTCTTCAGACACTGTCTTTTTGCTAGTCTCTTGTCCTTTTATAGCATGATATATAGCTTCTTTCTTTTTCTCCATGACCTTCCTTTTTCCTAAGTTGTTTAGGAGCGAATACTCGATCACTCTGAGTCACCCCACTAATCCCTGAAATGTTGTGACATCAGTTCCTTTAGGTTCACAGCTATCACTTGATTGATGATTAGCTAAATGGGATGTAGCTTCATAATTCCATGGTACCGCCTTGGTATATTCATAAGGAAAAGGGGTTGGTGCTTGGACAATTATTTCATTTGGCCCGTGAGGAGTTGGTTTAAGATTCTCTTTTCTATAAAGGATTTCCAATTGTCTTTGTAAAGATCTACTATTTTCCATGTACGGCTTTATGGTCAACACATGATCATCTTTTGCACATTGGTCTATCTCATCTTTAATGGCATTGACAGAGGTATCCCTGTGGCTCGGCAAAGGATTACTCCCTATGTTGGGACCATCTTCCTTGAAGGTAAGCCATTTTGCATTGATCAGTTCTTGCACTTTAGATTTTAGGGATTGACAATCTTTGATGGAATGCCCTACGGCTCCTGCATGGTATTCACATTTGGCATGTGGGTTGTACCATTTTGGGAATGGTAGTTCCAAAGGTTTTATTGGTCTTAGGACTATCATTGAATTCTGGAGTAGGTGAAGGAACAATTGGCTGTATGTGACGGGAATCGGGTCAAAATAGGTTATCTTCTTTTCTCGATTAACTGGTGGTTTGTAGTGATTCGGGATTGGATTTTGGTTCCATTGGTTCTGTTGGGAAAACGTGGCAGGTGGTGGTTGGACCAAGGGTGGTTGATAATAAGGTGGCCTTGAAGGGTGATATTGGGGGTATGGAGTTTGTGAGGTCGCAGCCATACATGGATAAGGAATGTTGGGAATTTGGGGTATCGGAAGCTGAAAATTCGGAGGCCGATAAGAATTCATGGCTGGAGAATAAGAGACCCCTGGGTTTGCCATTACAGCGTTAGCATCCCCTTCTTTCTTCTTTGTGAATCCCATTTGGGGTTTCTTCACACCACTCGTTGCACATACGATTTTACCACTTCTCATGCCACTTTCTACTCTTTCTCATATCATGCCCATGTCAGAAAAGTTTGATGACATACACCAAATCATCTTATCATAAAAGAGCGACTGAAGAGTATCCATAAACATACCAACCATTTCCCTTTCAGATAAAGGAGGATCTACTTGCGATGCCACTTCTCTCCACCGTTGTGCATATTCTTTGAATGTTTCATTGTCCTTTTTCGACGAATTTTGCAATTGCATCCAGTCAAGGGCTATGTCAATGTTATACCTGTATTGTTTCAGGAAGGCATTAGCCAAATCTTTCCACGAACGGATTCGATTTCGCTCGAGATGCATATACCAATTTAATGATGCCTCCACTTAAACTATCTTGAAAAAAATGGATGAGAAGTTTGTCATTATGAGTATGAGAAGCCATTTTTCTACAATACATGGTCAGATGGTTTTTAGGACATATGGCACCTTTGTATTTCAAACTCAGGTATCTTGAATTTTGAAGGGATCGCCACATCGGGAACCAAGCACATATCAAAAGCTTCGAGACCATATACATTACTTCCTTTAATTGCTTTTATTCGTTCTTCTAAAACATGGAATTTTTCTTTCGACTGTGTATCATCACCAACATGAGGTTGTTGCCAATTTTCGTTAGCATCAAAATGGGGTACCTGGGGTGCACGAATGGAATATTTTCTGAGGGTATAGTGTTTTGGGGTGGCATGTAGCCCATAAGAGATGGGATTTGTGGTTGGTATAGGCTTTGGGTGTTGATAGTTGAATGGTTTGGGTTATTGTCCATGGGGTTGATGACTATGGGCGGAGTATAACCAGGTGGAAGACCATACATAGGAAATTGCATGACTGGTACGCGAAACTGTTGGGTAGTTGGGGTAAAGCCTGGTGGGTGAGACGGGGTAGCTTGGTGATCTTCATTTGTAGTTAGAGGATTCTCATATGTATTATCCTTCGTTGTCAAAGCCTGTATAGCCTCTAGGATTCTATCAACCTTGTCCTTCAATTAGCTAACATCCGCTCTCATCACTTCTTGGTTTTGCTCAAGTTCATCCATGATCTTGGAGTTTGCGCGAGTCCGATAAGGGTGTCGGGGAAACAGCTTTATTGATTTTTTCTGAAAAATCATATGATGCTAGTTAAAAAATGAAGATTTATATGCATGCATGTGGGTATTAGAGAACCATTGATTTCGGAACCTAAGCACAAACATCTTTTTAGAAAACTCAAAACAAGCTCGTTCATTGATAATTAAAAGGGTACAAGTGCAACATTTCTCTCTATACATTGTTTTTATCGCTCTCGGCGAATTAAACTATTCATTGCTACTATCAAAATACTACCATGTCGAATGAAAGTAATAAATTCAGGAGGTGTGACAGATGGAGCTATGCTTGCTTCTACTTTCCTTAAGAGTATGGGGACCCTTTCGATGGCTTGGTTGGCTATGAAATTGAGTTTTTCACAACGATCCATCGACATTGTCCCTTCTTGCCCAAACATCTCTATTGCTTCCACTTGTTCCATCATTCGGTTTCTTAACATATTTGCTTCCTCTTGTTCCTTCCACCACGCGTCTCGGTACATAGCAACAACTTTTTGTTTTTCAATTTTTTCTTCTTCTATCCTTGTCTTATATTCTACTACCACTCTCTCCAACTTTTGTTTCAAATCTTCCAATTGTCTTTTTGCATTTCTTTCACTGATTTCTGAATCTTTCAACCATTTTCTCAACTTTTCAACCTCCTCTCGCGCTTGGTCTCTTTCTTGTCTTCTCAAACATAAAGACTCGTCTGAAGCCCTTAAATTGCATTGAAGCTTGAGCTTATAATCCTCCTCTATCTTTGACCTCTTATTTGATCTTTCAAGAGAAATCGTCTTATGCTCATTTTCCAATAGGACAATGATGACTCTTCATCATATGCATAGTTTTCATTGTTTTAAGTCTTATTTATCTTTTATTCATTAGTTAATTTAAGGAGTTATTTGATAAATTTTGTTGATTTTAGTTCTTTGATTTAATGAAATATTTATGTTCTTATTTCCTTGATTAAGTATATATTTTCCGTAGTTTTGCGTTGTTTATTTGTTTTAGTGCAGTGCTGAATTTTGGTGAGAAATCAACATGACCTATGTGGAGTATTTCAGCCATATCTGGAGTTTTAGATTTCCAATTGGAGTCTAACCAAGTGAAAATGAAAGCTAAGATCTATAGCTACAACTTTCATGAAGACATCAAAACCAAATTCGAACTCAAAATAGGAGAAACATGCACTAAACGCCAGATAGAAGATGTTGTGAGCTGGAAGCGCTCCCGAAGCGCATTTCGCGCTGATGCCACTGCCATTGCGCGCCTGAAGCCCGCACATGCAGCAGAACACCTTAAAACTCGTTTTTATCACTTTTTAGGTATCTTTTTCACTATTTGGAAGCTTGGAGACTTGTGCCCTAGCGGAGAAACTCAAAGACCGCGGTTTCTAACATCATTGGAGCAGTTTTATCAAGAATCATTCTTGTAATTCTTCTTTAATCCCTACCTTTTGTATCTCTGTCAGGAGTAACTAAACCCTATTTGTTAGGTATTGGTGTAACAAGCTGAAACCCTTATTTTTCTGATTTGATTTCTACTTATATGAATTGATGTGTTCTTTCTGTCATATATGCCACCTTCACAATGGTTGAGGCGTCAAGCTAATGACCATAAAGAAGCGCTTCGTGGGAGGCAACCCATAGATAGAGGTAACTTTTATTTTTGTAATCTTATTTTCGTTATTTGAGTTTGTTTCTTTTTGATTGTGTGTTAACGTGCACTATGATGAAGAATTTTTTACAACTTGAAGTTGGTCTTAAGCTTTTTGTTTGGGATTTTGAAAATTAAATTCTATTTCTTGTCTCATGTCATTGCTCAATTCGATGAGTTTCACTAATGCATACATTGTTGATTACTTTGTGGTTGTAGAAGTCTAACCTGCCATCAATTTCTTTTTAAAAAAAAAAATTAAACTTTTTAGGGACATGTTTGGCATTATTTCGACAGTTCATACTCTCTCTTATTATCCTAGCTGTGAGCTTTTGGGCCTAAACACTTTAATTCTTTGTTGTGTGATTATCTAGACATGTGTTATCCCTTTAGAACTTGCACTAATTCTGACTTGCATCACTTGTGATTTATCCATACACTGAGGCAATTTTGTTAGGTCGTTTAAGCCTTTCTAACTACCCTATGCAAATTTCATCTTTTGCTAGCCCCTTTGAGCCTTGCCCTTTTATTTCGGTTACTAGCCACATTACAAGCCAAAGACCTGACTTTAATTAAATCACCTTACTTGGAGTTTGGTAGAAAAAATATAAATTCTCGTCTTGGTAAAGTTCTAAGTTTGGGGTTGCTCATGGGATAGCAACCTTTTAAGTTTGGGGTGGTGATTCTCACAAAGAGAAAAAAAAATTCAAAACAAAAAAAAAAGAAAAAAAATATAGTCTTAGTACATTGATAAATAACATCTTCTTAGTTCTTTTGTCAATGGTTGAGAATGTTCAACATTAAGTTTTTGGCGCCATTACCTATTCAGTTTTTGGGATGTTAGCGTTTCAACAGGTGTACTGAATCGTTGCAAGTAATAATAAAACGGTAGTACCGAGTGTCGAACTCAAGGATTGCGTTTTACTATCGAATTATATTTAATTACTAAAATTTAACAAAAAGTTTCCGAATTGATTGAAATAATATTTAAAATTAACAACAGTAATAAAATTGATCTTTTATAATAAGAAAGATGTCAGGGATGAGTTTCACGTCGAATCTAACCTTGGTATCTAATTTGATCCTAGTTACTGAATTCCTTTATTGAATTATTACTGAATTCTCTATATTATTCTTGCCCTAATGTCTTAGTGGCAGAACCTTTAATTCCAAAGTAACTCCTAATTCCTTAGTGGATTTAAGATTAGAATTAAGCCTTATCGTACAAGAATTCTCTTGTTAAATTATTGCCTTTGCAACTATTTTAATTGGTTTCATGACCTGCATCTATCCCTAGACTACAAATTCATGAATTTCTCATCTCAAGCATTCGTAAAGTCCACTTCCGTTTCAAAATACGAATCGTAGAACATTTTAATGTTGATCAAGCAATAAAAAGCATTAAGCACAGAGATGAGAAAAATAATTCAATAAACTCATTCATATAACTAGAAATCAAATCAGAAAAATAAGGGTTTCAGATTTTTACACTCATCCCTAACAAATAGGGTTTAGTTAAAAATTCAAAAAGATACCTAAAAAGTCATGAAAACGAGTTTTAAGGTGTTTTGCTGCGCGCCGCGCGCTTCCAGCGCACAACATCTTCTGTCTGGTGTTTAGTGCATGTTTCGCCTATTTTCATTTCGAATTTGGTTTGGATGTCTTCATGAAAGTTGTAGATATGGATCTTAGCTTTGATTTTCACTTGGTTTGACTCCAATTGGACATCTACAATGCCAGATATGGCTGAAATACTCCACATAGGTCATGTTGATTTCTCACCAAAATTCAGCACTTCACTAAAACAAATAAACAACGCAAAACTACGAAAAATATCTACTTAATCAAGGAAATAAGAACATAAATATTTCATTAAATCAAAGAACTAAAATCAACAAAATATATCAAATAACTCCTTAAATTAACTAATGAATAAAAGATAAATAAGTCTAAAAACAATGAAAACTATGCATATGATGAAGAGTCATCACAACCCCAAACTTAATCTATTGCTTGTCCCCAAGCAACAATTAATTTCAGATTTGGTACAGTTAAAATCAAACTTAAACTCAATTTCTCAAATCAAATCAAACTCAATTCTCAAAGTTCCAGCTACTACAAAACATTCATCATGCTCCATGGTTGCTTACAAAAAAAAAACAACACAATTTGTACACTTTAGCATTGATTCATCAAGTTCAACTCTCTCTTCACACAATCTCACCAAAATTTCTCTCAAGTGTTTAGAAGGGTTTTGAATTTATCACTCAAATCCTACAACATGCATCACGCTACCATAGGCTTGAAAAAATTCTAGTTAGCAAACACAATGCAACAAACACATACACTTTTAGAGGACTTTCGGGTTGTAATGAGGCTTAGGTAAGGGTAGGACATTTTGGGATAGTAGGCTTTACTACTTGGAGTTAGGTACACATTTTCAAATTATTCTCCCTCTTTTATTTTTTTTTCTCCACAATTTATGTTGAACATTCTCAACCATTGACAAAAGAACTAAGAAGATGTTAATTATAAATAAACTAAAACTATATTTTTTTTCTTTTTTTTTTTTGTTTTGAATTTTTTTTCTTCTTTTTGTGAGAATCACCACCCCAAACTTAAAAGGTTTCAATCCCATTAGCAACCCCATACTTAGAACTTTATCAAGATGATATCTTTTTTCTACCTAACTCCAAGTAAGGTGATTTAATTAAAGTCAGGTCTTTGGCTTGTAATGTAGCTAGTAACCGAAATAAAAGGGCAATGCTCAAAGGGGCTAGCAAAGGATAAAATTTTCATAGGGTAGTTAGAAAGGCTAAAACGACTAAACAAAATTGCCTCAGTGTATGCATAAATTACAATTGATGCAAGTCAGAATTAGTGCAAGTTATGAAGGGACAACACATGTCTGGATAATCACACAACAAATAATTAAAGTGTATAGGCCCAAAAGCTCACAACTAGGATAATAAGAGATAGTATGAACTATCTAAATGATGCCAAACATGCCACAACAGAATTTATTTAGTTTTTTTTTATAAAAAAAATGGCAAGTGAGACTTTGACAACCAAGCAGTAATCAACAATGCATGCATTAGTGAAACTTATCGAATTGAGCAATGATATGAGCAAAGAAATAGAGTTCAAATTTCAAAATCTTAAACAAATAGTTTAAGACTAGCTTCAAGTTGTTAAAAATTCTTCATCATAGTGCACGTTTACACACAATTAAAAAGAAACAAATTCAAATAAAAAAAAAATAAGATTGCAAAAATAAAAGTTACCTCTACCTATGAGTTGCCTCCCACGAAGCGCTTCTTTATGGTCATTAGCTTGACGCCTCAACCATTGTCAAGGTGGCAATATATGACAGAAAGAATACATCATCCTTCTTCTTCTTTTTGTTTGGTAGAAATTCCATGAACTTGAGAAATAAATGATGTTGCTTCCATATCCTTTTCAATTGGACAATTATGAACAAGGCATAGATTGAATCTCGAACTTCATCAATCTCTTCTTTTTTCTTTTCCTCGTTCATCTTTTCTTCTTGCTTATCTTCTTCTACCATAACAATGAAATCATCTTCAATCTTCAACTTCTCCTCCATCTTCTCAAACTTAACCACTTGCTCAAATAACCTCTCACATTGACTTTCAAATCTTTCAATTGAAACCATGTTATTCTTCATGAATTCAACCAAAACATCCATAATGTGAAAGTCTTTGTCATCTGATTCTTTGGATAGAATTTTATGAGGTAGAATTTGTTCCCGATTGATCTTTTCAATATAACACTCGTCATTTTTTGCGTCTTTGACAAAAAATCTTCATATTCTATTAGTTCGACCGACACATCAAAACAAGTTCCATTCCTATGTCCTTCTCCACAAAAGTCACACCTAAGAGGCCGCATCTGAGGGATTTGAGGGTGATGTTTTAAAAATGTATCTCTCAAGATTTGTCCCTCAATCATGCGACATATACTAGATATAAGATAAGTATCACACTATTCATATAATTGTAGTAAAATATCATCATTATAATCTTCCATGCTCTACAGCGAATAGTTATCTCAAACAAAGAAGAGACAAACCACTAGCACATGACATTAGCAAGATCAAAAAAATAAAAATAGAAAATAAAAGAAAAACAGTTTTTTTTGTCAAAATTAAAAATAAAATAAAAGCAAAAATTTTATTGCAAAGCAATAAATTTCAATTAAGTAAATGAACTAAATTCAATAGTGATATGGCAATCCCCGGCAGCGGTGCCAAAAACTTGATTGCGTTTCAGCAAGTGTACTGAATCGTTGCAAGTAATAATAAAACGGTAGTATACCGAGTGTCAAATTCAAGGATTGTGTTTTACTATCGAATTGAATTTAATTACTAAATTGAACAAAAAGTTTCCGAATTGATTGAAATAATATTTAAAATTAACAACAATAATAAAATTGATCCTTTATAATAAGAAAGATGTCAGGGATGAGTTTCACTTCGAATCCAACCTTGGTGTCTAATTTGATCCTAGTTACTGAATTCCTTTATTGAATTATTACCAAATTCTCGTTATTATTCTTGCTCTAATGTCTTAGTGACAAAACATTTAATTCCAAAGTAACCCCTAATTTCTTAGTGGATTTAAGATTAGAATTAAGCCTTACCGTACAAGAATTCTCTTGTTAAACTATTTCCTTTGAAACTAATTTTATTGGTTTCATGACCTGCATCTATCTCTAGACTACAAATTCATGAATTTCTCATCTCAAGCATTCGTAAAGTCCACTTCTGTTTCAAAATACAAATCGTAGAACATTTTAATGTTGATCAAGCAATAAAAAACATTAAGCACAGAGATGAGACAAATAATTCAATAAACTCATTCATATAACTAGAAATCAAATCAGAAAAGTTAGGGTTTCATCTTGTTACACTCATCCCTAACAAATAAGGTTTAGTTACTCATGACAGAGATACAAAAGATAGGGATTAAAGAAGAATTACAAGAATGATTCATGAATGATTCTTGATAAAACTGCCTCAATGATGTTAGAAACGACCGTCTTTGAGTTTCTTTGCTAGGGCACAAGTCTCCCAACTTCCCGATAGTCAAAAAGATCCATAAAAAGTGATAAAAACGCGTTTTTATATGTCCTGTGGGCGTCGCGCGCTTCAGGCGCGCAACGGCAGTGGCGTCAGTGCGAAATGTGCTTCTGGCGCGCTTCGGTCGCGCTTTGAGCGAGCTTCAAGCGCACAGCATCTTCTACCTGGCGTTTAGTGCATTTTTCTCCTATTTTGAGTCCGAATTGGGTTTTGGTGTCTTCATAAAAGTTGTAGATATGGATCTTAGATTTCATTTGCACTTGGTTTGACTTCAATTGAACATCTAAAACTCCAGATATGGGTGAAGTACTCCACATAGATCATGTTGATTTCTCACCAAAATTCAGCACTCCACTAAAACAAAGAAACAACGTAAAACTACAAAAAATATCTACTAAATCAAGGAAATAAGAATATAAATATTTCATTAAATCAAATAACTAAAATCAACAAAATATATCAAATAACTCCTTAAATTAACTAATGAATAAAAGATAAATAAGACTAAAAACAATGAAAACTATGCATATGATGAAGAGTCATCAGGCAATCTCATATACTCGACAGACTACCATCAACTCTTCTCGCATATTCTTCTTTTCCTCTTCCGCCTCTAGAATTAATGCTAGCAACTTCTCAATTTCTTCACTAACGATAATGGGTTGCATTGGTGTTTCATCGACCACCTCAGATGTACGACGAAAAGACAGCTTAATCTTTTGGACCCTATTCATGACCCACTGTCGGTAGCAATCATCTGCACCATAACTTTTATAATTGAGCCAAAGCGGCAATAACCCCTATTTGTACGTCCACATCTAGTAAATCAAGAATCTTTCCATATTTCTTAGTAAATGTTAACCGGTGATTAAGATCCAACAAGCTACGAAGTCCTTTCAAACTGTCAACTTGAGGCTTTTTAGCTTTCACATTCCTAGTTTTCTTTAGCATTGGGGTTGCAGTTTCATTGTTGGATCCCATTTTTAATCAACGATATCCACACCTAGCTTTGAATTCAATGGTTCTCTAATGGACCTACATAGAATTGAATGATTATGAATGTTTTATGGTATGGTGCTGAAAATTATTTTTAATGCATGAAAGGAATGCATGGTACTAAAAAAATTTAACTTTATCATTAACGATGAAAGCTACTTGCATTGATGCAACAATGAAAAAAAAATTGAGAGGTATACTAACATCGGATGATGGAGAAAAAAAACAAAAAACAAAAAAAATAAAAATAAAAAATAAAAAATAAATAAATCTGCCATTTAAAAGCAAGAAGGCTAGGATATGACTTAGATGCATTCTATCCAAGATTGGAGAAATTCTAAAGTCTATAAGCTTCTAAATTCGTGAACTCTTTCCTGGGCGTGTTCTATAGTCCTAAAGTTCATTGGTCTCTAGAGCCAAGTACTCGTAACGAAACATCACTACAAATAGGAAGTGCATCCAAAATGTAGGTATTTCCAATGGAGTCACACTCTAGATGAAGTTTTCGCAATAACCAAATAGGATGTACATCCAACATGACTACCACTAAACCCCTAGCTAAACTTAAGCTTTACTCAGGACTGGGTATAGGGTCTCACTCATAAGTGTGTGTCTTAGTAAAGGTGTAGGGTGCGGAATAAACATAATTCAATAATTCATAATGCTAATAAAACACATATATATACAAAATAATAATAATAATAATAATAATAATAATAATAATAATAACAATAATAATAATAATAAAATAAAATGATCTACTAGTTTACAAGAATATTATAATGACAACTAATATTTAAGAAATAATAAACACATAAAGTAAAAGAAAATGAAAAACAAACAAATATAGAAGAAAAAAAAGAAAACAATACAATACAAAAATGCACAATTAATTATGTTAGACTTGACTCTCTAAGGGTCCCCAGTGGAGTCGCCAGCTGTCGCGACCTAAAATTTCGAGCGTTTCTTAAATTTAATGGAGTCGCCACCAAAGTTTATTTTGAAATAGGGAAAATATTGGAAAACCCTTAAAAATAAAAAATGGTATTTGAAACCAAATTTTGAGTTCGGGAGTCGATTATGCGTAGGGAAGGTATTAGCACCCTATGAAATCCGTTAAAAAACGGTTACCTATAATTAATTGTGCAAAATTAATATTAATTTAAATATACTTATTTCTCCTTATTATTAAATACGAATATAAATTATTTTTTATAAATGTGATTTTTTGAGAAAAAAAAGTGTATTTTTATAAAAACAGAGGAAAATAAAGTTTTTATTATTGTGCTTGACAAGACTGTAATCTTGCTCCTCCGTGTCTCCTGGTGCTATGGAGAAATCAAAGCTACGTAGTTCTTGGGTAAAAAATGCGGATGTGTTGATTGGTTTTTTAAAGAAAATGCGTATTGTTATGGATAAAAAACTTATTTTGATAAAAAATGAGTTTGTTTGATTTGAATAATTATTTAAAAATGCGAGTTTTATGACTATCAAGTTGTACAACTCGTGTCTTAAAAACTCAAGGAGTAAAAAGATGTCACATCTAATTTAATTCTTTTAATAATATTTTATTATTTTTCAGTTTTTTTAAAAATCGAGTTTTAAAACCGCCAAGTGGTACCACTTGTGTCTTAAATACTCAAAGATTAAAAAGATATCACATCTAATTTAATCAAAATTTAAAGATTGATTTCGGATTAGTTTATTAAAAAAACGATTATTATAATTATCAAGTTGTCTCAACTTATGTCCTAAAATATTAAAAAGGTAGTCATATCTAAAAAAAAATTAATTTTAATTGTTTAGTATAGGAGTTTTTAAAACTAAATGGTCCTAATATGTGTCTTAATAACTCGAAAAACTAAAAAATGTAGTATCAAAATAATCATTTTAAGACAATTTGATTCACTTAAAACAAAAAAAATTAATTATAATAAAACCCCCTAAAAAAACAAATAATAGGGCCCATATGTATAAGATTTTAAAAAAGAGTTTTACTTCATATTTTTTAAACATAATTTTTATGAAAATTTATTTTGAAATAAAATAAGTTATTTAGACTCATTTGTTAACAAAAAGTAATTTTGACATTTTAACTTAGATATTCATTATTAAAGGTTTTTAATATGATAAAAATCACATCTTTTAAAGAATGTATATTTCAAAAAAATGATTTTCTGAAGAGTTTCTCAAAATAGTTTTTTCATCTTAATTATCATTTTTTGAAATTTTATTATATATAAAAAGTTGTGGAAAATAGATGAAATACCTAAAATCATATTTTTTAAGACAAACTATTTAATTTTTATTTAAAGCTTTATTTTGTTTAAAAAATGGATTACATCATAGAAAAATATAGTATAAAAATTATTATATTAAAAAAAAAACTTTAAATGAACAGACCCATGTAAAGGAAATAGCTTGGACCCTACTACCAAACTAAAACCCAAAAGCCCAAAAAGCAATAATTTCTCTAAAAAAGCAAAACATTAAAAAGAAGAAAAAAATAAAGAAAATTGGGAAACAGGCTGGCAATTGGCAAATAAAAAAACGCATAGCATAACAGAAAGAAAGAAAGAAAGCAATAGAAGCAAGAACAAATGAAACGGGAATGGAAGAGAGAAGAAAGAAAGAAAGAAAAAAAAAAAAGAGAATAATGTGGAAAAGTGAGAAAGCGAACAAGAGAAAGGGAGAGTAACTCACCAAGATGTGGGACGGAGCGATCAAGAAGAAACCACCGTGCACAACCGTGTTGGGTATCTGATATGGCGGAGATGGCGGTGACAGTTACCGTTCCTGATCTTCCTTTATATCCTTCTTTGTTCTATTTTTTCTTTAATTTTTGTTGAATACTCTAATTAAAAGGGTTTCTCTGGTGAAATACGAAATTGGATCTGATTTCAAATCTTTTATTTTTCTGGGTTTTTTATTTTTGTGGTGAAATGCATTAGTGGATGGTATTGAAAGAAAATAAAGCAATGTTGCCATTGTTTTTCTAAATTTTATTTAGAAAAATCCCTTTCCTATTTTTTTTCTTCTGATTTCAGCTTTGTTTTTTCTCTTTTTCTTAGTCTCAGATCTATTTCAAAAATCGTTTTTCTTCCCCCTTTATTTTTTGTTTGTCTCAACTTATAGGTTAAACAGTGAATGTTTCTGTTCATTACATAAATTTGGGCTCTGAATTTTGTATTGTTTTGCAGTAAATATTAAACAACATCAGATTTTGAGCGCATAAGTGGTAATAACCTTATTAAGCTAAAAAAATAAATCAGATGAGGCAAGGAACTGGTTTGTAGCATGTTTGTAGCAGAGATGCTAACAAGGCAAACAAAATAAAAGAAAACACATAGTGGAAGATTGAAATAACTGGAAAAGAAAATGAAGACATGTGTGTTGGCAGGAAAAGAAACGTGTGTGTTGGCATGAAAACGAACTGAAGTGAAAAAGTAAAAAATGAAAATGTGTGAAAAATGAATGTGTGTTGGCAGGAAAATAAAGTAAAAAACAAGAAAATAAAATGAAGTGAAACAAGAAAATAAAATGAAAACTGTGTGTTGTTGTGAAATGATGATTTTTTTTGGTATATACTCAAATTTGAATCTGATTTGTAAAATGACGATTTTTTTTTAGATTTTTTATAATAATTGTAAAATATTTATTAAACATATTATTATATATATTTTTTAGAGTTATTTTTAGTTGGTCGGACAAAATTGAGGTACTACACATATAAGGAGTTGTAGACATCCAAATGGATTCAAATTAGTTGTCAATGTAAACTAACATTCATATCTACAACTTTCACGAAGAGACTTACACACAATTTGAACTGTAGGGGTGAAAATTGTAATCCAAATGAACTCATTTTTTATTTTTTCAATGTGTGTGAGTCGACTCACTTGATATGTGAATCGACTCACCAGTTTAACAGTTTAAAGATTGTTATAGTAGTTACAAAGTGGTTATTTATCTTAAAACTTATTTTTCGTTGGCCAAGTCTATCCATGCATCATTTATTTGCATTTATTTCTAAACACAAGAATAATTTCACCAATTCCTCATACTCAAGAATTCAAGATCATATCATAGATTGAAAACTCTTTTTTGATTAAGTCGGGTATGCATTCGAGTTTTGAAGCCAGAAACAACATTGTTGATTGTGGGGGTGTCTATTCTAGATACAAATCATCGGGGGGACATTAGAGTATTGCGTATCAAGGGCTAAAGAAGGTGTTTTTAAAAAAATTCCTAGATATGTATTTCTAGGTGGCTATCTTGCAAGAGTAGGGTGTAATCTTCATCTTGAATATAGATTAATGTTTAAAATTTAGAGGGTGTTCCAAGATTATGTGTAAAAGAGTGTTTAGGAAAAAAATATTTGTGTGCAAGACTTTGTAACATCTTCCGAAGAATCTTGTAAACACTCATAATCAAAAATAAAAGGAACAAAAATCCCATTTGATTGAATGTCAACATGATATACTCTACGAGCGAGGACGAAGTAGAAGAACTTGTATAGAATCTTGTCTTAATTTTGTATGTTGAATGAAAATCTATTTTTAACATTGAATAACATCTTCGCCTTGATTGAAATTGCAAAATCTAATATCTTAGTGTTTCTATTAATTGTGATTCATAATGTCTTTGTTTGAAGATCCTTGTCATATTTAAATGAAGTATAAAAAACCTTTTTCAAAATAACTTCAATCAAATTTTGTATTTTCTTGTATAAGTCTCTATTTGATTTGTCTTGTTTATTTAAAATATCATCAATGAATCTATACAAATATTCAACACGCTTAATACCCGAGTCTATCGAATTAAAAAATTTCATTTTCCAATATGCGACTCCGCTAGAGTTTGTTGTCAGTTATTTTGCGGCTAACAGAAATAACATGTTAATGTGGTTAAAAAATGGAGACTGTATGATTATGTAAGTGGGTTAAAAACCTTCCATTGTCGAGAGAATCCAAAGTCATTGTCGAATTTTGTGAATCCTTGCAATGCGTTATGAAGGCCCATTGTACGGAGACATGTTTAAATGTGCAATCTATGACAATTTAATGCTAGTATCATCGTGTGAAATGGCATCTTCAAAGTGTAAAATTGTGTATAAATGACTCATTTTAGGTCTCATGTCGCAAAATTAGACGTCTTCTCTAACTTTGTGCCATTCCCTACACATTTTGGACAAACTTCAAAAATCATGTTCGCCAAATCTGTAGTTTTCCTCCCAAATAAACATTCACATCATTACAAGCTTTTGAAATGTTTGTCTAGTCAACAAACTATCTAATCCAGTTGGATGAGACTTTCCAATAGTCTGACTTACATTTAGTGTATTTGCTACCCACTCGAGTCCACTGTACAATGCATGGCAATACTGCATCATATATTTGATATCACAAACTTTGTTTCCAAAATAAAACTTTAAACAATTCAAAAAATCCTCGAATATATTGGATAAATTATGTCGAGTCAAAATATTCACCAAATATCCAAAATCGTAAGCACTTTGAAATGTCATTCAAACAACTGATTCATTAAACAGTAGTCAGAACATCAACAACATTTCACCAAAATAGAATGAATTGGCGTCCTGGAAAACATTATGTTCAAAATCAAGCCCTTACGGCGGAGCTAATCAATAGACTCTAAATTGAATTCCAATATTGAGGTAGCTTACCTTGGTTGTTGGTTAAAGTAAGACTAACTTGGATAAGTCTTAGAGAATCCACGTTAGCCTTGACATAATTATAGTGATGGGCGGGTTCAAGTTTACGGTGGCGATGTAATTTGATGTTGAAATAACTCCCGAAATTGTATCCACTGAGACGAAAAAATAGTCCTGAACAAGTCAAATCAAATTCAATGCTTTAAATTGGAGGCCCAAACTCCCCGGATCAAAATTGGGTTTGGATCATGTTCTTCAAAATTTTGTTTGCACATAATAAAATTCTTAAAGTTGAAATCACGAGAAGATTGAAAAAGAGAGAAAAAAAAAACAGAAGATTTGATTAGTATGAGATGAGAAGAGGTTATGATCTAAGTCAAGTTTTAATTTATAGTTGAGGAAATTATTATTGGGTATTTGGGTGTGAAAAAAACCACCGTTAATAACTTATTGTTTTTTTTTTTTTGGAGTTATTGA
>JBBPBQ010000003.1:39754084-39843103 GCA_037974755.1 Cicer yamashitae
AAACATGTTTTAGTTCTAGTTCTTATATGTATGTGTATATTTTTTTAAACAATCCCTTAAAATACTTCTTTAACTTTTAGTCTTTATAATATTTTGGTTTAGCAGGTTTGTCTATAGTTAATTTAACTCATGTGTACTTTTTTAAATTTTGAATTAATTTTTACAACAAATTTAGAATACTAAAAGAATCTCCCACTGAACAATTGATTTTCTTTCAACAAGAAATTAATTAAATATAAATAATTAAGCAACAAAAACTCAAAAATGAAAATAATTAAAAATCTCAATCTATATGATATTTGATGAAAAACATCTTGTAATTTTTCTTATTAAGACCACCATATTAAACATCACAAGTAGAAGAAAAAATAAACAATTAAAAATAAGGGTTAAATTAATATTTTTTTTAAAGGATACACAAACTTCACGACATAATGAAATACAAAACGAAAAAACAAATATAGAAATCTTCTTAAATGTCTCGATCAACAAGGTTTTGCACGTATGTTATATAGAATGTGGTTTTTTTGTTTTTACAGAATATCATTTAAAGTAGTTAGTAGTAAAAGTTATGCTTAATTTTTATGTCAGTATTTATGAGATATATAATGACAATATTTATGAGATATATAATGACAATAATGTATTAAAAAGTAAAATAATCAAAAGAATGTACTCCATACAATTTCTTCATAGGCTAACATCAATCAAATAGTTACTAGGAAATATATTCTTCATTTTAGCCAATTGATATGATTAAGGGTCTTTCCCAAACCAAAAATCAACTATCTTAACAAAACTTCAATGCTACACTTAAAGATAACAATACTTACATTCAAAATATTGCAAATCCTACACATGTCATTCTTAGACACATAGAAGCGTAACTATTATTTTTCATACTTATTGTATTGCATTTTCTCTTCCTTCGATTCAACTAAATTGTTTGCAAATCATAGTGTACATTAAAATAGTCTATCCTTCACAACATAAAACTCAATCATACGAAATTTCAGCTCTCTCATTCCAAATTGGATTCAAATTACTCTTCATTACACAAATCAAATTTCAGGTAGAAAACTATCCACAATTATCATTTTAAGACTAAATAAAATATCAAAAGAAGTAGTAATATTGGACAATGCAAAAATAAAAAAATCAAAAGAATTGTATTTTCATATAATATACTTTTTTACAATTTCTATTTTCCAGTTTCTCTAAACTATAATCTTTAATCCAAAGACAACAATCAAAAGAATTGTATTTTCATATATATATATATATATATATATATACTTTTTACAATTTCTATTTTCAAGTTTCTCTAAACTATAATCTCTAATTCAAATAGAACACCAGCATGTTGGTGGACTTCATTGTTAACGAAGTATAGATCCATCATCCTCTGAAATGCATGCCATGTCAACAAACTATCTGATCCAGCTTGATGAGATTTTCCAACAGCCCGACTCACATTCAATGTACTAGCGACCCGCTCAAGTCCACCATACAACGCATTGCAGAACCGAATGATATGTTTCATATCATAAACATTATCTCCGAAAAAAATCCTTAAAACATAAAGAAAATCCTCCAATTTGTCAGAGTCAAAATCTTCCCTAAATACCCAAAATCATATCCACATGTAACCCAAACAACGGACTGGTTGAACATGAGTCCAGACATCATCAACATTTCACTGAAACGAGCCGAATCTATGCCATGAGAAATATTGCGATTGAAATCAATCCCTTGACGGCGGAGCATGTCAACAGAAGCAGGATTATGAGGATCACGCTCTACGTCAAAATCGCACAAATTGAATTGCCATATATAACCGTTGTTGGTTCCAAACCGAGGGAGGTTATCTTTAGCGTCGGTTAGAGTGAGACCGACTTGGATGAGTTTCAAATCATCAACATTAGCCTTTAAGTATTTATAGCAATCGGCCGGTTGAGCTTGGCGGCGATGAGAAGGGTTAGTGGCGTCAACGGTAGGTAAATGAATAACCCCGGGAAATTCAGTATCCATTGAGATGAAAGGAAACCTACCGATAACTTCACGAATCAGATAAAACTCATATGCCAAATTGGACGCCCAAACTTCTCTGATCAATATCGATGGATTTGAACTAGGTTCTTGATTTGGCTTCAACATTGTAATCGGATTCGGGAGACGTATGAGAAGGAGAGAAAAACAATTGCTTGATGCGGAAATCGGATTCGGGAGACTTAAAAGAGAAGAAAAAAAGGGTTTTCTTGATTGTGGTGTGATGAGAAAGATTAGGAGGCTGTTTTAGTTCAATGACGGCAAGATATTTTATTGAAAATTGGGGGAACGTTATTAACGTGTTAGGATGAGTTAAGTATCAGCGTGCGTGTAACTGTGCTAGGTGGGCTTTATTCAGTGTAAGTGGATCTGAGTTGAAGTCAAGCGTCGCGTCCAAGTCAACGAGTCTATCAACTTAATTTGACCGGTAGTTATACAAAAAGATTTTATTTTTTCCAACAATATTAGATTTGATTTTTTTATATCTAAATCATTATTTGATATATTAGATTTAATTTTATTTTATAATGATATATTAGATATTAAATTATTTGATATTTTAAATTAATAATTTAATAGTTTAAAATATATATTAAATTTGATTTTGTTTGCAAAACAATTGTATAGACTTAAAAGTTATATCTTTTTTAGAAAAATTAAACTTAAAATACTATAATTTTATAGGAATTAAAAACAATTTAATACTATAATTTTTTAATATTAGTAGTATGTAATTTATTTGAAAAAATATTGGCAATCAAAAAATAAAATAAAAGTCTATAAATTTAATAATATATTTGATATTTTAAAAAATAAAAATAAATTCAGTATTCTTTTTTTTTTCAATGTTCTTTTTATTTAGAGTCTATAAAGATTAATTTATTTGACTTTATTAACAGTCATATGCATTTGTAAGACTTCAAACAAGAATCCTATTAAAAACAAAAGTGAAATAAATAAAAAATATGTACTATGATATATTCAAAAGAAACAAATAAGAATAAAAACTTTATAATAAAAATGGAGTTATTTTGTTATAAGTATCAAATTTCTATCAGAGAACGAATCTGTGGGACTTATAAAACGAATTATTGTCTACTGAAGAATAAAATTCATACAAAATAATTTTTATTACAAATTCCAAAATGGTAAAGAAGGAATAAGATTAAAATAATAAGAAAAGAATTGAGAAAATATAATATATTATATAATTAGTAATAAGTTTAAATGTCAATTTAATAAGTGTTTGTTTGTCAAGTGATAAACTTTAATCAGTCCTTATTTTTATAGTTATTTTGATTTTATTATTTAGTTCTTTCAATTTAATATTTGTTTTAGAGTTATTTTGAATAAATGATTATTTGATTAAATAAATTGTTTATGTTTTCATTTTCTTGAATAATCAGCTATTTTGTGTAGTTGTGTATTATTTCTTTAGTTTAGTGCAGGGCTGAATTTGGTGAAAAAATAACAAGATCTTTGTGCAGTATTTTAACTTATTTAATATTATAATTCAACAAGTTATAGTTTTGGTTTAGAATTATAGTTTTGTATTGTTTCTTTTATATCGTATCACATTCTATTTTAATTTAATATTATATTTGATATCTAATATGACCTTTTAGAGTATCATATCACATCCTATTTTAATTTTATTTTATAATGATATCTTTAAATATATTATACATTGATGTAGATCAATATGTTTAAATTATATTATACAAGAGAGAATGTCACCTACTCTCATTTAATATAATAGATAATAACTTAAAAAAATAAACTCAACTATTCACGTCCAAAAAATTAATTCACCTGATCACAAAAAATCCTAGTACATTCCCGTTTCGAAATCAATTCACCCATACTTTGAAATTCAATTCGCCCCTTCATTCCCATTTCGAAATCAATTCACTCGTTCTCAAAAAATCAATTCGCCATTCATTCCCATTTCTAAATCAATTCACTCTGAAATTATTTTTCCTTATTTCTTCTTTTTCTCAAATTTTTCTCTCCCTATTTCATCTCAGAAAATTGTCCAAGTTTTCCCCAATTTCTTCATCATTTTTACGATTTCGTCTTCAATCAATTCCTTCAATTTCCTCTTCAATACGTATTCATCTTCAGTCGTTTCTCTTTAATCGGATTTCTCTTTAATCGGATTTCAATACGTATTCAACGATTTACGATTTACGATTCAAACTCCGCGATTCAGATTCAGCGATTTAGAGATTCACAAGTAAGTGAAAATTGTTTTTCCTCTATTAGCAATTTGCATTGGTTGAATGATTTGATTGATTTTAGTATTTTATATTTTAAAACTGATTTGAGGTTCTTGTATTTTCATTTTCAGAGAAAAGATAATGAAAAAGCAAAAAAAACAAATATGGAGTTTCTCATCTTCAAGCTCAAGTTTGATTGAAGGATTTTGTTGAAATAATATCATGTATTGCAGCTTCCTAACTCTTGATATTTGAGTCGATTGTCTATTTGTCAATATTCTGATCATCATATGCAAACACATTAATTTAATTTAATAAATAATAATATGTTTTAGTGACAGACAATACCATAGGAATATATTAATTCTTTATTTATACTTTTTTTAGGTTTTAGTGACAGACAATACCGTAGGCATAGATTAATTCTTTATTTATATTTTTCTAGGTTTTAGTGACAGACAATATACCGTAGGAATAGATCAATTCTTTACTTATATTTATCTAGTTTTTAGTGACAGTCATTATTGTAGGTAGAAATCAAAAACATGTAGTGACAATCTTCAGAACATGGAGTGACAGTCCTCAAAGTATAGCAAGACGCCCCCTTAAAGTTGCCAGTGGATTTGGGTGTCACTCAAAGTATTATTGACATTTACTTACAGTTTTTAACATTTAGTGACAAACTTTGTGTGTCATGATAAGTCAATTTTTTTTTAGTGGAGTCTAAATATCCATAAACTTATGCATTTGTATGATCAACGTAACACCCCAACCCTTACCGTTATCAGCAATGCTACTCACGACCTTCTCACCCCCTTTCCTCTCCGTAGGAAATAACGAGTTTTTGCCTTCCGTGGGAGTCGAACCCGGTAACTAGGGGATAAGTACCGCCTCATCTCATTCCCGCTACCAATTGAGCCTACGAAGAGGAAAGAGGGGTGAGAAGGTCGTGACTTGTCGATAACGGTAAGGGTCGGGCTGTTACAAAAAAGGCGTAGTGGGAATGAATTGACGGTGTATTCATCCCCCAGGTACCGGGTCGAATCATATTTTTCTTAAACTCAGAGATTTCCTTCTCATTACTTCCAGTTACAAGTAAATCCTCTTTTTGCCCTTTTAGTTCAAACCCAGATGGTTGACACACGTAGACTTCCTCCTCTAATGGACCATTGAGAAACGCAGATTTTACAGCAAGCTGGTATAATGACCAACCTCTCTCGCTTGCCAATGCTACTACAAGCCTTATAGTTTCAATTCTGGCCACATGAGCAAAAACCTCATTGAAATCCAGTCCAGGCTTTGGCGAAAAACCCTTGCAACTAATCTTGCCTTGTACTTTGCAATCTCTCCATTAGGCTTCATTTTAATCTTGTAGACCCATTTTACACCTATGGCTTTTTTTTCTTCTTCTGTTTTGGCAAGGACACTAGCTCACAAGTCTTATTCTTCTCTATTGATTTCAAATCTTCCATCATAGCTTCTTTCCACTACACATGACTTAGTGCTTGTTTAAAACTAACAGGTTCTGCCTCTGGAAGTAATGCAAAATGAATTAAGTCACCTTCTGCAATAATTGCTAAATCTAGAAGTCACCTTCTGCCTCTGGATGTCTTTCCCTTTGTGATCTTCCTACTAGTTCTATTTCTGCAGGTGCTTCAACTTGTTCTTCATTATCTTGATTGTTTTCAAGCACCACAAACACTCTTTAATCATTACTACACTCAAAGTTTGTGTCCCAGTCCCAACCTTTTAATTTATCTACAACAACATCTTTGCTTATGACAATTTTTCTCTGCCTTGGATCAAAAAAATTGTATGCTCCTGTTGAATGATAACCAAGTAGCACCATTGGTTGAGCCCTATCATCTAGCTTCTTTCTCAATTTCTAAGGAACATGTCCAAAGCATAGAGAACCAATAACTTTGAGGTGTTTCACATTTGGCTTCCTTCCTAGCCATGGCTCTTCAGGTGTGACATCACTTATAGTGAGGTATTTCCTTTTCCTTCATCATGTTTCTCACCATATTTTGGATAGTCCAATTTCTTCTCCCAGCAATACCATTATGTTGAGGTGTATACGGTGATGTTACTTCATGCATAATTCCCTCATTTTCACATAATTTTGCAAATTCAAGTGAGTTGTACTCTCCACCTCCATCAGTCGTAAGAGTCTTAATCACACATTCACCTTGTTTTTTAACCGTTACTTTAAACGTTTTGAAAACGTCAAATACTTCACTCTTTTTCTTGATCATATACACCCACATCATTCTAGTATATTCATTATTAAAAGAAACAAAATAATTGTTACCTTCAAGTGAATTAACCTCAAATGGACCACACACATAAGAAAATACAACCTCAAGCTTTTTCCTTGATTTGCTTGTTGTTTCTGCTATGAAAGAATTTATGGGCTGCTTTAAGTTATTATCTATTATATTAAATGAGAACAGGTGACATTCTCTCTATAGCTAAAAGTAATTATAGTGACAAATAAGGATGTATCACTAAAAGTTAAGTGGCACAATAGATCTTTTTTTTTGTAGTGCTCGGACTTGAGTGGAGACAGGCTCGGATTGGAGTGGAGACAAAGATGATAGGAAAATCACAAGGGGATGTGTTCATGTGTGGAAAAGCACCAATATCTTGGTGTTCTAAGAAGCAAAGTGTGGTTGCATTGTCCTCATGTGAAGCTAAGTATGTGGCTGCAGCCTTGGCACTCGGACTGGAGTGGAGACAGACTCGGACTGGAGTGGAGACAAATATATGACAGGAAAAGCACAGGGGGATATGTGTTCATGTGTGGAAAAGCACCAATATCTTGGTGTTCTAAGAAGCAAAGTGTGGTTGCATTGTCCTCATGTGAAGCTGAGTATGTGGCTGCAGCCTTAGCAGCTTATCAAGCATCATGGTTGGAAATGTTACTTGATGAAATTGACTTAAATGGAGAAAATAGAATGAAGCTGTTAGTAGACAACAGGTCTGCAATAAATTTGGCTAAAAATCATGTAGCACATGGAAGAAGCAAGCACATTGAAACCTAGCACATGGAAGAAACAAGCACGTTGAAACCAAGTTTCATCTTTTGCGTGATCAAATTAACAAAAAGAAGCTGCAGCTGATGCATTGCAAAACAGAAGTTCAAGTGGCAGATGTGTTGACTAAACCACTGAATAAGGGCAGATTTGAAGAACTTAGAAGGATGTTTGGAATGATGTCACTAACAAATGTGAATTATGGAGGTGCGTTGAGAAATATGATGTAATTCAAATTAGTTAGTTAGACTGGACAGTTAGTTAGTTAGTTATAACAAATTTTAGTTTGTTAAAAGCTATAAAAGACAATGTATATGTAAGCAAATTTAATAAGAGAAATTAATAAAGTTTTGATTCTCATCATTCTGGTTTTGCATTATTATAGTGTGGATTTATTTTTCAATTTTCTTTGTAATTTGTTCCAACAATAATAACATTAAATATAAATATAGATTAGGCTAAATACCACCTGTGGTCCCTTAACTTAATTTCGGTTAACGATTTAGTCCTTTATTTTTTTTTTTTCCCGATTTGGTCCTTTATGTTTTTAAATAATTTCAGCGTTACCCTTTAAGTGGGGTTCCGTAAAGAAAAAGTTAAAAAATCCCTCATCTGTTTTTAGAAAAAGTTATCCTTTATGTTTTGGAAATATTTCAGAAAAATGTTCAAAGTTTATTATAAGTTTGGTAGTAGGATTGATTCGTTAAAACTAAAGCTATAGGGTATTTATACTCCATAGACATCACTTCAGATCAGTGACAATCGTTCGTAGAAGTTTGATGAACATATGCAATGATCCAGATGAGGGATTTTTTAACTTTTTCTTAACGGAATCCCACTTAAAGGGTAACACTGAAATTATTTAAAAACATAAAGGACCAAATCGGGAAGAAAAAAAAAAGATAAATGACTAAATCATTAACCGAAATTAAGTTAAGGGACCACGGTTGATATTTAGCCTATAGATTAATTAATATTTATTTATATTTGAGTTCAACAAATATATACATTTTTTTTCTTCTTATAATTGAATCCCAAGTTAATAATTAATTACGCATAGTCTTTATTTTTTGGGCAAGTTATTCATAGTCTAAATAATTCAGATAGTACAGTGAGATACATGGCTAATGAGTCATGAACCACAAAGTCACAAGAGAGAAAATGACCCAACTGAAAGTATATCTAAAAATAGGGATATACTTTTTATTATGAATGATAGATTTACTAAACACAAGAATTACACAAACTTCACCTACAATTTTCATCAAAAGACTAATTTTATGTATGATAGATTTACTAAACACAAGAATTACACAAACTTCACCTACAATTTTCATCAAAAGACTAGTTTTATGTTTTTATATTAAAAGATATATTTTAAAAGTCACATCCACACATAATGGTGAGTTTCATTAAAATGCTTCTTATACTAAATAACATCAGTTTTTTTTTTAATTGTGGAGTAGGTAAAATCAGCAATGCTATTTAGTACCAGAAATATTTTTAACAAAACTCACGATCATGTTTGGATGTGACTTTTACAATTTTTGTTTTAATATAAGAAAAACATAAAATTAACCTTTTGGTGGAAATATGAGTGAAGTTTGTGTTATTCTTGTATTTCTTAAATCTAAGCCTTCGTAATAAAAGTATTTTCCTGTGAGTAATATTTGAAATATTGTCAATCTTAAGAACCGATTATAAAGGACCTTACAAAGTTAGGGACGATTTCAATGTTTAACTCATAGTACTTCGAAAGTACACATTTAAAAAAAAAATGTGAATTGTTTCATCCAAAAACACACTTATGAACAAAATATATTATTCAGAAGTATAATTTCAAAAATATTTGTGATTTTTTTAATGTTAAATAAGTTTTTGATCCCTATAAATATACTATATTTTGTTTTTAGTTCTTATAAAGTTTCACTCATAATTTTCGCAAAAAGACCAATTTTATATTTTTTTATATTAAAGAAATATTTGTGAAAGTCACATCCACGCATGATCGTGGATTTCGTTAAAATGCTTCACGTATTAAATAGCATCATTGCTACTCATATTCACCATTCCGTCTAATTTAAGATATGTAAACTGTTAATTTAATTTCTATAGTAAATTAATTACTATCAATTAGGTTTTAATATTTAACCACTTATTATCAATTTGATCAATAAGTAAAACAATATTAATCAAGAGAGTTTGACAGAAAAATGAATGTGAATAACATTTATCAAATACTTAAAATATTTGTGATATCAAAGATCTATTTAAAAGAGTTAGAGAAAATTTTAATGGAAAGTTCCTTCCTTTGATATATAGTTATGCTTGTCCAAATGCAAACACCCTTTTTGGATGTACTACAATCCACGATTTGAGCATACGACTTTTACTCAATTTTCCTTTCATTAGCATATAATAAGCATTGAAAATTCTGAATTCAATGAAACAAGTGATTGACTTAAATTATTTAATAATGCTAAAGTGAAGCCGGCCAGTTGTAAATATCTCGGCTTAATTAGTTCTTCACCAAATAAAACCATCTTACTTGAAACTTGTTAAAATATATTAATTAATGAAATTAATTAATTAATTAATTATTTTAATATATTGCACAATGTGCCACATCAACACGTTGATATGTAAATAGTGCTTACCACGTTTTATCATCAAACAAATCTCTACCTTAAATACGTGCATGACATTTCTCTCAATGCATCAAACATACCAATAATTACACAAACTAAACAAACATTGATAGCTGAAGAAATTTACAACATGAAGCTCCACTACCTTTCATTGTTCCTTCTTGTGATCATCTTGGAGCTAAGCACCAATATCTATGGTTTCTCATCACAACTTGTGACCAAAAAAACATTGAAGCCTTTATTATTACCACCTCCTGAAGCATTTCTTTCAATTGGTCACTATCATGCAACATGTCCAAATGCTGAAGGCATTATCTCACAAAAAGTTGCTGCTTGGATTAAGAAGGACCCCACTTTGGCCCCATCCATCATTCGCTTGCATTTTCATGATTGTGCAATTAGAGTAATCACATAACTCAATCTCTATTTAAATTTTACTATTTTTTTCTATACTAATTTTTTTTTAATTACATAAAATAAGATACCTTTAATTTTGTAGGGTATCCTAAAAAGTGAGAATAGGAATGTCACTAACATTCAATCATTCAATGTCATGTCATTTTTTTATATTTAAAATTTAAATTGATTTTACCTTCAAAGTAATGGAACTCAACAAAATTCTAAGATACCTTAAAAATAAAAAATTATAAGGTGCTAATTCATTGCATATTTCCCTTAAAATCTAATTCCATACATGCTAAGTTTATTTACTAACTAATTATAGTTTAACATTTCAATAAATTAAAAAGTATTGATCCATTTGAATTGCTTTCTCTAATTAGTATAATTCAATTCATATAAATGCAGGGATGTGATGCATCAATTTTGCTAAACCACACAGGGAGTGAAAGAACAGCTTTTGAAAGCAAAACCTTAAGAGGTTTCCAATTGATTGATGAAATAAAGTTTGAGCTAGAGAAAACTTGTCCAAAAACAGTTTCATGTGCTGACATTCTCACAGCAGCTGCAAGAGATGCAACAATATTAGCAGGAGGACCATTTTGGGAAGTACCATTCGGCCGAAAAGACGGTAAAATTTCACTATCAAATGAAGCAAAATTGGTTCCACAAGGCCATGAAAACATAACAGGTTTACTGAATTTCTTTGAAGAAAGAGGACTTAACATGCTTGATTTGGTTACTCTATCAGGTTCACACACAATTGGTAGAACCACTTGCTATTCTGTTATGAACAGGATTTACAATTTCAATGGTACTGGAAAACCTGATCCATCACTTAACATATATTACTTGAAACTTTTGAGGAAAAGGTGTAAAAGTGATTTTGATTTGGTTCATCTTGATGTTATAACTCCAAGGACTTTTGATACAACTTATTATACAAATCTTGTGAGGAAAGTAGGATTGTTGTCAACAGATCAGTTGTTGTTTTCTGATGAAAGGACAGCTCCTTTTGTGAAGGCCTTTGCAACACAGCCTTTTGTTTTTACTAGTCAGTTTGCAGTGTCAATGATCAAGCTTGGAAATGTTCAAGTTTTGACTAGGCCTAATCAAGGTGAAATTAGAGTCAATTGTAATTATGTTAATGTTGTTTAGTTCTACTTTTTTGTTTAATGTTTTGTTCACCTGTTTGTTGCTGTTTTATATTTGAGGATTGTGAAAGTATATTTATTTTATACCTTGATGAGATTCAAGATTAAATACTTATAAGGCTTGAGAAAACTTGTATTGTAGCTGAATACTACTACTATATATAAAATATTTTTTTAGATGAAAGGACTAGTAGTAACTCTTCATTTAAGAGTGAAGTATTATAAATATATAGAACAATTTTATTTTAAAATAAATTATTTTGTCTTGTTATTAAACTTGTTTAGCTATGTTAATCTCAACTTAATAATTTGAGTAACTTCTTTAGCTATGTTAATCATAACTTAATAATTTGAGTAACTTGTTTGAAATATGTTTTAGTATTGCTCCATCTCATTCTACATGCCATGGTGATGCCATACTTTTATAACATGACACAGTCATTAGTCTTATTGATTTTTCAAATCACTGTATTTGAAACACCTTAAAAATCTACAGCTATAGAAAATTTTGTTAGAGTTTCTTCACTAGAGTTATAATTACTTTGTTAGTTACTCTCTCCACTTCCCACGAGAAGTGTTACATTTACTCATTTTACAAATATTAAGAAAAAAATCATAAATAAAGAGAATAATAATTTTACTATTGTTATTAAATATTGATGTGTTCACACTATTATCATAAATGAAAAGTAAAATATAGTGACTTTAGAATGATATACGTAATATTAAATAGATAATAATACAAATCTAAACAAGTAATTTATATTACATGGGATGTAATATTACATTGAGATTTGAAAAATGAGGTCTCTCAAATTTTTTAACTTAAAAATTGTAATATAATATATTTTAAACAACGTGTCGTATAATACGATAAGGTGGTGAATTATTCATACTCATGAAACTTCAATAGTTAATGCATGAGATTGTTTAGTTTGAACATCTTAAATTATTTATTTTTGTAATTTAATTAATAATATATATATATATATATATAATTATAATGCATTTAGATGTTTTTACATTATTAGTGTATATGTCACGTCATTTAAAATATATTAAATCATAATTTCTAAAAAAATAGATCAAAATTGTCAGATTTTAAAATAAAATGACTAATTATGTGATTTGGTAAAAAGAAGACATGTATGCAATGAGTACACTTTATTTAATTATATTTTGCATTTTATAAAGTGCCAAGAAACCTTTAAATAAAATTTATTTATTTGATAAATAATTTAGGATTCAGTTTCTAGATATGATAAAATCTACCATGTATGTCAAAAAAGCATATAATTTCATTAATGATAAAAACATTAAAGAATTTAGGATTGAGTTTCCTGATATGATATAATCTACCATATATAAGTCATCGAATAATTAAATTCATATTAACTTAAATAATATTTTAATTATACACAAATAATATTTTATTGTTGTAGTTGAGTATAACACCAATAATAATCCTACAAACCCATTTCTCCCCTCCCCTAAAAAATTCAAAGATAAAAAGAGAGGTTGGCAGGTAGATGCATGAAATGGCTAAGAAGGCAGTGTTGATAGGGTGCAACTATCCAGGAACAAAGGCTGAGCTAAATGGTTGCATTAATGATGTGTGGAGAATGCACAAATGTCTCATTCACAAATATGGTTTCTTAGTGAATGATATCACTGTTCTCATTGACACAGATCATTCTTACACCCAACCTACTGGCAAGAACATACGATCTGTCATGTCTACGTTGGTTCGATCGGCTCGACCTGGTGATGTCCTCTTTGTCCACTACAGCGGCCATGGCACCCGTCTACCTGCAGAGACTGGGGAGGATGATGATACTGGCTATGATGAGTGCATTGTTCTCACAGATATGAATCTCATCACAGGTTTATTTTCATACTTTCTTTTACTACTATGTTATTATCAGCACAAGGAACTATACAATATGGTCTTAACTAGTCTGGTTTAAAAAAAAACTGTTCAAGTTTTCATTCTATTATTCATTTAAAGAAAAGGTGAATCAAATAATAGTTAGAGACAAGTTTTGTATTTTGACTTCTGTATTAATATATTTTGGCTGAGATTTATTTCTGTTCTTTAGTTTTGTTTTATTTCAAACAATTCATTTCAGGGGTCATTCAATAAAAAATATTTTATTTAATATATTTTCTGATGACTTTTTATCCATTTTTTCTCTAGAGTTAAAAAACTACTTGAAATTAGTATTTGTAAGGTCAAGTTCAACTGACAAACGAAGAAATTATTAGATTGAATGTGCGAGTTTCTTTACCATGTAATTTTGTTGATTTTATTTAATGGTCTTAAAATTTGATTATTCTCTCATAAACTGAACTCAATCTTGGTGCTCTTGACCTTGATATTTTGTTCTGTCGAAAAAAACTTAGATGTTTTCTATGTATTTGATTTGATCTATAATAAGATTATAATATTAACATTGTCAACATTTAACAAAAATAAAAATAATATTAAATTTGGTCGTAAATCTTGACTGGGTATAATGCAAACCAGTAATATGTTTTCTGCAAAATGATACTTCATTGTAACGATTTTGTCAAGCAATGTTAACTATTATTTTGGGTGCCAAGCAGATGAAGACTTCAGGGAGTTTGTAGAAAAGGTACCTAAGGGTTGTAGAATACAATGGTATCAGATTCTTGTCACAGTGGTGGATTGCTTGAAGCAGCAAAGGAGCAAATAGGAGAGAGCACAAAGGAAGGAGGCCAACTTTCATCCTCAGGCTTTATATTCCAAAACTTCCTTCACAGAACTGTCAATGATACCATCAAGAATGACATTAGAGATGAAACTCATCATCAGGAATACAGCTATGTGAAGAATAGGTCTTTGCCTCTTCTAACTCTTATAGACATGCTAAAGGTGAAAACTGGGCAAGATGATATAGATATTGGAAAACTAAGACCAAACATCAAAAGAAAACATCACATATTTCTTCATATGCTAACATCAATCAAATAGTTACAGGGAAATATTTTCTTCATTTTAGCCAATTGATATGATTAAGGGTCTTTCCCAAACCAGAAATCAACTATCTTAACAAAACTTCAATGCTACACTTATAGATAACAATACTTACATTCAAAATATTGCAGATCCAATGCAGTCTTTGGCTTGGAAATATACATGTCATTCTTAGACACATAGAAGCATAACTATTATTTTTCATACTTATTGTATTGCGTTTTCTCTTCCTTCGATTCAACTAAATTGTTTACATACAAGAGTGACTTCACAATTCAATTTTTCTACATACCAATTTCAGCTCTCTCGTTCCAGATTGGATTCAAATTACTCTTTCATTACACAAATCAAATTTCAGGGAGAAAACTATCCACAATTATCATTTTAAAACTAAATAAAATATCAAAAGAAGTAGTAATGTTGGACAATGCAAAAATAAAATAATTAAAAGAATTGTATTTTCATATAATATACTTTTTTACAATTTCTATTTTCCAATTTCTCTTAACTATAATCTCTAATCCAAAGACAACAATCAAAAGAATTGTATTTTCATATATATATATACTTTTTACAATTTCTATTTTCCAGTTTCTCTAAACTATGATCTCTAATCCAAATAGAACACCAGCATGTTGGTGGACTTCATTGTTAACGAAGTATAGATCCACCATCCTCTGAAATGCATGCCATGTCAACAAACTATCTGATCCAGCTTGATGAGACTTTCCAACCGCCCGACTCACATTCAATGTACTAGCGACCCGCTCAAGTCCACCATACAACGCATTGCAGAACCGAATGATATGTTTCATATCATAAACATTATCTCCGAAAAAATTCCTTAAAATATAAAGAAAATCCTCCAATTTGTCGGGTAAATTCTGTCGAGTCAAGATCTTCACCAAATACCCAAAATCATATGCACTATGGAATGTAACCCATACAACGGATCTGTTGAACACGAGTCCAGACATCATCAACATTTCACCAAAACGAGCAGAATCTATACCATGAGAAATATTGCGATTGAAATCAATCCCTTGACGGCGGAGCATGTCAACAGAAGCAGGGTTATGAGGATCACGCTCTACGTCAAAGTCGCATAAATTGAATTGCCATATATAACAGTTGTTGGTTCCAAACTGAGGGAGGTTACCTTTAGCGTCAGTCAAAGTGAGACCGACTTGGATGAGTTTCAAATCATCAACATTAGTCTTTAAGTATTTATAGCAATCGGTCGGTTGAGGTTTGCGGCGATGATAAGGGTTAGTGGCGTCAACGGTAGGTAAGTGAATAACCCCGGGAAATTCAGTATCCATTGATATGAAAGGGAACCTACCGATAACTTCACGAATCAGATAAAACTCATAAGCCAAATTGGACGCCCATACTTCTCTGATCAAAATCGATGGATTTGAATCAGGTTCTTGATTTGGCTTCAACATTGTAATCGGATTCAGGAGACGTATGAGAAAGAGAGAGAAGCAATTTCTTGACGCGGAAATCGGATTCGCGAGACTTGAAAGAGAACAAAGAACGGTTTCGTTGATCGTGGTGTGATGAGAAAGATTTGGAGGGGTTGATTTATAGTTAAGCAAAGACGGCGAGATATTATATTGAAAATTGGGGGAACGTTATTAACGTGTTAGGATGAGTTAAGTATCAGTGTGCGTGTAACTGTGCTAAGTGGGCTTTATTCAGTGTAAGTGGATCTGAGTTGAAGTCAAGCTTGGCGTCCAAGTCAACGAGTCTATCAACTTAATTTGACCGGTAGTTATACAAAAAGATTTTATTTTTTCAAACAATATTAGATTTGATTTTTTGATATCTAAATCATTATTTGATATATTAGATTTAATTTTATTTTATAATGATAATTAAATATTAAATTATTTGATATTTTAAATTAATAATTTAATAGTTTAAAATATATATTAAATTTGATTTTGTTTGCAAAACAATTGTATAGACTTAAAAGTTATATCTTTTTTAGAAAAATTAAACTGAAAATACTATAATTTTATAGGGATTAAAAACAAATTTAATACCATAATTTTTTAATATTAGTAATATGTAATTTATTTGAAAAAATACTGGCAATCAAAAAATAAAATAAAAGATTATAAATTTAAAAATATATTTGATATTTTAAAAAATAAAAATAAATTCAGTATTTTTTTTATTCAATGTTCTTTTTATTTATAGTCTATAAAGATTAATTTATTTGACTTTATTAACAGTCATATGCATTTGTAAGACTTCAAACAAGAATCTTATTAAAAACAAAAGTGAAATAGAAAAAATGTGTACTACAATATATTAAAAAAAGCAAATAAGAATAAAAACTTTATAATAAAAATGGAGTTATTTTGTTATAAGTATCGAATTTCCATCGAAGAACCTGTGGGACTTATAAAACAAATTTTTGTCTACTTAAAAATAAAATTCATTCAAAATAATTTTTATTACAAATTCAAAAATGGTAAAGATGGAATAAGATTAAAATAATAAGAAACGAATTGAGAAAATATAATATATTATATAATTAGTAATAAGTTCAAATGTCAATTTAACGAGTGTTTGTTTGTTAAGTGACAAACCTTAATCAGTCCTTATTTTTAAAGTTATTTTGAATCTATTATTTAGTTTAATTCTTTCAGTTTAATATTTATTTTAGAGTTATTTTGAATAAATGGTTCTTCGATTAAATAAATTGTTTATGTTTTCATTTTCTTAAATAATCAGCTATTTTGTGTAGTTTTATATTATTTCTTTAGTTTAGTGCAGTGCTAAGTTTTGGTGAAAAAATACAAGATCTTTGTGCAGTATTTTAACTTATTTAATATTATAATTCAACAAGTTATAGTTTTGGTTTAGAATTATAGTTTTGTATTGTTTCTTTATATCGTATCACATTCTATTTTAATTTAATATTATATTTGATATCTAATATGACCTTTTAGAGTATCGTATCACATCCTATTTTAATTTTATTTTATAATGATATTTTTAAATATGTTAAACATTGATGTAGATCAATATGTTTAAATTATAAAAAATGTTAACAAATTTATAATTTAACAAAAAAACATAATATTAATATTAACAAAAAAGTATTTATATTTAATAAAGTAGGCCGACCTAATATGTCAGAAACGTTTTGAAAAACGTTTTTTCAATTGCATGTATTAAGACATTTTTAATTAACAAGTAGATTTCAAATTACATTGGTCATCCATACATAAGATATTTGTTCGAGATATCCTTGTTGCCCGTACCAGGGGACTTAATCTTGGCTATCAATTGGAAAATAGAATTCGGGACTCTAGAATAGATCAATTCCAGTGATCATTGAATACAAAATGTGACACAAAGTATTCGATCTCTCCCAATGAAATGGATGTTGTGTAGTGGTCTTCAAGAGCACAATTATTAGAAATTCAATTGTCCCTCTAGAAGTGAGTACCATGAGTAAATTAACAAAAACATCCATTAATTATGGAAGAGCATCGACCTAATTAATAATGGTCATTAATTAGTCATGACCATTATTAATTAGGCCGATGTTCTTCCTCCCCAAAACTCTCGGTTTTTTACTGGATTCCACAATTCCTTAGTAAAAAATATAATTAATAATGTCACTGGAAGTTCCCATCCGTTAGTATTTTTTAAGAACCGTTGAATGAAAAAAAATGAGAGACATCTGGTGAAAATTTATCCGAGTTCGAACACCTCTAAATTTTTTTGTTAAATTTTATTTTTATGTTTTTGGGGAAATTTTTGGAGGTCTGTATTTTTTCTTTTAGGATTTTTTTTTTTAAAAAAAAATTTAACAAGTGACATTAAGAAAGAAATTAGAAAGTAATTTGATATTTTGTAAATTTAGAACTACTTTTTAAAAATTATTACTGCTTTAAAATTTATTATCATTAAAATTTAACAAGTGACATTAAAATTTATCTGATTAACTAGTATTAATTAATTTACTATTTGGTTCAGCATCACATCCCAAGAGATTTTGAGGTACTTTTTTTCTTATTATTATTATTATTGCTTTTTCTTTATTTCTTTCTTCTTAAAATAAAAGTTTCACTCACTTTACTGCAATTGTGTAGAGCAATGCCGACAAGAAGAAAAATGGCACGATCACATTCCTCACAAATCACAATCATGGCTAATCAGCTTATGTCCATTACTCTTTATTTGCACTTGTCTCTTACTCAACCAATTCCAATTCTAGGTTGTCATAATACTCCAATAAAATAAGTTGCATATAAACACATTATTTTAATTGAATCCTTCTATTCTAATTTCTCCTTATTTATCTCATTGATTCCTTCTTGCTTTGTTTTTTTGTCGAGAATAAAATATTATTTATATGATGAAATTACTACTTAGAGACATATTTGTTGATTCATTCTATTGATAGACAATTTTGATGTTTTCTTATGAGATTTTTAGGACTGGCAGAATTTGTAAAGTATGTTTAGGACATAATTCAAATCTAAAATCAACCTCTTATTTTATCATCTAAAATTCAATCAAAAATAAATAATATATAAAGGATTATGTTTAAAGTTTTTATAAGCATACAAGACTTTCTCCTTATACAACGACTATTAAAAAATTGAAGTCAAAGAATTGAGGTTGGACTTTAATGTGGGACCCACAATAGGATTTTTCTTGGTGCACTACACTCATGGTTAAATGTTCAAACTTCAGTCAAATAGTCTCCAACTGTTTTAAGGCTCAAAGGTACTCCCTCTAGGTTCTTATATAAATAAAAATATCACATTTATTAAATATGGTAGTTTAGTATTTAAAAATAAAAAGTAGTTTAGTGTGTATTATATTTTCCCAATTTCATATAAAAATAAAGATATAATTACTAATTTACCTTTATTATAAAGATCACCTACTTATAACATTAATGAATGATATTTTGAAATAATTGTTGAGAAATATGATGTAATTCATATTACTTAGTTAGAGTTGACCGGACAGTAAGTTAAAATAAATTTTAGTTTATTAAAAGCTATAAAAGGCAATAGGTGCGTTTGTTTGAGCTTAAATAAAAATGATTTTTAATTTAAAAAATTTAGAGATTATTTTGTAGAGATTTGTTTAAAAATGTTTTTTTTTTATTTCCGTTTGTTTACTATTATAAAAATGATTTTTTTTTAAAAATGATTTTTAATCTGTTTGTATACAATTTTATAAAAGTGATTTTTTAAACTACAAAATTACCATAAAAGACATGACTTTTATAATACCCTACAAATTTATAAGTTTAATCCATTTCTTATACCCATTTTAAAATTGATTAATGTACCTTAAGTACTCATCAAAAAGCAATAAATAAACACACAAAGGCCACAAAAAAAAAATAGTATCAACATTTGAATGATGTAAAAATAAAATGATTCAAATAAAAGACGTAGAAACAATAAATAAAAACTATATGGAAAAATTTGAAAAAGAGAAGGAAACTTACTTGATCAAAAACCTATATCACAACCTCATGGAAAGAGAAAAACTGTCACAATTGAGTGCGTGAAACTGATGCAGTATAGAGAAAATTCAGTAAAAATTGATGGAAGGTAATTTTGGATTTTTCAAAAAGGGTAAGAGTAATTACATCATTTTCTATTATAAGTGATGTAAGTTCCGTGTTTTTAAAATTTGTGGCATCTTTCTCTCTCATAGCGAATTTGAGAAGCTAATATTTTTAACTTTTCATTTTTAGCCAAAAAATGATTTTTTTAACAAAATAATTTTTAAAAAATCTGAAACAAACACCCTTCAAACCCTACAAAATGATCTTTGGTTTAAAAAAATAGATTTTTTCATGAAAAAATCTGAAACAAACGCACCCAATATATATGAAAGCAAATTTAATAAGAGAAATTAATAAAGTTTTTATTCTCATCATTCTGATTTTGCAACAGCGTGGATTTACTTTTTAATTTTTTTGTAATTTGTTCCAATAATAACATTAAATATAAATATAGATTAATTAATATTTATTTATATTTGAGTTCAACAAATATATACATTTTTTTCTCGTATAATTGAATCCCAAGTTAGTAATTAATTACGCATAGTCTTTATTTTTTGGGCAAGTTATTCATAGTCTAAATAATTCAGATGGTACAGTGAGATACATGGCTCATGAATCATGAACCACAAAGTCACAAGAGAGAAAATGACCCAACTGAAAGTATATCTAAAAATAGGGATATACTTTTTATTATGAATGATAGATTTACTAAACACAAGAATTACACAAACTTCACCTACAATTTCCATCAAAAGACTAATTTTATGTTTTTTATATTAAAAAATATATTTTAAAAGTCACATCCACACATGACGGTGAGTTTCATTAAAACACTTCTTATACTAAATAACATCACTGTTTTTTTAAATTGTAGAGTAGGTAAAATCAGCAATGCTATTTAGTACTAGAAACGTTTTAACAAAATTCACGGTCATGTTTGAATGTGACTTTCACAATTTTTATTTTAATATAAGAAAAACATAAAATTAACTTTTTGGTGGAAATATGAGCCTTGGTAATAAAAAGTATTTTCCTATGAGTAATATTTAACATAATCAGAGATATATTTGAAATATTGTCAATCTTAAGAACCGACTAAAAAGGACCTTACAAAGTTAGGGACGATTTTAATGTTTCCCTCATAGAAAAAAATGTGAATTTTGTTTCATCCAAAAATACACTTATGAACAAAATATATTATTACTCAGAAGTATACTTTCAAAAATATTTGTGATTTTTTTAATGTTAAATAAATTTTTGATCCCTATAAATATACTGTATTTCGTTTTTAGTTCCTATAAAGTTTCACTCATAATTTTCGCCAAAAGACCAATTTTATATTCTTTTATATTAAAAAAATATTTGTGAAAGTCACATCCACGCATGATCGTGGATTTCGTTAAAATGCTTCGCGTATTAAATGACATCACTGTTACTCATATTCACCATTCCGTT
This sequence comes from Cicer yamashitae, assembly GCA_037974755.1. NCBI lineage: Eukaryota > Viridiplantae > Streptophyta > Magnoliopsida > Fabales > Fabaceae > Cicer > Cicer yamashitae. Next base: position 39,775,605 of record JBBPBQ010000003.1, read on the forward strand.
AAAGTTCAGATATATATATAAATTGTTAATTTAATCTCTATAGTTAATTAATTACTATCAATTAGATTTTAATATTTAACCACTTATTATCAATTTGATAAGTGAAACAATATTAATCAAGAGAGTTTGACAGAAAAATGAATGTGAATAACATTTATCAAATACTTAAAATATTTGTGATATCAAGGATCTATTTAAAAGAGTTAGAGAAAATTTTAATGATTTTCAAAGTAAAGGTTATGGAAAGTTTCTCCCTTTGATATATTATGCTTGTCCAAATGCAAACGCCCTTTTTGGATGTACTACAATCCACGATTTGAGCATACGACTTTTACTCAATTTTCCTTTCATTAGCATATAATAATAAGCATTGAAAATTCTGAATTCAATTAAACAAGTGATTGACTTAAATTAATTAATAATGCTAAAGTGAAGCCGGCCAGTTGTAAATATCTCGGCTTAATTAGTTCTTCACCAAATAAAACCATCTTACTTGAAATTTGTTAAATTATATTAATTAGTGAAATTAATTAATTAATTAATATATTGCATAATGTGCCACATCAACACGTTGATATGTAAATAGTGCTTACCACGTTTTATCATCAAACAAATCTCTACCTTAAATACGTGCATGACATTTCTCTCAATGCATCAAACATACCAATAATTACACAAACTAAACAAACATTGATAGCTGAAGAAATTTACAACATGAAGCTCCACTACCTTTCATTGTTCCTTCTTGTGATCATCTTGGAGCTAAGCACCAATATCTATGGTTTCTCATCACAACTTGTGACCAAAAAAACATTGAAGCCTTTATTATTACCACCTCCTGAAGCATTTCTTTCAATTGGTCACTATCATGCAACATGTCCAAATGCTGAAGGCATTATCTCACAAAAAGTTGCTGCTTGGATTAAGAAGGACCCCACTTTGGCCCCATCCATCATTCGCTTGCATTTTCATGATTGTGCAATTAGAGTAATCACATAACTCAATCTCTATTTAAATTTGTTGGAATAATAAAACTGAGATGAACTCGGTCAATGCGCAGCAATCTTCCAGTTTTAAGATTGTGGAAGGAATGATACACACATTAATTTTGTAGAGAATTTGAAGAGAAGGAAGAGAAGAGAATAGAGACGATTCTCATTAATGGAATATATTTCACATTACAAAGTGTTATTCTTATATGTGTTACACAATTGCTGCAAGGCAAGTTATTCATACCAAACTAACTAACTAACTAACTGACAATATGTAACAAACCTTCTAAAATTGGTTAATAGGACAGTTATGAATTAAATCTCAACACTTCCCCTTAATTCTCAACTGTTGAACACTTGTAACACCAAGTTTCTTTCTCAAAAACTCAAATCTGTCAAGCTTTAGAGCCTTTGTAAAGCCATCTGCTAGCTGCACTTCAGTTGGGCAATATTGCACCTCAATCATTCCATTGTTCACTTGCTCTCTAATGAAGTGAAACCTTGTATCAATATGTTTACTTCTGCCATGTGAGATTGGATTTTTTGCAAGGTTAATAGCTAACTTGTTATCAATTCTGAGTATAAGAGGCTTCATCACTTCACACCTTAGTTCCTTCATCACTGAATCCAGCCATATTGCTTGACAAGTTGCAAATGTTCCTGCAATATATTATGCTTCACAAGATGAAAGTGCAGTCACTGGTTGCTTCTTTGTACACCATGATATAGCTGCTTCATAGAACTTGAAAACATAGCCAGACGTACTCTTTCTATCTGCGATGTCTCCACACCAATCACTATCCGAATATCCAATGAGTTTACTTCCTTCACCTTTGTTGCCATTAGGGAATAGCAGACCAAACTCCTTTGTGCCTTTTATATACCTAAGTATCTTTTTAGCAGCTATCAAGTGAGTCTTCCTTGGATCATGCATGAATTTGCTAATTACACTGACTGAGTAGCAGATGTCAGGCCTGCTGTTGCACAGATAGCGCAGTGAGCCAACCATTTGTCTGAACAGTGTTGGATCGACCATTTCTTCCTCAATGCACTCATCAATTTTTGAGTTTGTCTCTGATGGATTTCAAATTGAATTGCAACTGTTCATTTCAAATTTATCAAGCAGCTCTCCTATATACTTCTGCTGGTGCATAATTGTTCCTATTTTCATTTTTAGAAATTCCATTCCTAAGAAAAATGAGAGTTCACCTAGATCAGTCATTTCGAATTCAGATTTTAACTTGTTTTTCACCTTTTCAATCTCTGATGCTTTGCTTCCAGTAATGAGCAAATCATCCACATATAAGCAGATTATCATGGTTTCTTCTTCACTTGAGCTCTGCACATATACACCAAACTCTGCTGAACATTTTTTGAAGCCTATTTGAATTAGGACCTGATCGATTCTCTTGTTCCAGGCTCTAGGGGCTGCTTCAAACCATACAAGGCCTTATAGAGTCTATACACCATGTTCTCCTTGCCTTGTACTTCAAAACCACGAGGCTGTGACACAAATACAATCTCTTCAAGTGGACCATTAAAAAGGCTGATTTTACATCTAAATGATAGAGTGACCACCTTTTCTTGCAAGCTAGAGCCACTACTAATCTTATAGTTTCAAGCCTTGCAACTGGAGCAAATACTTCATTGTAATCAATACCATGTTTTTGTAAGAAACCTTTAGCCACCAGCCTGGTCTTATGCTTTGAAATTTTCCCCTCAGGATTTAATTTCAGTTTGAAGACCCACTTCACATCTATTTTCTTTTTCTTATCTGGCAAGTTAACTAGCTCCCACGTTTGATTCTTCTCAATTGATTGGAGTTCTTCCATCATAGCCTTTTTCCATGCATCTATCTTCAGTGCTTCTTTTATAATTGAGAGGTTCAGAGTCTGCTAACAATGCAAAATGAATGATATCACCTTCATCATTTACTACATTATCAGAAATCAATTCACAGTCATTCAGCTTGCTTGGAGCTTGTCTGATTCTTTGAGGTTTCACAGTTGCTGCCACTTCTTCTGGTTCATCTACATCATTATTGTTCACTTCTTCATTATCTGATTCATCACTTGAATCGAGATAAATGCAGTTTTGTTGATTCTCTTTGTTGTATACTGGTTCCTCTTCCCATTTCCACTTCTCAGCCTCATTCACAATTACATCCCTGCTGATATGCACCTTTTGAGTTACAGGATTATAAAGCTTATAGGCACCTGTACGATGATAGCCTATAAGTATCATAATTTCACTCTTATCTTCAAGTTTGCTTCTCCTAACATCTGGTATATGTTTATAGCATAATGAGCCGAAGACCTTGAAATGCTTCACACTAGGTTTTCTTCCACACCAAGCTTCCTCTGGAACCTTCAGATTTAGCTTCTTTGTAGGACATTTGTTTAGAATGTAAGCAGCTGTAGTGACTGCTTCACCCCAGAACTTGTGTGGTAAGGTTTTCTGCTTGATCATGCTTCTTGCCATATTCAGTAGAGTTTTGTTTCTTCTCTCAGCAAGTCCATTGTGCTGAGGTGTATATGGAGCTGTCACTTCATGCACAATACCTTGACTGACATAGAAAGCCTCAAATTCTTTTGAGATGTATTCTCCTCCACCATCAGTTCTCAAGATCTTAATAGATTGGTCACTTTCCTTTTCTATTAAGTTCTTGAATTTCCTGAATACCTCTAAGGCTTCACTCTTAAGCTTGATTGTATACAGCCACATCATTCTTGTAAATTCATCAACAAATGTGATGAAGTATTTGCTTCCCCCCAATGAAGATACTTCAAAAGGACCACATATATCAGAGTGGACTACTTGCAGTGCTACACTAGCTCTTTTAGGTAGTGCAGACACAAATGGGAGTCTACTTTGCTTACTTTTCACACACACTTCACAAATTGCTTTTCTGAAATTCAATTTTGGCAGACCATACACCAGTTCTTTAGATTTCAAATCACTAAGACTTCTAAAGTTTAGATGACCATACCTCTTGTGCCATAAATCTTCAACATCTTCATTCACTGCTGCATACAGGCACATCATTTTTTCACTTGAGATGTTGCATATGTAGGTTCTATTCTTTGACATGTTTGATTTGAGCACCAACTTCTTCTTTGCATCAAACAGGTTCAAGGAGCCTCCATCCATAGTCATTGAGAATCCCTTCTCCACCAGTTGACCAATGCTCATGAGATTACACTTCATCTCAGGGACATACATCACATCTGCAATAATGATTCTTCTGCCAACATTGCTTTTGATCACTATATTTCCACTACCTTCAGCCATAAGGTTTCTACTGTCAGCCAGTTTGATGCTTGTTTTCTTGCTAGTATCAAAGCCTGTCAACCATTCTCTATGTGATGTCATGTGGTTTGAGCATCCAGAGTCAAGAAACCACTCTTCATTCTTAATCATCTCATCACTGGTACTAGCCATCATCAACACTGTACTGGAATCATCTCCATGAGCCATATTTGCTTCTTCATCATCCTTTTGATCTTTCTTGAACCAACACTCATCAGCAAAGTGCCCATACTTCTCACAATTGAAGCATTGCACCTTACTTTTGTCAAAATCCATCTTCTTGTTCTGACTTTTGCCAAGGCCTCATTTCCTTGAAGATTCAGCTTTGTCTTGAATCTTGTTCTTACCATTGTTGGACCAATTTGCTTTTCTCTTTCCCTTTTTCTTGAAATCCTTTTGATTTCCCTCCTTCTTGGTAGTTTGAACTTGAAATGCTTGTTGAATTGATCTCTCAGAACTTCTATCAAACACTAGGAGCTCATGTGCTTCCAATGAATTTTGCAGCTCTTTAATTTTTATAGTTTTCACATCCTTTGTTTCTTGAATAGCTACAACTATGAAATCGAATTTTGGACTTAAAGATCTCATCACTTTTTCTACTACCATCTGATCTGTAATGTTCTCCCCACAAGTTCTCATTTGATTGACAATGGCTGTTAATTTTGAGAAGTAATCACTTACTTTTTGATCTGTTTCCATCTGCATCATCTTATACTTTCTTCTATAGGATTGTAGCTTCACTTGCTTCACCTTTTCTCCTCCAGTGTGATAGTTTTCTAAGATGTCCCATGCTTCTTTGGATCTTGTTGCTCTAGAAATCTTCTCAAAGTGCTGATTGTCAACATTCTGCTGAATGTAGAACAAGGCCTTGCGGTCTTTCCTCTTGGCTTCCTTTAATGCAATCCTCTGTGCATCAGTTGGATTCCCCACCAAATCCTCATAGCCATCCTGCACAATTTCACTCACTTCTTGTGCTCCAAATAAAGATTTCATCAAAGCACTCCATCGATCCCAGTTCTTGCCATCAAGAACCAGAATATTTGATCCAAAACCATTGCTGTTCATTTTTTCTTATCAAGAATTTATCACTCAGTGTTTCCCTTGATTGTTCCCCTCTCTTTTCACTCGTGTTTCCCTTGATTTTTAACCCAGCTCTAGATGCCAATTGTTGGAATAATAGGATTGAGATGAACTCAGTCAATGCGCAGCAATCTTGCAGTTTTAAGATTGTGGAAGGAATGATACACACATTAATTTTGCAGAGAATTTGAAGAGAAGGAAGAGAAGAGAATAGAGATGATTCTCATTAATAGAATATATTTCACATTACAAAGTGTTATTCTTATATGTGTTACACAATTGCTGCAAGGCAAGTTATTCATACCAAACTAACTAACTAACAATATGTAACAAACCTTCTAAAATTGATTAATAGGACAGTTATGAATTAAATCTCAACAAAATTTGACTATTTTTTTCTATACTAATTTTTTTTTAATTACATAAAATAGGATACCTTTAATTTTGTAGGGTATCCTGAAAAGTGAGAATAAGAATGTACCTAACATTCAATCATTCAATATAATATCATTTTTTTATATTTAAAATTTAAATTGATTTTACCTTTAAGGTACTGAACCCAACAAAACTCTACGAGACTTTAAAAATAAAAAATTATAAGGTGCTAATTCATTGCACATTTCCCTTAAAATCTAATTCCAAACATGCGAAGTTTATTTACTAACTAATTATAGTTTAACATTTGAATAACTTAAAAAGTATTGATCCATTTGAATTGCTTTCTATAATTAGTATAATTCAATTCATATAAATGCAGGGATGTGATGCATCAATTTTGCTAAACCACAAAGGGAGTGAAAGAACAGCTTTTGAAAGCAAAACCTTAAGAGGTTTCCAATTGATTGATGAAATAAATTTTGAGCTAGAGAAAACTTGTCCAAAAACAGTTTCATGTGCTGACATTCTCACAGTAGCTGCAAGAGATGCAACCATATTAGCAGGAGGACCATTTTGGGAAGTACCATTCGGCCGAAAAGACGGTAAAATTTCACTATCAAAAGAAGCAAAATTGGTTCCACAAGGCCATGAAAACATAACAGGTTTACTGAATTTCTTTGAAGAAAGAGGACTTAACATGCTTGATTTGGTTACTCTATCAGGTTCACACACAATTGGTAGAACCACTTGCTATTCTGTTATGAACAGGATTTACAATTTCAATGGTACTGGAAAACCTGATCCATCACTTAACATATATTACTTGAAACTTTTGAGGAAAAGGTGTAAAAGTGATTTTGATTTGGTTCATCTTGATGTTATAACTCCAAGGACTTTTGATACAACTTATTATACAAATCTTGTGAGGAAAGTAGGATTGTTGTCAACAGATCAGTTGTTGTTTTCTGATGAAAGGACAGCTCCTTTTGTGAAGGCATTTGCAACACAGCCTTTTGTTTTTACTAGTCAGTTTGCAGTGTCAATGGTCAAGCTTGGAAATGTTCAAGTTTTGACTAGGCCTAATCAAGGTGAAATTAGAGTCAATTGTAATTATGTCAATGTTGTTTAGTTTTACTTTTTTGTTTAATGTTTTGTTCACTTGTTTGTTGCTGTTTTATATTTGAGGATTGTGAAAGTATATTTGTTTTATACCTTGATGAAATTCAAGATTAAATACTTATAATAAGGCTTGAGAAGACTTGTATTGTAGCTGAATACTACTACTATATATAAAATATTTTTTTAGATGAAAGGACTAGTAGTAACTCTCCATTTAAGAGTGAAGTATTATAAATATATAGAACAATTTTATTTTAAAATACATTATTTTGTCTTGTTATAAACTTGTTTAGCTATGTTAATCTCAACTTAATAATTTGAGTAACGTCTTTAGCTATGTTAATCATAACTTAATAATTTGAGTAACTTGTTTGAAATATGTTTTAGTATTGCTTCATCTCATTCTACATGCCATGGTGATGCCATACTTTTATAACATGACAGTCATTAGTCTTATTGATTTTTTAAACACCTTAAAAATCTACAGCTATATAGAAAATTTTGTTAGAGTTTCTTCAATAGAGTTATAATTACTTTGTTAGTTACTCTCTCCACTTCCCACGAAGTGTTACATTTACTCATTTTACAAATATTAAGAAAAAAGATCATAAATAAAGAGAATAATAATTTTACCATTATTATTAAGTATTGATGTGTTCACACTATTATCATAAATGGAAAGTAAAATATAATGACTTTAAAATTATATATGTGATATTAAATAGATAATAATACAAATCTAAACAAGTAATTTATATTACATGGAATGTAATATTACATTGATATTTCAAAAATGACATTAATTTTGAGATAACTTAATTAACGTATTTGGTCGTTGCAAAGAATTATGATATCATCTTACTGATTATGTTATGTGCACTATATTTTAGATAAGCTAGAAATTACTCCCACTACATTTTGGTTCTATTATTTTCTTTAATTCGTAACATTCTTCTTCCAATTTTAAAATTCAACAATTTAGGTCTCTCAAATTTTTTAACTTAAAAATTGTAATATAATATATTTTAAACGACGTGTCATATAATACGATAATGTGTTGAATTATTCATACTCATGAAACTTCAATAATTAATGCATGAGATTGTATAGTTTCAACTTCTTAAATTATTTATTTTTGTAATTTAATTAATAATATTTATATATATATATAATGCATTTTGGTGTTTTTACATTATGAGTGTGTATGTCACGTCATTTAAAATATGTTAAATCATAATTTCTAAAAAAAGAGATCAAAACTGTCAGATTTTAAAATAAAATGATTAATTATGTGATTTGATAAAAAGAAGACATGTATGTGATGAGTACACTTTATTTAATTATATTTTGCATTTTATAAAGTGCCAAGAATCCTAACCTTTAAATAAAATTTATTTATTTGATAAATAATTTAGGATTCAGTTTCTAGATATGATAAAATCTACCATGTATGTCAAAAAAAGCATATAATTTCTTTAATGATAAAACATTAAAGAATTTAGGATTCAGTTTCCTGATATGATATAATCTACCATATATAAGTCATCGAATAATTAAAGTCATATTAACTTAAATAATATTTTAATTATACACAAATGATATTTGATTGTTGTAGTTGAGTATAACACCAAGAATAATCCTACAAACCCATTTCCCCCCTCCCCTAAAAAATTCAAAGATAAAAAAGAGAGGTTGGCAGGTAGATGCATGAAATGGCTAAGAAGGCAGTGTTGATAGGGTGCAACTATCCAGGAACAAAGGCTGAGCTAAATGGTTGCATTAATGATGTGTGGAGAATGCACAAATGTCTCATTCACAAATATGGTTTCTTAGTGAATGATATCACTGTTCTCATTGACACAGATCATTCTTACACCCAACCTACTGGCAAGAACATACGATCTGTCATGTCTACGTTGGTTCGATCGGCTCGACCTGGTGATGTACTCTTTGTCCACTACAGCGGCCATGGCACCCGTCTACCTGCAGAGACTGGGGAGGATGATGATACTGGCTATGATGAATGCATTGTTCCCACAGATATGAATCTCATCACAGGTTTATTTTCTTACTTTCTTTTACTACTATGTTATTATCAGCACAAGGAACTATACAATATGGCCTAAACTAGCCTGGTTTAAAAAAAACCTGTTTAAGTTTTCATTCTATTATTCATTTAAAGAAAAGGTAAATCAAATAATAGTTAGAGACAAGTTTTGTATTTTGACTTCTGTATTAATATATTTTGGCTGAGATTTATTTCTGTTCTTTAGTTTTGTTTTATTTCAAACAATTCATTACACGGATCATTTAATAAAAAATATTTTATTTAATATATTTTCTGATGTTTTTTTTATCCATTTATCTCTAGAGTTAAAAAACTAAATTAAAAGTATCTGTAAGATCAAGCTCAACTGACAAATGACGAAATTATTAAGTTGAATACTACGTCCTGGATTAGAACTCGGGATCTCACAGTTGGGTGCGAGTTTCTTTGCCATGCAATTTTGTTGATTTTAATTAATGGTCTTAAAATTTGATTATTTTCTCAATTTTGGTGCCTCTTGACTTTGATAATTTGTTCTGTCAAAAAAAAAACTTAGATGTTTTCTATGTATTTGATTGATCTATAATAAGATTACAATTTACAGGTATAGCCACTAGAAATTTATTTATAATATATAACATTGTCAACATTTAACAAAAATAAAAAATAAATATTAAATTTGGTCGTAAATCTTGACTGGGTATATTGCAAACCAGTAATATGTTTTCTGCAAAACGATACTTCATTGTTACGATTTTGTCAAGCAATGTTAACTATTAAATTGGGTACCAAGCAGATGAAGACTTCAGGGAGTTTGTAGAAAAGGTACCTAAGGGTTGTAGAATCACAATGGTATCAGATTCTTGTCACAGTGGTGGATTGCTTGAAGCAGCAAAGGAGCAAATAGGAGAGAGCACAAAGGAAGGAGGCCAACTTTCATCCTCAGGCTTTATATTCCAAAACTTCCTTCACAGAACTGTCAATGATACCATCAAGAATGACATTAGAGATGAAACTCATCATCAGGAATACAGCTATGTGAAGAATAGGTCTTTGCCTGTTCTAACTCTTATAGACATGCTAAAGGTGAAAACTGGGCAAGATGATATAGATATTGGAAAACTAAGACCTACACTTTTTTATATCTTCGGAGAAGACGCTAGTCCTAAAGTGAAGCAGTTCATGAAGTTTATCTTAAACAAATTTCAATATGGAGATGGTGAGAGTGGAGGCCATAGTGGAATTTTGGGCCTGGTTAGCAATCTTGCACAAGGGCTTCTCAAACATAATCTGAATGAGAGTGACGAGGAATACGAAAATCCTGTTGGGAATGCAGAAGAAGAATATGCAACATCAACTAAACGCAACTTTGTTGATAGTGGAGTTCTACTGAGCGGTTGCCAAACTGACCAAACTTCAGCAGATGCAAGTCCTGATGGAAATTCGAAGGAAGCTTATGGAGCATTTAGCAATGCCATACAAGCTGTAATTGCAGAGACTGATGGTGTAGTTACACATCGAGAGCTTATCTTGAAGGCTAGGAAGAAACTTAAGAGGCAGGGTTACACTCAGAAGCCTGGACTTTATTGTAGTGACGACAATGTTGATTCTCCTTTTATTTGCTGATTTCATAGTGATACAACTTATGTTGGTTTGCAAGTACTTTTGAGTATGGGACAATTCATGTTGCACAAAAGAAATATATATTTTATCGATTGTTTAGTTGGCAATGTGTAGTAGATGACACAATTGAGTTCATATATCATCATATGTGAAGGGGAAGTCATCTATAGTATTTCCCTTTGTCAATGATCATCCATATAGATATACAATTTTGAATTATAAAAAAAATTGGACAATATAATTAAAAGATTGAAAAGGACTTTGCGCAAAAAATCAGCAACAAGCAAGCTTAAGCCTTTTCCTAAAACAAAAACTGCTTGTGAACTTCAAAAGAGAGCCACGTCTGGTATCTCAGGTCAATCATCGATTACAACCCATGTTAAACCTACAGATGGTGTCAAAAGCAAATATATATTAGTATACGCGTCACCTTGGAAAAAGAATTAGAGCAACATTCAAACAGAAGTCTATGTCATCATTGTAACTAAGAATAGTTACCAATAAAAATGAATGTTCAGTTTTTAGTGTTGAAGTCAATGTTTTAAAAACCGACTGGGTCATCTACTCGGTAGGGTACTATGTCACTGGTCGAACCAAGGGATCATTGGTCAAACCGGACGACTTGGTCATACCACTCGTTCACTATAAAAAGTTTGTCTTTGTATTGAACCGAATGACTCAATCTCTAAAACAATTCTAAATAAATTAATAACACCTATAAAATGTATAAAAAACACCAAACAAATTAACATAAATGGACAACATACTATATTTACCAATATTCAAAGAAAATATCACATATTGACCTATACTAGTTCAAATAAGATGTTCTTAATGTCATTTGAAAGCTAATAAGTAGATCAACAACTCTATTATATATAGGAAAACCAAATTCGACCTCTAACGTAAAAAAATCTATTACAAGTTTAAGGTGTGATATTGTACTTGTTGATCATATCACTACTTATGGTGACAATATCTTTAGTTATGAATATTATTTCAAGATAAAACTTGTGTTATTTGAAAGTTAGAAATAATGTCTATAATTCATGATTGAATGAGAGAAAATGACAGAGACATATCGTGAAACTGTGTCTGAACACTACACTATGGAGTCGATTTTATATATGCTCAAGGCAATAAATACACAAAAATGAATAAAAGAGATGCTATCCCTATTTACATGATATGATATAATATGCAATAGATACAAAAATCATAAATGCAATTTCAACACTCCCCCTCAAGTTGGAGCATATAAATCATATGCACCAAGCTTGTTACATATATAACTTATTTGACAACCTCTAAGGATTTAGTGAAGACATACGTCGATTGATCATTGGAATTAGCAAAGCTAGTGGTGATGTCGTCTGATTCGATCTTCTCCCTTTCAAAGTGACAATCTATCTCAATATGTTTGGTCCTCTCATGAAAATCCAAATTAGAGGCAATATACAATGTTGCTTGATTTTCACAGATTAATGTCATTTGTGTTGCCTATTCAAACGGAAGCTTTTTGAGTAACTGTTTCAACCAAATGAGTTCACAAGTCACTAATGCCATAGCCTTGTATTTAGCTTCAGCGTTGGATCTTGCAACCACACTTTGTTTCTTACTCTTCCAAAATATTAAATTTCCTCCAACAAGTACACAAAACCCAGAAGTGGATCGCTTATCAATGGGTGAGCCTGCCAATCGACATCTGAATAACCAATTATCCGAGTATGTTCTCTGTTTTCATAAATTAGACATTTTCCTGATGCACCTTTAATGTATTTCAAGATTCGTATCACAGCATCCCAGTGTTCTTGGAAAGGAAAGTTTAAGAATTGGCTTATCAAATTGATGGGAAAAGAAATGTATGGACGGGTGATTGAGGTTGTTTAATTTATCAACCAATCTTCTATATCTCCCTGAATTTGAAAATGGCTTCCCGTAATTAGGTAGAATTTTGACATTTGGATCCATAGGAGTATCAATCGACTTGACATTCAATAAACCAGTCTCTTCAAGGATATCCAAGGCATATTTCCTTTGTGAAATTACTAAGCCGTCCTTGGATTGGGCTACCTCAATACACAAGAAGTAACAAAATTTGCCAAGATCTTTAGTTTGAAACTAATGAGATAAATGTTGTAGAGTTTGCCCTACTGATCACTACTAGTTATGATAATATCATTTACATAAACAATCAAGTAAATGCACCCTTTAGCTAAGTGGCAATAAAACACATAATGATCGGCTTCGCTTCAAATCATACCAAATTGTTGCACTATTGTGCTAAATCTGTCAAACCAAGCCCAAGAAGACTGTTTAAGACCATAGAGAGACCTGTGAAGTCGAAAAACCATGGTAGATAACCCTTCTTGAGCAACAAACTCAGGTCGTTGCTCCATATACACTACCTCTTCAAGGTCACCATGCAAAAAAGCATTTTTAATGTCAAGTTGGTGCAGAGGCCAATGTCTGATGGCTGCAATAGAGAGGATGAGTCTAACAGAGGCCATCTTAGCCACGGGTGAGAAAGTATCACTGTAATCGAAGCCAAAAATTTGAGTGTACCCCTTTGCCACCAAACGAACTTTAAGCGATCAATCTTACCGTCAGAACCAACCTTCACCGTATAAAGCCAACGATAGCCTACTAAAGACTTTCTAGATGGTAAAGGAACCAATTGCCAAGTACCACTACTCTAAAATGCACACATCTCGTCAATCATTGCTTGCCTCCACTCTGGGTGGGATAAAGCTTCACCTGGATATTTAGGAATAGAAAACAGAAGACAGGGAAGACAAGCAAATATAATACAAAAGAAAAAGACTATGGTAACTCAAACCACTGTAATTAGGGGATGAGTTATGAGTAGGGTGTATACCTTTACGAATAGCACTGGGAATATCAAATGTCGGATCCAATAAACGAGGTGGCGGTGGAGGAGCGTATGGAATGACCTCGGTAACAAAAACGTGTGTAGGTACATGTACAACTGATGGTGGTTGACGACGACAGTATGTCTAAAGAGGTTGGAGGATCAACATGAGGAGTCTCAGGTGGGACAACAAGAGGGTCCAACAGAGGTATCTCATGTGGGACATACGTAATAGACTCTAGTGGTAAAAGAGCATGTGAAACAGACTCTAGTGGGTCCACAAGAATGGTGGCAGACAAAAAGTGAGGAAGTGACTTATAGTATGTAACAGACTCAAAAAATGGGTCATCAATCGATATGAAATATCATCAAATATTAGGAGAATAACAACGATAACCTTTTTAGGGCCGATAATAACCAAGAAAGACACATTTTAGTGATCAAACTGAAAGTTTGTCAAAACCAGGAGTGAGATTATGGACAAAACATGTAGACTCGAAGACACGAGGAGGAAGTGAGTGAAGAGGAGTATGAGGAAGTGAGTGAAGTTTGTAATCAACGACAGATATAGCATCTTGTTAGAACAGCATCACCCCAAACACGAGATGGTACATTACCATGAAGATGAAGAGTACGAATGAGTTCAATAAGATGCCGATTTTTACGTTTGCTGTCCCCTTTTGTTGAGGTGTATCAGCACAAGATGTTTGATGAAGAATGCCGTTAGAGGCTATAAAATTTTAAAATTGATGGGATAGATATTCACGAGCATTATCACTCAGCAAAATGCAAATGGACATACTAACTTGAGTTTTAATTTCCTTATAAAATTGCTCAAAAATAGAAAATAATTCAAACTTATTTTTCATTAAAAATAACCACGTACAACGGAAAAAATATCGATGAATGTAACAAAATATCTACATTCAAGAGTGGAAATAATACGAGAAGAACCCTATACATGTTAGTGAACTAAAGTAAACGAGAACGAAGCTCGTTTAATGGCTCGATCAGGGAAATGACTACGAGTGTGTTTCCCTAACTGACACGACTCACAATATAAGCTAGATAATTTGGACAAATTAGGTACAAACTATTGAAGGGAAGACTCGAATAATCTAACTGAGGATGTATAGTAAGAGGAGAGAATTTGTGGTAGAGCACGTTGTTGATGGGTTTGAGAGATAACAGAGGCCATTAGACTCGCATTTGACATCAATTTGTCGTCCCGAAATTCGATCTTGCAGAGTAAGATTGCAATTAGTAAAGGTGATAAGACAATCATGAGAACAAATCAATCGTCCGGTAGAAATTAAATTAAATGGACATCCAGGCACGTAAAGGACATATGTAACTGACAAAGAACGGAGGATTTGGACAGCGTCAATCCCTTGGGACTGTGTTTCGGAACCATTGGCTGAGACTACTCTAGGTAAATAACCAAATGTAGTAAGAAAGTATAAAAGAGCCTTATTGCCAGTAAAGGTGAGTTGCAAACAGGTGAACTACCAGTTTGTGCAGCTAAAACAGCGGAACCGAAGTTCTGACGATACTCTATCCACCAAAGAAAATCTTCATAAGTAGTCATAATCAGTAAGCAGTTACGGAAAACTAGCAGCGAAATAGTAGCAAGAGAAGCAAAAAATGTGTTTTTTTTTTTTTTGGCGATAAACAGTACAGCACGAGATAAACAACACTGCATGATGCAGTGAACAGTGCAGTGAGTGATTTGCTGGAAAAATGAACACAACGGTGGAGAAAGGGGTAAACCGGAATTGGGACACGGTTTACCGGAAAAAAATTCTCACACAAGGACAGTGGATCCACCGGATAATCACGATATATGGTTGTCTCTCAATAGGCTCTAGATATCATGTTGAATGAGAGAAAATAAGAGACATGGTGAAACCATGTATCTGAACTACACATCGGAGCCGGTTTTATATAGGTTCAAGGCAATAAATACAAAAAATAAATATAGAAAATACTATCCAACTTTACATGATATGGTATGCAATAAATACAAAGATCATAAATGTATTTTCAACAATATAAATACCATGAAGGTAAATAAAATTATTTTTAAGTCATTATTGCTCAAAGTTATCTATCATTTGTGTTCAACATTTAAAATATCACACTTAAAGAAACTCTCTTAAACTTTATTATTAAAATCTCACAATGAAAAATTGACTGCCTTATGTTCTCCTCTTCTCCTATAAGGAGTGCACCATCAAACATAAGCGATATCCAAGTGTAAGAAGAAATTTCATGATAGGCCTAGTTATTTATTGGCCTAGAGCAAATTATTTCAATTTTTTATTTACTAATTAAAAAATGAAATAACAATTGGACAGTCCCGAACCAGTTCACTAAATTGGCCCAGTCACGGTTTACACCGGTTATGACTCAGTTCTCACCGGATCAATCGCATGTCCGATCTGATAGACCACTCAAGCCGGTCATACACCAGGTTCCCAGTCCGACCGGCCAGTCTGAGTTGGGTTTTGAAACACTGGTTCAAGTCTTCAAAGTGAACAAAATCCTTTCTGCTTTGGCATGAGTTTTATCGTGGCAAAAAAATAAAAGGAAAGAAAAACAGTATTCCTCTTATGTGGATTGTTCTGTACAGATTATTAGACCTGTTTTTCAAACCTGCTTATAAATTTGCAGAGCACCCTCATAAAGAAAGAAACCATAGCCACATTTTAGTGTCAACTTTGTCACAATACTACATACACAAGTCTAGCCAAAAAAAGGTCATATAGAAGTAATAAGTGCTCTTCGATGTTAAAAACCAGTTCAAAAATCGGTATTTTTTAAAACATCAGAGCATAATGTCAATTTTAATGGAAAATATTTTCATTTTCTTCTATGAAAGTAAATCATGAAAGCAATTCCATAATGCGCAGGTGTACTTTTAAGAAAAGGTGGTAAGGGAGGAGAGACGAAGAAAGAAACCTTGAAGCACAGTTTTTACTGCTGCATTCGGGACAAGAAGCCCAACTATATGTTTGTCATCTGTTGTAGTTTCAACACGAACAATGCGTAACCTCTTGTGTATTTGCCGGGCCTGTACATATTTTTATTTGCAGTTAAAAATCTTTTGCATGATAAAATAATAATTAGATTTTAAGCAAGGTATAATAATGCTCCAATGATTATACAATCCACCAGAGGCCCAACAGAAAAAGAAAACTTCTCAATTCCAAGGTTACTAAAAAAAGTTAGCTATATCATGTTATATTACAACAAAAGCTATCTATTACAATTTTCACACTGCCAACATCACCAATTCAAAACTCAAATAATCAGATCTGAAAGATAGCACGAAGTGACAAATTGATGCATGAATTAATAATGTTAGCATTCATAGAATATGTTCTTTCTCGTGAATATTTAAGAGCTGGTGAAATACCTGCTTAGAAAGAGCCATTTGTATGCTACCCCAAACAGGAAGAATGACACCACCTAAGACATTTACTTCCTGTAGCCTTGAGCCAACTGTACAAAAGTTGCCAAGCTTGCAATTGGGACCATGCATGCACTGACAACAAAGGTAAGAAGTCAAAATGAGAGATAATGTGAATTTGAAAAATCTACATATTTTCTCACCTCATAACTAAACAGGTGTGTGCACACCGACATACATTTAGCACACATGCACTGATAGATGAGGATATAAATGCTATAGATGATACAACACGGTAGAAAATACAATTTATCTACAACCGCTAATAAATGCATGGTTTAGTTCCATGTGTGCCAATTAGACCACAAGTTCAAAACAGAGATAGAAAGAGATAATGAAAAGGGGAACATGTGTCACTAAGGGGTTGGGAAAGTGTGACATCGGTAATCATTTGGGAATGAAGATATTGGTTGGGCATATATGCTAGTCTAGGGAGGATAACCCAATCGTTCTGTTTTTGTTAGGACTTAGATTAGTAGAATTAGTTACTAGAAGTTAGTTGGTTATGAGGTAATTAGGAATAATGTGTATAAATAGGAAGCTATGTAGTTAGTTTGAGACATCTTGGAATATTGTAATCAATTGTTAAATAGAGTATAGTCTCTATTATGAAGGGGAAACCCTTGGAGGAGAGTATTCT
Source organism: Cicer yamashitae (assembly GCA_037974755.1). Lineage (NCBI taxonomy): Eukaryota > Viridiplantae > Streptophyta > Magnoliopsida > Fabales > Fabaceae > Cicer > Cicer yamashitae. The sequence continues at coordinate 39,793,137 of JBBPBQ010000003.1, forward strand.
CTCATATTAGTTCTCATTCTTTTTTAATGCAAGTGTTCTTCCTCTAATTTTTTTGAAATCCAATTTCTGGGTTCTTTAACAGTTTCATTATTTTTTCTACTGCTTTGTTCTGTTTTGTGGTTTCGATAATCAGATTTGTCTCATTTGTAAGCTAATCTCTTACTGCAAGGGATTATTCCCATTCTTAATAGTTCAACATGTACTCTGTTCCTATCAGTTTCCTTGCACGAAGTTACAAATACGAGAAATAACTTATGCTACATATACCTGTTTGGATGAAGCTTCGTAATCATCTTCCCATCCAGTTTGAGCAACCTCTAAAGATGAAACTCTTGAATATTTTCTTGTTAATTCTGCCAGATGCATATCCCTATAATTGCAAGATGGAAAATGGGTAAACAAGAAAATTAAACTAAAAGAAGGCCAAGTAACTGAAATGCATACCGAGGTGATTCTCCAGTACCAGGACGAACTATCTTATACATAGCCGAATCAGAACTGGAACAGAAAGAAGAACAAACAAAATGACATCAGTAAATGAAAGGAAAGCTTTACTATGTATTTGACTGGGAATTGTGTCGCCTCAATATCTACGGATGCATGTATTTTATGTATTAATAAATTGCGAGAGTGATTACTCACATAAGCATAAATACATATATTTTAATAATTTATTTATCTCTGATCCTTTCGTAGTATCAGAAGAAATTTATCCCTTTGAGCCCTTATCTTTTTATCTCAGTGTTAAACGCCTTTATTCAATACATTCCAATAGATATTGCCACAATCCATATTTTTCTATACTTAATATAATCTTCTAGCTGGAGAGATGAGAAATAAATAAATTAATTAATAAATGGACCGCTAAAGCTGTGAAAGCAAGTATTGAAGCAAATTACTTGCATTTCAATAGAGGTAAATACAGAACATGAAATGTAAAATTTAGTAAAAAAGTTATACTGATTCTAGTTTTGGGGTGAAAATCTAATCTAGGGTACGTCAAATACAGTGACAAAGAAATAGAGATACATGTAAAGTATAGGATTCAAGTGAGGTAGATAAATAGAGCAATAATTCAAGTGTAATTTTATTCTGATAGAAAAGAGCCACTCAAGCTTACAGAAAATTTACCATACTAGTTACAACTATAAAACAAGCAATGTTACATGGAACTAAATGTTGGGCAATAAATAGTCAATGAGAATGAGATTCAGTAAATGCTGGAAAAAATAAACTAACTCTTAATTTTATTGACTCATTAATGACCATCTTTTAATCCCATATAATTTTTGTGTGAAAAAAATTCTTTAAGCTTGAATAACTCTTATGAATCTTTTCTATCACAAACAGAACTTCATTTATATACCCTACTTAAATACTATATAGTTTGTTGCATTTCCCTCTATTTATCTGTCATTTATGTGATATGATGAAATCAAGATTTTAACATCTCAGCTAGTACTTTATTTTATTACAGTTTGAAAAAATTTATTGGATGCTTAGAAAGTTACACTCTATTGTTCATAAAGGAAGGTGGCTCAGAAGCCTAGAGAGAATCCACTCTCAATATCTCAAATGATAACACTCAATTTTATAAACTTCAAGATGATATTACATGGATGTATTGGCCCTATTTATATTAATCTTAGAGACCAATTTACATCTGAAATAGTGGTAGTAATTAATGGCATAAATGGAAACACAATCTAGTAAAAATGGAGATTGTCAAACATAGTGGCTTGATTGGCATAAATTCAACAATAGGGTGGTGGCAATGATGAAACTAGCATACTAGGATGGTGCATATGCAGTTCTGTATCAGAAAGATCGCCTCAATGAACATATTAAACTTTGGGCAATGCTCTCCCAACCCCCCAAAAATCTCGGTGTTTTTCCGGATTTTGGAATCCAATAGTGTAAAACACCAATTCGGTAGTAAAAAATGAGATTAATGATTTTATCGGAAGCTCCAATCCAGTAGTGTTTTTTACACATTTTGAGTAAACATTGGGGGGTGGATAAGCAACCGCCTTATATATTGTCTAGCATCTATGACATAACACGAATACCGAAGAAAATGAATACACACACTCACAATCCACCTGAACGGCCAAACCATGAGTAGAAACCAGCACAGAAATCCAGGTGACTAACAAACAACTCCAAATGTACAACAAAATAAGAGAAACATGAAAGAAAGAGAGAAAGCAAAACAAGCATATTAAGCTAACTACATCTTTCTTTTAGAGTTGCCATGCATAAGTGAAAATAAAACTAGCTCATATCATTAAAAATAAAAAACTCACTCCCAAACCCAACAGAAAGTGATGCCTGATACTTGAACTAAATTTGCATTCATTGAAATCGAATAGTTTATATAACAAGTAGACAAAAACCAGAAATGATACCCTTGAAATGCTAAAATAATATGACGTTTTCCCAACCACTCCCTCTTGGACTTGTAGAAGCCGTCACCCGATGAACCAAATCCAGCCTTCTGCTTTTCATTCAGCATGGTATTTGCCAACTGACGTGTAAATAATATCAGCAAAATATGTCTTTTAGAATAAAGCACAATTTAATTAGGACATCTGAGAAAGCATATGCACCTCCCATGAAACTCCACGATCCAAGATGAATGTGAACAGAACAGTTGAAGCCCCACTCATTTGATCAACATAGACTGTCTGCATCAAAGGAAAGTCATCTTCAGTCTCAAATTTTCTATTCAAGTAACATATGCAAATGATTGGCAGCAACAAGAAGTTTAGGGCAAAAAAAAAAATTACCTTTGGAGTCCCTTGCAGTTCAATGACATTAGCTTTCAAGTCAACAATGCCTGTATCAAGGTTACCTTCAATGCGAGCTTTTTGAATAAGAAGATCGAAGATATTCAAAAATAACTCAAATAGCCTGTTGATACAAAAACATTTAGTGTATTGAACCAAATGCTGAAAGTAGAAGCATTTAATTCACAAAATACAAACCTATTCTGAGTCTCAGGAGCTATTCCCAAGATCCGATTGAGAAATCGTCCAATATCATGCATATCATTATCATTAATGTGGATAGATAACCATCCAGGATCGTTATCATCTCCTATATATATAAGAAGACAACATTTAATAATGAGGAAAATCACAAGGAATGTGGTATCTTGAACTATACAACAGTCAATGATGAAACCTAATATGCATTTTGATTAGACATCACCATTATTATATAACTGTTCAATCTAATATTAGACAAAGGAAAATAATGAATTACCAAGAATTGTGTCCCTAAACATTCCAACAGAAACAAGAGCAGCTTTTGCCTGCATAATAAAACCTTGGATTGTGTCTGGTTTGTCAGATAAGCATCCTGGAGGTACAACAGGAAGAGGTTCCTACATAGTTAAATCAGTAGATGGATTTGAGTCTTTCATTTTCTATTAAACTTGAATTGTCAATATGCACAATTTTCATTTTCAATGAAAATTAGATACCAGCTCCATTATTCCTCGGTACAAATTCATCAGAGCCCTCTTCCCATAAGCACTGTCATAATTATAAGCACTTAACGAAGGTCCAGCCCTGTAATGCACTCGGGAACCACATCAGCTATGTTAAAATATATTCATGTTGGCTCACTTACAACACAAAACTGATGAATCCAACTTACCTGCGATCCCCCTGAGTCAAAGCCCCAAGGGATTCTAATCTCTTAGCAACAGCTGATGCAAATCGGCGCTCTCCACCAAGGTTCGTAAATAGTAACCTGAAGAACAGTTGCAAGGATAAGAAATTGGGTCAAACATGTGTAGCATCTAGGTAGAGTATATCAACAACACCTGTCACTGCAACCATACTAAATCAGATCTAAACTGCTGCCAACTTAGCTTGAAAAGATTGCCGCGTCATGCCATCTTACAGTTCACACCTGATAGAAATCTTGGGCTGAATGATTTAAAGGGTTCAGATAAGGTTCAAACCTACATAGAAAGTATATTCTAGATGGAAGTGGGGACAATGAGGGAATTTTCTGCCATGGGGAGTTAGTGACGTGAACATCCGGCTGAGCTAGTGGGCATCATGAAAGAAGGGTAGAGAGTAGGAGAGGCAGTTTTTGGGGAAACACAAATTGAATAGCATCTCAGAGGATCCTTTGACTCTGCAAAGAGAATTGTACTCTCTGGGTGCCATTAATAAAATCATTCCCATTTTCCTGTTCTTTCTTAGTAAATATACCATTTTCTATATTCCCTCTCCCTGGTATCTGTCTTTGTATAGGATTATTGTATAGGCATATCATATCATCATGTAAATCGAAATAGTATCTCCTTTATTTATTATCCTTAGTCAATATAAAATCGACCTCATTGTGTAGTTTAGAAACACGACTTCACCATATGCTTTTCTCTTTTTCTCTCGTTAAACAGTATCTATCAACACCAATCATATAATTCTTTGGCCAAGCTAGACAGCACATTCTTCTAATATTTGTGGTGAGGCAAGTCTGAGACTTGATTGACAGGATAGCATGGGGTACAGCAAGGTGATGTATCTCCTTACATTCTGAGAAAAATGTTCACTTGGGGGCAAGCAAACAGGTAGTGAATGTATAGCATTATAAAAAAAGCAAATTAATCAATAATGCATAGTGACCTGTATTCTGGTGCCGAGACTTGATTTGATCTATGAGTTCTGCCAAACTGCTGAATTGCTCGGTCGGCACTCCATGGAAGTTCTAGAGTTACATGAACCCTTCTTTTCTGTTTTGTAAAGATCAAAGAGAACAAAACAACAAGAGAAACATAACAATTGTAAAATTCAAAATATAATATCATTTGTTTCTGAGCAGAATATTTGCAAAAGCCATCAAAATAATAGGACAGAAAAAGCTGCTGATAAAAGGGATGGAAATATTTTCAAACAGTTTGATTACCTGATTTCTCACTCTTCTGTCTGCCTGCAATGAAACTCCAGCTGATCCAGCTTCGGAGATAATAGCCACTAACTTCTTAGCTTCCATAAAGAGCTGTTTTTCATGCATGTTGACCATCTCGGCAGAGACATCTTTTCTAAAGGAAAAAAACACAACTATGCTAGAACCAAACAATGTTTATAAATAACATAAGGAGACATTTTGCAACTCACGTATTTCGAGTTTTATAAACCACACCCATTCCACTAGAGGCCCTCACAAGCATTCCTTTCCTTCCAGTAATCTCTGCAACTTTGTCAGGGCCTCCTAACTGCGTCAAAAATTCATTTATAGAACCAGTAAAAGAACTATACTTCGGCATTTAACATTAGTTGCACAGAGCATAAAATCGCTACAACAGACATCTTTTCATAGCAGTTACTTTCTTAATTGTTATGGGACTGGCATTGACCAGCAACTATACTTGAAAAGCATATTTTGCAAGGTTCAAATTGTCATCTGCCTGGTTACAGTTAACAAAATGCTGTTAAAAAGGAATGTACCTTTCAAGAGGGAGGTGAGAATAAATTAACGAATGATCATTACCTGGTCAATAATATCATCCAAGGGATTGTTTGGAAGATCCAAAGCACGAATCATCTCTAATATTTTTTTCTTGCAATCCATGGCTGTTTCATAACTGCAGCAAGCTCATGAAAATATTTATCACTGCCATACACTTTTTTATTCTAACTATTTGTGCCCTAATTTTTGTTGATTTAAGATATGGTGGCTTACAGCTGTTATTAAAGCTAGTTATCAAACATATAATGATAAATTGTGCCATTGAAACCAGAGTGCTAAACTAAAACAAATTTATCCAAGTTCTAAACCTCTTCTGGAGTTCAATCATGTTAGTTCCAGGGAGATATTCATTGGTTTTATCCTTGCACAAATGACATGCCCATTCTTTGAGAACAAAATTGCCAATTGGAGGCACCAAGCATGATTGATGAGAAAATTTACCACAGAGGGAACATTGCAACAAGTTTTCCCTTTCCTGCACAGAAAAATAAGTAAATCCTATACCCATAGCATCAAGGCAATTCAAGAATGCTTTTTCAGAGAATAATTAAATAAAAATTACCTCTTCAGTACTGCAAATTTCACATTTCTGAAACTCATCATAATCAGAGTCAGAAGATTCAAGACCAGAGGCAGCTGCATCAAATCAATGGTAAAATCAAATGGTTCTCAATTCTCACGACGAGTTTTACAACTTTAAAAGAATTTAACAGTTCCTCACAACAACATGCATGTGCGCATGTATAATAACTCCTAATGATAACAAGAACAATACCAGAATAACAAAAAAGGGTGGATTTTTTTTTGTTTGCCCAAGGCAACTTTTGTACAAAAGAGAAATGCTTGTTAATCTATTATAACGTGGGACAGAAAACTCACCACTTTCATCCCCTTCTGGTCCATAATCCGAATCAGAAGATTCAGGAGCAGAGGCAGCTGCATCAACCCAATGGTGAAATCAAAAAGGTTTCGTGCAACGTTGCAAAACTTTACATATTATCAATAAGATGCCTTCTTATAGCAGCTCTTCACAAACCACAACATTTAATTACTTATTAATATAAACAACAGTTCTTATTCTTAATAATAAGCAATGACATGCCAAATTGTCCCAAATAGGCTAAAATGCACTGTACTCAACTATGACAGAAAATGCACCAATTTCTACCTCTTGCGGTGACAGCACACAATAAATTTAAAAGGGAGAGTGACCAAAAGAACAGACCGTGGTCTCCAAAATTTATTTACCCAATTTAATTCAAGGAAAAAAGTCCCTAGTGCTTTGTTGTGCTTCGGTTCAGATCAATTCCATATCCTCCACTATTTCACATATATTCTCTTTTAGTAAATTCTTTCATTGCATAAGGATGACAAAAGAATTATAGAATTTAAAAACCAAATAACTGTATTTTTATAAATTGAATATTTTTTTAATAACAATATAGTTGGCCGGCACCCTTTTTCACCCATATAAAGGCTGAGAGTAAGTCTGCATTAATGCTTTAGGAGAAAGGGTTGCCATATGCACGCATAAGACAAAGAATGATAGATGCAAAAGATTAATCAAAATTTGCATGAAACTCACCACTTTCAGATTCTTCATCACTGTCAGCATCACTAGGAGGCTGCCACTTAGCTACTTTTCTGACTCTAGATTTTGCTGAAACGTCGGGACTTGCCAAGTGCCTCTTCCTTTGAAGCTCCTTTACACCATCATCTACTATAATAGAATTGAAATAAAAACTAATAATTGCAAAATAATGAAAATAAATGAAATGTTTATATCAAAACATGGCATGTAGATACCTGGGGGAAGTTCAGGCTTTTTAGGCAATGGGTAATTTTCTTCAACAAATTTTAGCAGCAACTCACGAGGTCCAGAAACAAAGTCATCAAGTTCAAAGCCCTACCCATAGCAAAAACCAAAAATAAAAAAGAAATAAAGCAACTGAAATGCAGAAAAAAAATATTTATATGAAATGAAAAAGGATCCAAATACACACGTATTTTGAAACAGCTTCCTCCGTCCTTGCTTCCCCCGTACTCTGCAGACCTATGACTACACACTTATCTTCCATTAATGCTTGTTTCACCAGTCTCACCACTGTAGGGACTTTAGCAGACATACATAAGTGTCTAAAGAAGCGCTGCAGTTTTACAAGGAAAAGGGACAATCCAAAAACCTCAGTAAATAAATATTAAATGTCTAATATACATGAAGAACTTGTCTCAAGGCACGAACTTAGACTTAATACCTGGTGGCTTGCCCAGTATAATCTCCATAGTTGTCTACTATTAGGTTTCTCGGGTAGGAAGGCTATGGCAGACTGCAATTTCTTACGCAAATCTACCCAAATTTCTGTAGCCTTTTTATAAGCGTCCTACAAAATTTGATAAAAACATACATCATTGGATGCACATACTGAGTTCAAAAGAAATTTGATAAGAACATACATCACCATATGAGAATACTGAATTCAAAAGACAAATAAATGGGTTATACAAAACATAGACAACTGTAATTTGATAATTATATGAAAACAGACAACTTTTGTAGATGCTGAAGAATGAAGATTGATGCATGCACGTCTCCTTTGTAAAAGGCCACCTAACCTTTCATCCTTCAATAAATGTATGCATAATTATAGCCTCTTTCTGGAGGTCCAATACAAAATAAATTGCTTCTCAACACCAAATGTTTTGTATTCATGTGCCTTCATTCAGTCTCATAACATGGTCTCTACACCATTGTTATTGTAGTCCTTGAGACTCTCCGAAAAGTTCTCCAAAGTTTTCAAACATTCGCCAACTAATTAATTGGTGGTGGTTTAGTTTCTCCACCACCATGAGACTATAAACCTTGTTCATTGTTCCCAATCCTTTCATCTTAGCCACAGAGGAGCCTGACTTAGTATTGCAAGTTGAGCAGAAGAGAAAATGCAAGAAAGTAATGAAAAGTCTAAGAAATTTGGAGTTTTAGAGAATATTCCTGAGACTTAATCTATTAACTTCAAATAAATTTACAGAATGAGTGATATGCAGGCTTATTTCAGATCAGTTAGATCTGAATTACCTAACAGATAACGATGTCAAAATTCTATTATAACAAAGTTGTTACATAGCTTAATAAACACAACTGATATAGCAATTAAAGACACTCCAAATTAAAACTCTTTGCATACACATTGACTATCATAAGACAACAATCTATCATTGACCTTTGGTTGATTAAAATTACACCCTTTTGAGGTAGATGATCCATAAAAGACAATGGAAATTACTAGAGTACTATCTACTCTAAGTTAGCTTAACAATGGGTGCACAACCACCAGGATTGTACTCCTGTGATTGATTTAATGTGTGAGCAATTACCACATAAGTGACTTTGGGCGATTGTGGTACACGAACAGTCTTCCGAGGTTGGCAATTGATTATCAATACCATTGCTGCCAATGCTTTTGAGATCAACCCATCACTACTCAATGTACTGATGCAAAATAAATTTACCTGCACCGACATTGAAGGCAGAATAGCAATATCCTTCACCAAGAAGAGAAAGTGCTGGCAACTGATAATCAATCTGTTGCTGCCAATGCTTTTGAGATCAACCCATCACTTGTCAATGTATTAAAGTAAAATTAATTTAGCTATGCTGAAATTGAAGGTGTAGAAGTCTTCACCAAGAAGATAAAGTGGAAGGAAGATGAAATAATAGGATTGACTGATTATTGCGGTTCTATTCTTCAAAGGAAGTTGCCTCTCAAGCTCAAGGATCTTGGAAACTTTACTATTCTCTGCGCTATAGGGAACATAATTATCAGAAAAGCGCTTAGCAACTTAGATACCTAATTAACTTCTCAGAGAACTATCTTGTTTGTGAAGTCATTTTATGGCTCCAAATTCGTGAAGACAGGCAGAAAGCTTTTTTGAGTTGCTTGATTCTCTTGTAGAGGAGATCGGAGAAGAAAGAGTTGTTTGAGTTATCAAAGATAACCCACTGCATGAGTTGATGTTTGAATACATTGAAAAGCTTCCCATGATAAAGACGACAAAACGAAGGAGAACTAATCTTGTCTAGTTTATCTACAGCCATTCTAGTACCTTGTTGAGACCTTTCTCAAACAATACGGATTTGATGAGCCATGAAAATATTAAATTTTTTACATCCTTTCTATCATTAAAAAATCTTCGTAAAGTGAAAGCAAATCTTAGAAGGATGTTTACTTATAATGAATGGACCAAGTTGTGTACCGATGCTTTGATACCAATTTAATAGAACCAACACCCAAAGTCACTGAAACTGATGAAACTATATTGACAAAAACTCAAAGAGTCCTCTTACAAAATGGATGGAACAATGATGGAATACAATGGTTGAAGGGATAATTGATAAGTATCCAAGCACTTTGTGAACCTTCCTTTAAAAGCTAGCTATAAGAAGGAAGAACCAAACTAGATAAATACTCCACTGAGCATCCAATACTACTCGATGTGGGACTTAAGCACCCCATAATACCCAAACATTTATCAAAGTACCGCCTTTGAGGGCCGATGTCATGGCGGTTGCACTCTATGACGCTTTATTGGCCTTTCTAGTCATCCCCTCCGTAGGAGGCTCTTTCCTAGACACCGACAATCAACTCTAATACCATTTGATAATTACCCAAGGAATTTGGAAACCCTCCCTTAAAAGCTACCAATCAGGGGAGAACGACCAAACCACTTAAATACTCCACCGAGCATTTTGTACCACTCTGTGGGACTTAGGCACCCCATAATACCCAAGTCCCTATCAAAGGCTAAGGGAAGGCAGGCGAAAAAGTTGTCGTTGTTCCTTCATTTTGGAGTTAAGAAGTTTATAGCCTCAAAGTCATGGTTCCTCTTGTTCTAGTGCTCCGTCTTGTGGTCAGTGAAAGAATATCAGCCACGGGCCATGAAGAAATGGAGAAGGTAAAAGAAGCAATTATGACATAAGAGTTCTGGTTTGGATGCCATGATATCAACTGCTATAGTACTATTCAAGGCATGTCGAGGTGCAACTATCCCATTCCAGCATGATAATGAACATTCTTCCACAAACATTTGGGAGTGGAGAGCCTTCACTCCACTCCATGCCAGCACAAGCCAGCAACTATTGACTATTAGTTTGTTGATGGAATTGTGTTTTCTTATTTTAATTATCTACAGAGGATATTATTGAAATGAAATAACAAGTAATGGTAATTAGTATTTACAAAGCAAGACAATTACCACTTCAGAATACAGTAAAGAGTAGTCATCAATATGCTCAAAGAAATTAGACAGTTATACCATCATTTTATCTTCCAATGGTGCTTCAGTAATTTCAAACTCAGCACCCTTGTAGCTAAGGGTACGACATAAATACATCCCCCTGAAGTTAGAAAAATTCAGCAGAATAATGTAAATATAACATATGCATACAAGTGCATAAGGCTGAGAGTGGATGTGTTTGTAGAAATATTACAACCTTGCTTTCATGTCCATTGCAACTAGTTCTAGAGCTCCAACACCCCCTTTTTCAAGAGCACCTGGATACATCATCTTTTTTTGTTAAATTTAAACAATTACAGGGTGAGGACCAATGGCCACATGTAGAAAATACAGGTATATATGCCAACAATGAAATTGTAAACATTTATAAAAAGCTCTACATGATGCAGCAATAGTAAGTTAAAGTTAAACGTTATAAATATGTGAGACTGTGCTATAATTTCTATACTTTATATACATATACAGTCTCTCATATTACTGACAGTATTCTTGATCAAACATACTCTTAGAGTTATCTTTTCCAATCAACCTAAAATATAAGGGGGTGCCAATTTATACAAAATGATGAGTAATTATCTCAACATGTAGCATGTTGCATAAGGATAAACAAAACAGAAAATAAAAACTTGATCTACTTTTAACAATTGTCATAAATTATATGCCAGGTAACCAAATCTCATGATCCAGTACAGAAGCATATCTTTTCCATTAGTATATCTTATGAAATAAAGAAAAAGAAAATATGAAAAAAAAAAATAATGACTAGTCATATTCACTATTTTGAAAAACAAAAAGAAAAAATAAGAAAAGGAACACTACCTAGAAATTCACCAAAATCACGGAAATAAGTCCCAGCTCCCCATAGGCCAAGCCGAACCATATAAGCCATATTGCGGGGTTCAGATGCACCAGTAGCTGAGCAATAAACAACACGAGCTTCAGGTAGTTGAGCCTGTCAAATTAGATTGAAAGAACTTGGAGTAATCTATAAACTCAACTAATTATTACAAAATAATTGTTTCATTTTAAAATGAACATTGACACATTTAGAGTACAAAACAAAGTGAAAGAAAGATGAAGAGAGACAATGATGGAGAGGTTTATTTTAAGAAAACTGTGGTTTAACCATATCGAAGTCACTGTTTAAAAGGACAAAATTTAAAACACCACTTATATTCGAAATTGTCAAAAATTCTCTATGCAAACTCAACTTACGGGTTTAATCAATGCAAAAATTAGAAGAAAGAACACAATAGTGAATGAAAAAACAATAACAAAGTTAAAATCATAAATGAATGGCCAAATCATAATATAACTAGTTACACTGAAAGTTTAAACAATTATATATGACCAAATGTCCAAACCATAAGGGTGTGATTGGTTGTGGGGAGAAAATGAGAAGAGAAATAGGTGAGAGAGAGTATAAGAAGAGAGAAAGAGGTAAGAAATAAGAAAATTTGATATATTGTTTGGTATAAAAGAAAGAAGAGAGAAATAGAAGAGAAAGAAGTGCATGTAATTTATGAAAAGACAAAATTATCCTTAGACAAAAATACTATATATTATACATTTAACTTTAAATTTCTTTACAAAATTAAATAATTAATTATATTATTTCAATATAATTGTCAAAATCTGTTTATGTTTAATATCCCTCAAGTATAGGGATTCAGTTGAATAGGAATACTAGTAGGGATTTAGTTATATGTGAGTACTAATAGGATTTGGTTGTTTAGTAATCTAGTGTGTGTATATATATATCTGATGTATTGCCAACATATTTTCAATTCAATAAATGTATTTTTACTCTAATTCTTGATATGGTATCAGAGCTCTCAATCTTTGAGAGCATTGCTTCCGCATAAATTTGCCGCCTTCATTTCGATTTCTTTTTTTCTGAAACCTTAGCCTTGCTTCCGCATAAACCTACCGCCTTCATTACGGTTTCTATTTTCCTGAAACCTTAGCCACCTTCATTGTGGCCCTTTTTGCTGCCTTCATTGTGGCCCTTTTTGCTGCCTTCATTGCAGCAACTTGAGATTTCTTTTTGGCCTACTCTCTGCATAGTGTGTTCAATATTCACGTCGGTTTGACCACCTTCTAGACCTCCTTTCAGTGCTGTTTTCAACCAAATTGTAGATCGGCCGTTTCTCGTTTTGTTTTGGGGGTTCACTTTTTGATTAGAGCACTTTTGTTTGTGGGTCATTTGAAGCTCACACAGTTTTTGCTCGAACTTTTATGTTGCGGCATTATAGCACACTTACAATTTGTGGATATTTTTTGGACGTTTGAAGTTTGTTTTGTTTGATAAATCAATCTTTCGTCTCTAATATCGTTTGTCTGCTGATTTTACGGATATGGCCCGACTCAATGAAGATGAAATAGAGAAGATTAGATCACTTCTTAGTAAGTTGGAGAAACTGACAGGTACTAGTTCTCTGGTATATACAAGTACACTTCCTCTTGGTAAGTTTCAATTTTCCTTTGGACTTAATGCTTCAGATACAACCTATAACCAATATTGGATATTGAATTCTGGAGCCACTGACCATATGACACCCTTACCTACACACTTCTCCACTTATTCACCTTTCCCTAGCAACAAGAAAATATCCACAGCAGATGGTACCCTTCTAACTGGAGCAGGTCAAGGAGATGTCCAAATAAACTCATCCATAACTCTAAGAAATGCCCTTCATATTCCTAAATTATCCACTAGCTTAATTTCCATACAAAAACTAACACAAGACCTATCAGGACAAAAATTCAGGGAGGACAATTGGTAATGCTAGAGAATGGAATGGTCTATATTACTTGGATAATCAAAATCTTCCTCCAAATCTACTCAACAATACCAACTCCTTTTGTTCTAGATCAATAAAGACCAACAAGGACAAGGTCATTTTGTACCACTGCCGCCTGGGTCATCCTTCATTTAGAGTCATAAAACAGTTGTTTCCTTCCCTCTTCAAAAAATTAGAGGTAGAAAGTCTTCATTGTGAGGTGTGTGAGCTTGCTAAACACAAACGTGTACCTTTTCCAAGTAGTAACCAAATGAGTACTTCTCCATTCTATTTAGTTCATACTAATGTATGGGGTCCCTCTAATGTTCCAAATATATCAGGAGCCCGTTGGTTTGTAACCTTTACTGATGATTGTACTCGGGTTACTTGGATTTACTTGCTAAAACAAAAATCTGAAGTCAGTTCTGTGTTTGTACACTTCTTCTCCATGATAAAAAACCAATTCGGAGTGAGTATTAAGAGGATTAGGTCTGATAATGTCAAAGCTTACTTTAATCATGGGCTTAATTCTTTTTGTCAAAAAGAAGGCATTATTCATGAGTTCTCATGTGTTAAAACATCCCAACAAAATGGAATTGCTGAGAGGAAAAATGGACACTTGCTATATCAAACTCGAGCGATGTTATTTCAAAATAATGTTCCCAAGAAATTTTGGGGAGAGGTAGTTTTAACTGCATCGTATCTTATAAATCGATTACCTTCTAGTGTCATTGCCTTCAAAACTCTCATGGAGGCCTTGTCTTCGTTCTACCCTAATGTGTCCACCAGTAATAATCTTACCCCCAGAATATTTGGGTGTGCGTCATTTGTCCATATCCATAGTGATAGTAGAGGGAAACTTGATCCTAGAGCCTTGAAATGTGTCTTTATCGGGTACTCTTCCACCCAAAAAGGCTACAAATGTTATCATCCACCATCCCAAAAATTCTTTGTCTCCCGAGATGTCACTTACCATGAACAAGAAAGTTTCTTTGGTCAAACTCATCTTCAGGAGGAGAATACTAGTAAAGAAGATGAGTCTCTTCTACTTCCTGAGTTGACTCTTGAATCAGAAATTGAGACTGAAATTGATTTTGAAAAAGATGGAATTGACAATGTTGAGACTGAAATTGATTCTAAGGAAGATGGAAATGATGACATTAATGTAAGATATGGGAAGAATCTAGTATATACAAGAAGAACAAAGGCCATTCCTGAATCTATTCACATCCAAGAGTCCAATCCGACTTTACACGAGGTAACTTCTCTTGATACTTCAAATTCTAGTGATCCAACTTATAAATCTTCCCATGCACTAGAATCGGAATCCGACACACCACTAACTTATGATGACCTCCATATCCCAATTGCCCTTAGGAAGAATACTAGGACATGTACCAACAAGCCACTCTACCCTCTATTCAACTACCTATGCTTTGAACAATTCTCACCTACCCATAAAGCGTTCCTCACAAGCCTAACACTACCACTATACCTACCTCTCTATCTGAAGCATTGTCTGACAGGAAATGGAAGCACTAGACAAGAACGGTACTTGGGATTTTGTCCCTCAACCAAATGGAAAGAAACATGTAGGAAGCAAGTGGGTATACAGTATAAAGTACAAGGTTGATGATTCTATTGAGAGGTAGAAGGCAAGGTTGGTAGCTAAAGGATTTACTCAAACATATGGAGTGGATTACTTGAAAACATTTACTCCGATTGCAAAAATGAACACCGTCTGAGTGATATTATATCTAGCAGCTAATTACAGTTGGAACTTGCACCAATTTGATGTAAAAAATGTCTTCCTCCATGGAGATCTAGAAGAAGAGATTTATATGGACTTACCCACTGGATATAGTGAGCATATTGCTGCCAACACTGTTTGTAAGCTAAAGAATGCTCTATATGGGCTTAAACAATCACCACGAGCGTAATTTGGGAGGTTTGCTAGAGTCATGATGGGTCTAGGCTTCAAACAAAGCCAAGGAGATCATACCCTCTTTATCAAACACTCTGAGTCAGGGGGAGTAACAGTGTTACTGGTATATGTGGACGACATTATAGTCACCAGTGATGATGAAAAGGAGCAACAATTGTTAGGACAACACCTAGCCAAAGAATTTGAGATTAAAACCTTGGGAAAATTGAAGTATTTCTAAGGAATTGAAGTGGCTCACTCTAAGAAAGGGATTTTCATATCCCAACAAAAATATGTCACAGATCTTCTGCAGGAAACCGGCAAGACAGCATGCAAGCCAGCGAGTACACCTATCAATCCAAATTTAAAGTTGGGAAATGCAGAAGAAGACATTGCAATTGATAAGGAAATGTACCAAAGATTAGTTGGAAGACTCATATATCAGTCACATACTAGACTTGATATTGCCTTTGTTGTAAGCCTAGTCAGTCAATTCATGCACCAACAAAAGAGGTACACTTGCAGGCTGCACTCAGAATCGTGCAATATTTGAAAGGAACCCCAGGAAGAGGAATTTTGTTCAGACGAAATGGAAATGTGGGTCTTGAAGCATATACTGATGCTGACTATGCAAGGTCAATTATAGATAGAAGGTCAACCATGGGATATTGCACTTTTCTATGTGGGAATCTTGTGACTTGGAAGAGTATGAAACAAAGTGTGGTATCCAGATCCAGTGCTGAAGCAGAATTTAGGGCAATGGCACAAGGAATATGTGAATTAATGTGGTTGAAGATCATTTTGGAGGACCTGAAGATAAAGTGGGATGAACCAATGAAACTCTACTGTGATAATAAATCTGCTATTAGCATAGCACATAATCCAGTGCAACATGATAGAACCAAGCATATTGAAGTCAATAGACATTTCATCAAAGAAAAACTCGACAGTGGCCTAATTTGCACTCCATATGTCTCCTCCCAAGGCAACCTTGCAGATCTTCTAACTAAAGGGCTAAACAGCGGCAACTTTGAAAGAATTGTATCCAAGCTGAGAATGGAGAACATCTATTCACCAGCTTGAAGGGGAGTGTCAAAATCGGTTTCTATTTAATATCCCTGAAGTACAGGGATTCAATTGAATAAGAGTATTAGTAGGGATTTAGTTATATATGAGTACTAATAGAATTTGGTTGTTTAGTAATCTAGTATATATATATATATATATATATATATATATATATATGATGTATTGCCAACATATTTTCAATTCAATAAATATATTTTAACTCTAGTTCTTGAGTATAATATATTTAATAATTTTAATTTTATAAAATTATTTAAATTGATTCATACAAACTATTCAATTAATTAAATTACTCAACTAATAATTATTACAAAACAAGAGAAATCGTTAAAAAAAGTTACACACAAAATGCTTAAGTGTCAATGGTAAGGTGCGTGTAATCATACCACAAAAATCCTATAAAATATATCAAATAACAAACCAAATAGAGAAAAAATTGCAAGCGTCAAAACACAAACTACATTAAATATTTACTCCCAATATCTAAAAACCTTTTAATCCACGTTCAAAATAAGGGGAAAATGAATAAAACTAACTATCAAATAGCTTCCAATGACATGGCCAATAACGTGGCATTGTCACTGCTTGAATCATTGAACCAGATCACTTAGAACATTTCGAAAAGCTAGAGTTGGAGATACGAGTGTACAGTAAAAAGAGCAGACAATCAATCATAAAAAGAAAACAAAAGTAAAATGTAAAGTAGGATGTTTAAAGGTTTATATATACAAAAATACACAGTAAAAAAAGGTGAGGCCTTCCTTTGCCTCTAGGCTAGGGGGTTAGGGTGCAAGCTGTCTCATAAATAAAAAACAAAAAAAAATATAACCTGTTATCTTTGTAACTGCTTTATACATTTCCTAGTTTAGATAATGTTCTATTTTGCTCAACTGTATCTATTTGCAAAATATTCCTAGAATTGTATTATTCATATACAGCAAAGGAAACCTTCTATCTCCACGTAAAGTCTCAAAAACATTGTTCACAGAAAAACTGAGGATTAAAATGGTAAAAGAAACTATATAGAATGAGACAATATTTCTTGCCATAATGAATTCCCGCCTCAACTTACAATCAGTATTATTTGAAGTAACAGAAAGAGTAATATTAAAAGCTTTCTGTTACAGAGTAAGGTGAACATACCTGGATATCAAGTACTGCTTGACCAGTTCTTGTTGGCTGCTTACCCTTTTCGGGAACCAAATTTTTTGCTTTATGACACTGTAATGAAGCCACTCACACACTTAAGCAATAAAGATTAAATGAATATAAATTCAATACTTGAAATACCACTTCATAATAATATCCTTCAAAATCAAACATTGGCAATCCCAATTGACAATAGGAATGATTTCCATTTAAAAAGGTCTGATACCTCATCAAAAATTATAAGACCATCAAACCCTGGTCCACACCACTGCACAAGCTGTTGAATACGAGTACGACCTCTGTCAGATGATGCTATGAGGCTACTGTATGTCAAGAAAATAACTCCCTCCCTAACTCCAACAGACTTTGAATCAAGCTTAGAATAAGGCAGTTTATTCAAAGCGTGCACTGGATAGGTTCAAGAAAGAAATATATTTAAATGCAAAATAAATCTTGTGGAATACAAAAAACAATTACAAGAACTTTTCAATGAAGAATCTTAACCAAGGAAGCAAACAAAGCATCAGATAAAACTTTTCATTTTGGATAAATTAAGAGCTATTTAACACAAGCAAAAATTAATAGGAGGATAAGATATCCTATAAACACAGAAAAAACACAAGAACAAAAAAAAAATGTTAAAAACAGTGAAGCTCCTTAGCCCCTTGCGTACCAATCTCCAAAGAGGTTCCATTGCCCAAATCCAAGCTAGGTTGAACAGAATTCTTAAAATACAAGAATTTTACTTAACCAAATAATGGTATATTCAGCATAAAAATAAAATAACTATGAAGTGGCACCACACACCCAAGACTTAAACAAACATGTAACATTCACCTCCAGTTTGCTTGTGAATAGCATGATATAGGACTAGGAAGTTCTTATATCTAATTGTTGAAGTTGTGGGATTTTAGAGAAAAGGAGGAGAGAAAATAATAAGGGTTTGACTATTATTGATAATAGCTGTTATGCTAACTTGATTACAAAAGACTCAATATTAATCTCTACTTATAGAGAAACATAGACTCAATCCTAAATCATGAACAAATCATAATAATAATGAGCGATATTCTAAGATATCTCTATGATTATAAATTGATCCTAGGAAATAACTCAAGATACTCTAATATAATATAATAGATATTATAAGATATTTTTTTATATTCTAACACTAATTTTAATTAGATGAAATAAAATAATTTAACAAAAATTTATAATATGCAAAAAGGTGGACAAAAGAAAGAGATAAATTTTATAAACAGAAAATGGGAATCCATGAAATAACAGTTAGCTTGTTTAGTTGAAAGATAGGCACCTTATATAAATCAATTGAATTATTCTGTATAATAATTTAAAAACATATTTTTATAATTATTTGTTGATTGAGGGAGTTGCTAAATTATAACATATATGGGTCAATTATTAATAGTAAAATTAAAGGTGAAGAGCAAGAGATATTTGAGGAGAACTAGTAAATCTTAATTATGGTGATTACTGAAATTTAGCTAGAGCCGTGTACCAAAATTATGGGCTAGAAACATATTATTCAAGTTATGAGAAAAAAATTCTTAGGTTCCGGTATCAGTAAGAGAAAAAAATAACTAAAAATCATATCCACTCAATTTCCTTATTTTTATTCCTTAATCAATTTCCCCGTGAACCCCCAAGGTTCTCTAAGGTATAAAGGAGTCCCCAAGGGTTTGGTTTGATCATTTAGCTACACTCTCTATGGTTGAATGCAGTCCCCTTATCACAATCTTGTACTGCACTCTGGAATCGAGCATATCGAGTTGAAAATGTTTGTGCATGATAATCCAACATGGACTTGCCACCCAGCTTTTAAATGGCACGTCAGCGTTTTTAAAGGATAAAGAACTTGTAGTGTAAAGTCATCTCTAACTGAAAAGTGCGTATACTTTTCAAATGTTGACTTTATATACCTTTCATTCGATGAGAAAAATGGCACATAAAGTCATATTTGCTCAAAAATTAGCAATTCAAAAATTATGAAGAGACCAGCATTTACAAAATAGAGAAGTCATAACCATGGAATGCTAATCATACATAGAAGAAAAAACATACAATAAATTTGAAAAACATACCCTGAATGCAACTTGCACCCATATCATCCAAATCTCTTCTGGCATCAAACTTCAAGTCTGAACCAACAGAAATCCACCTGTGTAAGATCATTGAAACATGATAAGAGGAGGTAAAAGGAGCAAATGAAATCTCAATGTATAGACCCACTTCAAATTGAAATTACAAGCAAGTATGCATGCATGCACAATAAAGCACGCAGAAAAGTGAATGATTGTCTAAATTTTTAATGCACACCCATGATTTCATGCTCAAAGGTTAACCTAAACTTACAACGCTTTTCTCCTCCCATGGTGCCAGTTCTCCCAAATTAGACCAGCAACTGTTCGACCTTTACCTACACCAGCTCCATCTCCAATAAAGAATCCTGCCCTATCACCATTGGGAACGTGTTGAAGGTGTCTCTGCCATGGAAACAAGCACCGTACATATGAGAGTTAAATATTAATTATTTATAATCAATATTCAATGATCATGTGGTGAGAGAAACCTGACAAGCATAAACCAAAGTCTCAATCTGCAAGCATGACAAAGTTTTTGAACATTCCAAATCATCCTTAATCTTTGGATCATAAGTAGGCTCAGGTGGCTGCACTGCAGACAAGGAAGATGTCTCCACAATTGGATCTGGGTGTGGAGGTCCAATAGATATCTTTGCTGGTCGCTGCATAACAAGAGAACTTGGTACCGGTAAAATGTGCTATTTGATAGATTAATCCAAACAAAATTTTAATATAAATTGCTCTCCAGAGGAATTTGTCTTTAACTCACATAATCTGTAAATGTTTCTCCAGCCATACCACCATCGTCTTCATCCTGCTCCACTTCATTAACCAGCTGATATATTTTCATGTTGGAAAAATAAATATGAGATCTAAATACAATGATAGAAAAATGTAAAAAGATATACAATCAACATTTCCATAGACATCAAACCTTGAAAGGAAGTTGACAAACACAATCCATGCAGAAATTAAAGAAAGGAAGAAAATATAATTGGATTGTTGGACAAATTATACAAATAACAGGGGACAAAGTCATCCATTGATTTGTTTTTAGTTTTCCTACCATCTCCCTAGGATTCTGCTCAAGGATTTATTGTGGCTGTTTCCAGGTTAGACTTGCAAGGGGCCAATAGTTGCCCGACAGAGTTAAATTATTTTATTTTTATACTTTGTATTGATTGTAGCTTTGTGAAGATTTTTGATCATTCTGTTTGTACTCTTACCTCTCGTATGAATTCTTTTTTTAAAGCAAAATAAGATATAAAACACTAGGAACAATGAAACCATTAAATTTAAGAAATGCTCCTCCTCTAAACCATGCCTCCAAAGAGTCAATCTTGGTTAATCGGTAGTTAATCCCAGCGTTTACCGGCGAGATCCCGGTGCGGTGCGGTGCCTGACCGTGACGGCGTGGTCCGCAACAGCGTGAAACAAGATCCCGCTATTCCGGCGTAGTTAATCCCAACGTTTCTCAGCGACATCCCACTGTTATTTCTTCCTTCTCTGTTTTGTTGTTTCTACTTTCACCTAGGAAGAAGAGAAAGAAGAATATGCTAATGAAAATGATGCTTATCTTTAATTCCTATGCTAGAACATGCATTTGAGTTATAATATTTAGTTATTTTATTACTCTATGGGTTAAAGACTTCAATATGCATCTTCATTTCCTTGACTTTCGTTGGTATTTCAATGTATATTTTGATTAAGAGTAAGACTCGTGGATTTTTATTGCTAATTATGAATGTTTCAAAATTTGAGTCATTTGTTAATTTTGCATTAAATATAAGTTTATATAGCATTATTCATGTAACTTGTCCAAAAAATAGCAGTTATCCTGCCTATCGCGGAACGCGCTAGCCTATCCCACTTTTTGGGGTTCCCGCGACGCACTGCTATCTGGGATTAACTCTGTTAATCACCTACATCTTAACACTAAGTCTCGTGGAAACCCCAACAGGATACAAGAAAGTTAGTGTTACCTTTGATATAACTAAGAAAACACAAAAGAAAAAACTGTTTTGTGATATGTAGCAATGCTGCGTCGGGCCACTCTCCAAGACCCACAAACAAACAACTTTGATTTTAAAATGCATAAAACATTTATAACAAGCAGTTCCAGACCCACCCATGCTTATTCCCCCCTCCCTCCTCCCATCCCACACACAAAATTATGATTCCACACGACAGATGAAGCAAAGGGGTGCTAAAAACCTAAAACCCTGAAACACTAGCACAACTATGGACTCAGATTCCCCCGGTAGTGGAATCAAGCAGTTCCACACAAAAAGGAATCTCGACCGTTGAATTGAATAAGACAGCTACCATAAAATCAGCTTATACTACTTGTAAAACATAAATCAAATCTTACAGTTGAAAGCTATTACTGCTTAAACTACTAGTTGATTTTAGCATATTCATCTGAACTAACATTATATACTGCTTATCAATAATGAAATCAACAGGTATGCATATTCCTAAACCCAAAAGTCTTATTCCTCAGTCATTTGTAAACACTACCACAAATCATATATAATAACAGGAGCAAAAACAACAGCAGCAGCAGCAGCAGCAGCAACAATAACAATAAACAAACACTAAATTATTCCATAAAAAACAAACAAACACTAAAAGATACACTCATCAGCTAAGTCAACAGCAACTAATCAAAACGAAGTAACAAAAACAATGCAAAATCATTCTCTCATCAACACATTGTTCATTATAGAGAGTTTTCCCAATTTCAAAATTAGGTCAAAATCAAATCATTATACAGTAAAAGAAAGTAACCGAAAGCATATTCGGAGTAAAATTACCTCGTTGACATCGTCACCATCTACATGAACATCAAGCTCAACACGACACTGAGGACACGGAAACTTCGAAAGATTACTAGGTCCATTCACAACTGCCTTACAAGCGGGACAACGAATCCTCGCAGCAGACGGATCCACGGCGAAGTAGTACGGCATTTGACATTGAGGACATGGTAACTCCGTGACACCCTGCGCCGCGTGAAAGTACGCGCGGCAACCGGTGCAGCGAGCCCTCACGGCGGAAAGTGACGGTGTTGGCGGTGGGTGATTCATTTTTTAGAGGAAGAGAGAACGGTTGATTGAGAGTGAGAGCGCGAAAATGGTTGTGTTGGCGGGCCTTTTTATCTTCTTATATATGTGCGAGTCTTTTTAGGTGCATAACAATGAGTTGTGGGTAAAATGGTTATTTTTCTTGTTTTACTGGATTTATTGTTTTTTGTTATTTTAAGAAAAAATAACTGTAACAAGACATTAGTTCACTTCACTTCAACTTACAAACAATAAATTAAGTACAAAACCTATAACAAAAAGTAACGAGGGGAGAACCATATTCCATCCCACTCTTTTTAGGTGTCACTTTAGTGGCAATGGATAATACTATTGGATTTGTACCCATACTCTATATTTTGGAAAAATATTTCTACGTGAGTTTTCACTACCTGGATAACAACTTTAACTATTGTATCTATACTTTTTTCTTGCTATTTCATTTAAAGATTAAATTGGATATTGCAAAGTTTTTCATAGTACAAAATGAATTTGTGACAGAATATTCCTTCTTATTAAATTTTAAAATAAAATTATAATTTTAGTTTTTACTTAGGATTCATTTTGAGAAAATACTAGATATCTCTAGAATCTATGAGTTGTAATAGATTTTTTTTTGTACAATTAATGATTGTCAAATGATTGACCATAGATTGGATTATGATTGCCTATATATAGCCTTTGTGGCTTATGAATAAATAGATTGACAATATATCTGAAGTAGGCCTTCTCTTTCAAGCTCGTCTTTTATTGTGGTTTATTCTATGTTCATCAAGTTCTTTTCAAGTATTAAGGATTCTTGACTTATGATAGGATATTGACGGTCAAATCCCTAATATCCAACATATCTATTACAATTGGTATCATCGGTCTGCCACCTGAGTATGTCAACTCCACCACCGCCCCCTCAACGCATTGTCGTTGATTTGGAACAAATGTCACTTGAACAAAGGGCTGACATGAACGCTCGCTTTGCGGAACTGATTATGCAAATGGGTACAAGTATGGAAAACATTTGCAACATGGTTCAATCCCAACAAAATGAAGGAGAAGGGACGAATTTGCGTCAGATTAACCACCGTCTCCTGAAGCAAGCTCGCAACATGTACGCCACCCGCATTTCTAAAGTGGAATTTCCTCAATTTGATGGCGTGAACGTCCGTGATTGACTTTACAATTGCGACCAGTTCTTTCTTCTTGACAACACTTATGCAGCTAATACGACGTGCTAAAGGTCTTTGTATGTTTTGTGATGAACCATACACACTAGGCCATCACCTTAAACATAGGTGATGGTTATGGAGCTAGACGAGGATGATAGTTCCATTGAGGAGGAACAACCCTCAATTATGATTGCTCCTAATGATGATCTCACTTATTTGGCTTATGCTCAATTATCCTTAGAAGCTCTTAATATGGTTTCTAACTAGCAAACCATGAGCATTTGTGGATTACATAATAAGAAAATGCTACAAATTTTGTTAGACAATGGTAGTACACATATTTCTTAGATATTGAGGTATCTAAGAGATTAGGTTCTCAATTGGAAGCCATACCTCCCCTCACAATAACTGGTGGGGGAGGAAAGGTTTTGGAAGCCCTTTCATTTGTAGAGGTTTTTAGTGGATTTTATAGCAAACTACGTTCACTATTAATGTGACAGTATTGGCATTGGTTTGTTGTGACCTAATATTAGGTATGTAGTGGCTAAAATATCTTGGTCCAATCTTGTGGGATTTCGACAAATTGCAAATGGAATTTTCAGTACAAGGGAAAAAGTTGGTACTTAGGGGTGCAAAACATTCAAGCATTAAATTCGTTTGTAACAAGTCATTTGCTCGGGATGTGAAGAATGGGGCAGAAGTGTTTTCTCTCAGTCATTAATGCCCAACCTCAGCTTTTCATGCCAACTTGTCTGTTATTGGATGATAGCTCCAATGTTCTTGTAATTTTTGCACCTTTCCTTGATCTTATTAGTCAGTTCCAAGATATTTTTGTTGAGCCTAAGCATTTACCTCCAAGAAGGGTTGATTTTCATCATAAAATTCCCCTCAAGGATGGAACTGGGGCATTTAATTTTAGACCTTATTGATATCCAACTGTGCAAAAGACTATCATTGATAATTTGGTTAATGATATGTTGGACCAAGGAATAATACAACATAGTACAACCCTTTTTTCCTCTCCCGCTGTTTTGGTTAGGAAAAAGGATGGCACTTGGAGACTTTGTGTAGACTTTAGACGTACGAACAACTCCACTATTAAGACATGTTTCAAATAAATTAGAGGGTGCCTCCATATTCTCCAAATTGGATATGAGATCTGGTTATCACCAATTGCGTATAGCTGAAGGATAAGAACGAAAAACTGCATTTAAGACTCATTGTGGTCACTTTGAATATTTGGTTATGCCATTAATGTCATTTTTGGGTTCATGTTCACATCTAACCATTCTACAGTTTTTAGTTCCCTTTTGGTTCTATGAACTTAAATATTACTCCTAATATTTAATATCAATCATTTGTCCAAACATATTGACTTAATCTATATTAAACAAGCAAATCCATCTTCTCCTTTTCCAAGATCAAAAACTAGCCATAAATCTAAAATGATCAGATTCGTAGTTAAGGACATCATTAAATTAGCTCGAATAAATAATGCAAACATGCTATAAACAACTTAAATCACAAAACATCATTCAATACTTCATAAATTTAGCTCATAATGAGCGATTTTTTTAAACATGGAAATGGAATAAAACAGTAAAGATAACATTGTAGCTCAAACAATTATAAAAATGATGATTCAAAGATGAAAATCACAAGCTTAACGTAGTTGTTGTAACAACTCATCCTTCTACTTGTTTGCAAGTTTCCTTCTATGAGAAAGAATCCTTCACACACAAGTTTCAATGGTGGATGATGAAAAACCAAAAAAGAAATGGCGGCTAGGGTTTTGATTTTTATGTATGATTTTTGCTGCCTTTAGTTTAGTGTTTGTCTTCCCTTTTATAGGACACCTGGTTTTCTCTCTATTCCTTGTACCTCCACTTTTTTCCTATAGATCATAAGGTATCTTTTTGGCCCAATAATGTAAAAGGGTTTTAATTGCCTTTCCTTTTAACATCTTTTAACGGTGGAGTGTCCTAAAGCCTTTAAGTAAATATTGAATGCATTTGGAACCCACGCGAACCTATCTGCATTGCTGCCCACCAATCTGATGCACAACTTGCCGCAACAATTTCCTATAGCATTGTGATTCTTGAACATTTCTTCAAATCTTCTTCCTATAAAATCATACACCAAACATTAATTTTCCCAAAAGACAAAATAAATGACATCCATAGTAAAAGTCATAATTTCTAAATTTAAAACTAAAATTATAATAACTCTTACTCAAAAGGCAAAGAAATTATTGTTCAAATTTGGTCAATAACTCTTATTTCCAAGAGTTATCAATCACACACCAGCTAGACTCCCATCAGCCACTTGGCTTACAATTAATCGAGTTAGTATAAAACTAATAGAAAGGACTAACTTATACAAATGTGACTAACATGATGGATCAACTTGAAACTTTTAAAACATAAGGGACCGAATTAAAATCTAATATAAACGTAAGGGACCAAATTAACAATTAAGCCTAATTCAAACTATTATGTAGATTAACAACAATCATAGGAAACCTCCTTTCATGGTCAAAAGTTGGAGACGCAACAAGTGGAGGTGTAGAAGGTGGACCAGGAATAAGATAATGGCGTGAGATTCTATAAAATCACTCTAAATATCCTTCGATGCATTCACCAAGTAAGTTGTTGGAACACTTACACGTTGGATTGCTTGTAAAATGCTTATATGTCCGCTCATAAATGTGTAGTCTACACTACGTGGTGGAAGAGCAAAAGGTAAATGTGGAATATTGTATACATATTCAAATTGTCGAAGACACCTCTCCAACAACTATTGTACAATTGTGTTACTCCATCGAAAATAGCCTCTACACAATGACGCCACATCAAAGGGATGAGTGTGTTTGTGAACCTTATAAGGTGTCCATATGACATCACCAACCGTTAGTGCATCCTACCTCTGCCAGTATTTTCCAAATCCATCAGAAGAATGAGGACGTCCAAAAGGAATAGGTCTAAAGTCCCCCTTATTATAGAGGGATGGGAAATTTTCCTACATCCATTACTGTAACAATATATATATATATATATATATATATATATATATATATATATATATATATATAAATAGTAATATAAATTAAAAAGTAATATCAACAACACAAAAAATTAAAATTAAATACTTGTAAAAGAATCATATACACTCCAATTTGTCTAGTGTCATGTAGGCTTATATCTCCAAGGTAGTCATACTGAAAATAGAAATGTCAATTTACAAGGAAGGGGGTTTGAATTGTAAATTCACCTATTTAAAATTTCCTGTTAAAATCTTAAGAAAATAACTCAAGATTGATCTTGGTTGTGAAAACAGAAAACGGAGAACGTTCTTGGTTAGTTAAAATCACAATTTTAGCTTATCTATTTAACTTGATAATCAAAATGACTGAAAGTAAATAGAGATAAGGGAAGAGATACCACACAATGATATATCCTGGTTCACCCAACTCGAGCTACGTCCAGTCCTCACAACTGTGAGATTTTCCACTAAGTGTTCAAACGAAGAACGTTCTTAGTTTTACAACGTTTTTGGTTTTACACAGTTTTTGTTAAGATCAACCTTGATCTGTAACAGCAATTCCTTTCCACCCAGAAATGATTCAATCAGGTCACCTATCAATCTTGAGAGGATTTTACAATTCACCTTTTAACCATAAAAGGATTTTTACATAACTACTCACACTATAAACAACCCTTATAGTTTTGAGTTTACACAATAATGTTTTAAAGAGATTGGTAGAATCTGAGTATGCTCAACTCGTGTTTGAGAGTAGATTCTTGATAAAATAAATCAGTAGAATGATCTTGATATATGGAGAAGAAATTAGAACTGATTCTTTTGTAATTGAGAAGCTTTCAAGTATGTAAGTATATGTGATTGATGGATTTTCTTAGCACTTGAAGTTCTGCTACTTCCTTGAGCTTGGGGTTTCTTTTATAGGCTTCAAGGATGTTGATGACAGCTATTATGACCGTTGAAAAGGTGCCTTGATGTTGAAGTAACAATGTCAATTATAAGGAAGGGGGTTTGAATTATAATTGCCCCTTTTAAAAATTTCTGTTTAAAAACTGAAAGTTTAACTCAAGAATAATCTTGGTTATAAACGAAGAACGTTCTTGGTTAGTGGAAAAACAATAATATCAATTTATCAATATAAAAGTTGATTGTAAAACAGATAATAAATAGAGATAGAGATAGAGATAGAGATAGAGATAGAGATAGAGAGATCACACAAGTATATATCCTGGTTCACCCAAACACGGGTTACGTCCAGTCCTCACAAATGTGAGATTTTCCACTAAGTGCTCAAAGTAAGATTGTTCTTGGTTGTCACACAGTTTTTTTCACAGATCGGTCTTGATCTTTTACATAGTTTCTACCTAGAAAAGATTTCCACAGGTTTACCTTACACTATTTCAGAAAGGATTTTACAAGCTACCTTTTAAATCATAAAAGAATTTTTACACACTACTCAAGTTATGTTAACAATATAGCCTTGAGTTACAAAGTAATGATTTTGAGAATGTTAGAATATGGGTATTGTTCAACTCTTGTTTGAGAAATAGATTCTATATTTTAGAACTCAGTTATCACTGATTCTAAAACAACACAAAGAATGGAAGTGCAACTTAAGAGTGACTTTCACAAGCTCGAGTATGATTGAATGATTGATGCTTTGCTTGGCACTTTGAGTTGTGTTTTGTTCTTCATCGTGAAGCTGTATTTATAGGCTTCAAGAGAGCTTATGACAGCTCATTTATCTGTTGGAAAAAGGCCAATTGTCATGAGAAAATGAATGGATAAGATCAGCCAAAAAGTATGAGAGTTCATGCTGAAATCAAGAATCTTCTTGAAATCCAAGAACGTTCTTCGATTTGGTTGGAGATGAGCTGACTTGTGCTTGTGATCCTGTCAGTTGTCTAAAATGATTGCTAGCTTTAAGTCAAGTGTGCATGTCTTGATTGAAAGTACAACAACAGTGTACTTTACAACTTGTTAACTTGTACTTGCATTTGCCTCACTTGAAGAATGATCTTGCTTTATACTTTTCATGAAGCACATCTTTGAGCCTTCGAATTCTAGAATAATTCTAACTCAGATTGATCCTTGTTTATTCTTGATGAAGATATGGGATGCATAAAACTTCCTGGATCCAATCTTTCACAAAGAAAACTGATCATTCTTGTTTATGGCAAATGTAGAGAACGTTCTTCGTTTTCCAGAAATATGTCAAGAACATTCTTCGTTTTACTGATTTTACTTTCTTGATTTTAATGAGATCTGCTTTGTAATACTTGGTACCTAACTTGTTTTAACACACTGAAATACACATGTAAAATACCAAAACACTTAGAATCATAATTAGAATTCTTAACTAACCTTTTGTTTAATTATCATCAAAATATTAATTTGGGATTTTGTCTTAACAGCTGTCACGTGTCAGACTTGACCAAAGACCAGACTTTTTAAACCTTTAATGTTCTTATTTTGAACATTCTGCGTTTTTGCTTCTACGATAATAATGTATGATCTTTAGCTTATCTTTCTTGACTGTGATGATCTTTTGTTTATGCACACAAACATCTAAGAGGTGTACTTAATCGATCTAGATTAAGACTACCTTTTGATTCGTGCAAAGCAGGCTGGAGAATGATGGTCAGTATGTTGGAGAATGATGTTAATCATTTTGGAGAATGATGTTAATCATTTTGGAGACAGTTGTTAATCATGCTGGAGAAAGATGTTTGCTGCTGAAGATTATGTGTAACATGCTGGAGAAAGTTTATCAATCTAAAAACTAAGTTTACAATGCTGGAGAATGATCATTTGTCACTTTTGCTTTGAGTTGTGCCTTTTAATCTTTGATCTTTTTGAGTGTTTCTTTTGCTCATATGAGAGCTGTATATTCCTAGTATATGAACTGGAAATCCATTCGCGATTTGCAAGAGTTTTCCTTGCATTAAAAACTGATTTGATCTTGTTTGATGAAAATGACAGAAACATGAAGAACGTTCTTGGTTTTCCAGATTATGTCAAGAACGTTATTGGTTCAGTTTTGTTCATTTTTAGCTCTTTCTTTAAACTGATTTCTTTTGCATTTGCCTTGTACCTATCTTGGATTATTACACTCAAAAGCACATGTTAAATTAACACATCATTTAGAATCATAATTCGAGTCTTTAATTAACCTTTATTTTTTACATCAAAACATTAATTTGGGATTTTGCCTCAACAATCTCCCCGTTTTTGATGATGACAAATATGTTAATTTAGATTTTAATTTTGATTCTAATTTTAATCATAGAGAGCTTAATAGCTTCCCCTGGGAATATGCTTCAGATTTTGTATCAAAATATCATTTCATTAATGCATTTAAAAGCATACTTACATACAGAAATTTAGGCACAAATTCAAGCAGTTTTGAAATATGCAGAAGTACAATTTACAAAAGGACTTCTTAAGTACAAATTAGACTAAAATAAAGGTAAACTAATTTTCCCCCTTTGTCATAGCAAAAAGGAATGAGAGAAAAAATGCAAAGCGAATCCTATTTAGAGAGGGAAGGGGAAGATCTTAGTTTTTGTTGTGCCTCTTTACTATAGTCGTCAGCTAGCATTGATGACATTGCGTATGTAGTGTTAGCGATTTGTCTCATTGACACTTCAAAAGGTAAATACATGAACATTTCTTGTGAAATTTTGTGCTTACGTGATCCTAAGTTAAAAGGATTTTTTCCACTCATGAGAATGATTTTAAAATGTGTTTTTAAAGTTTATCTCATGATTTCCCAACACAAACTGCAGTCTTGCAAGTGTAACTCAGATAATAAAAGATTGTGAAAATATTTAACATGTTGGATCACGAGTTTGAATTGACAACACACCATTTCTACACATTTAATAAGTGTGAATTTTATCGTTAGATTATTTAAAAAAAAATAAAGAAAATTTTAATTTCATATGAATTTTCCTCATAATACCATATTTCTAACATGATGTCAGTGACTCACTACATAAGAAATATATTATTATCTAACCTCTCTCTTTAATTTTCACCATTGATTCCATTCAAATCTATAAATAAATATACGTGTGAAATAGTTAAATATTATTAGAAACTCACACACATAATTGTGAGATCTCGAATTCAAACTTAAATAAAATGTTTGATTTAACAATATCGTTATTGGTCAGTTGAAAAGACTTAAAACTTTTGAGTATTATTCTAAAGACTAAGAATAAATGAAGGCTTAATTACACTTTTGGTCTTCTAAATTTTTCAATTGTACAATTTTGATCATTTAATTTAATTTTTTTGTAATTTGAACCCATCACATTTACTTCATTTTTTATTTTGTTGTCTCCATACTTTTTTCCCCAATTCTTTTTAGTGATGGATATTATCATTTTTAAAACAAAAAACATAAATAAGTAAAAATATGTAAAAATAAAAAAGGAAATTAAAACTATTGTATCTAGAAGATCTCTACTGGGTACCTCACATAACCCCAAAAAACAATCACTTGTTAGTAATTCACATTACTAGGGTTTTGAGGTGACACATTTCTCTGAATTTGTTTTGTTTCAATTGCATAAATTACCTCATCCTTTCAATCTCTGATATGGGTTTCTGATTAAAGTATTTCACTTTGTGCAACCTTGCTTTATCAGTTTCTGGTTCCATGGTTTTTTATAATAGTGTTAAGGTTGGTGATAACTGATTTGTGTTTGCTCTGCTTGTTTTCATGTATAACTGAAGATGAACCAAGTTGAAGGATGCACATCTGTAAAACCAAGCCAAACATGTTATTGAAGGCTAGTAGATAAATTTCTTATTTTCTGGAAATTTGGGATCTATGATCATCCATGGATTTAATTTCATTTTTTAATTTTACATATTAAACCTTACTTTTTTTTATGTTTTTTTTTTGGTTTTAAAGAAAATGATAATACCCCTGCTAAATCACACTTGGATATGCCATGTCATTAAAATTGGACACATCTGCAAAAAAAAATTTGGGGGAAAATGTATGGGGTTACAAAATTAAGAGGTAAAGGGAGGGATTCAGATTGCACAAAAAAAAGGGTCAAAAGTACAATTAAATTAAGAATGAATGAAGAAATGAAAGGAATGAAAGTATTTTCCATGTTGTTAAAGTACTTTAAAAGTGGACGTAAAAGAATCATACTCTAAAAATTAAAGTTATATTGATCATAACTATTCTCTTATTATTCTTTACAAAATATTCTCTCAAATTAGATAAAATATTTCTCTATGTTCTTCTACTCCCAAAAACTCTCAAGCTCATACATTGTGAACTAAACATAACATATTGTGATTTTATAAGGACAAAAAAAATATTTAACTCATTTTATACATACACATGCATGTTATAAGGTCGAAATCGGAGATGAAAAGTATTTCTTAAGTTATAGGGAGAACAATAATAAGATTTTTAATAAGTTTATCGAATAGTTAGAACACTCTGATTGAGGAAATTTACTTAGTCTTAGTTGGATGATTGTGTTACGAGTAGTTGAGGTAGATTCTTGTTGTCATAAATGTGGTGTCAAATATAACTGTTCTCAATGGGCCACTTTTGGTGGTTATCATGAGTTTATGAAGGATAAATGAAGAAGTTTGTGTTTTCAAGGGTGGGGTGGTTATGTGTTGAAGGAGAAGTTGAAAGGTATTAAGGTTTTTTGCACGAATGGTATAAAAATCATTGTAGCAATTCAGAGCAGCAAATTCAGGTGTTAAAGAGGATTTGAACTTGTTGAATATCAAAGGGGAATCATAGTTGTTGTCTGATCAAAAGGTGGAAGTAAGAATGAAATTTTCGTCAAAAATATTTTCCCTATCTCAGGTTACGTGCAGTATTCAATCGAAAAAATATAGAGCACTATCGTTGAAAGAAGGAAATACTAACTCTAAATTCTTTCATAAGGTGGTTGTAGGAAGGAGAATAATTAATTCCATTTGTTATCTCAATCTTAATCGAATTAGAATTGAGGGGTGGATGAGATTCGAAGTGTGACTTTTTAGCATTATCAGAATCACTTTCAGTCTAAATTTGGGATGAGACATATTATTGAAATTTTGGTTCTTGACACGTTAGAAGAGGCGAAGGCATTAAAATTGGTGGAGCCTTTTTCTATGGACGATGTTAAGAATATTGTTTGAGATTATGATAGTTTTAAGAGTCCTGGATAAAATGAGATAAATTTTGGGAAGACTTAAAAAATGATTTTTTGAGTTTTTTTGTTTTGTTGAATTCCATGCTCATGGTAGGTTGATAGAGGGATAAATAATACTTTCATAATGCTGATCCCTAAAAAGGATAATCCTATCTCTATTTTTGATTGTAGATCTATTTCCTTAGTGGGTTGCATTTACAAGGTGCTGTCCAAAATGTTAGCAAATAAAAGCCGACCCAAGGGGGAGGCGTGTGAGGCTGCAACCTTGGGTCTCAAATATTTCTAGGCCTTAAATTTATACTTTGGATTTATTTAATATGATTTCACTCTCTAATTTTGGTACTAATAAATTTAATAAAAAAATTACTCAATCATGTGAATGTATTTAATATTTATTTGTATGTTCTTTAATATTATATCTGTCAGAAAAAAAGTTTGATATTGTAAAAATAATTTGATTTAAAAGGCCTCTAATTTTACTTTTGTAAATTTTTAAAGGGTCCCATTTTAAATATTGTCTTAGGCCTCTAGATTCATTGGACCGACCCTATAGCAAATAGACTGAAACAAGTCATCGGTAAAGTCATGACTGAGACGCAAACTGCTTTTGTGATAGGTAGACAAATTCTTGATGAAATTCTGATTGTTAACATGGTGGTGGATGTTGTGAAGAAAAAGATTTCAAACTTAATTGTGTTCAATGTTGATCTTGAGAAAACACATGATTCAGTAGAGTGGAGCTATTTGGACGCGGTAATGGGTAGGATGAATTTTCTTGACGTTTGGATTAAAGAATATCTCAGCACGATCACTATTTCAATGTTGGTTAATGGTTGCTCCACTAAGAAATTTCCTTTGGGGAGAGGGCTTCATCAAGGAGATCCATTATCTCCTTTCTTATTATTATTATTAGCAATTGAGAGGTTTAATATTTTGTTTTGTCGAGCGAGTACAATGGAAATTTGTTGGTGGGTACTCTGTGGGTGTGGTTATGCTTTGAGAGTTACTCGTTTACAATTTGTCGATGATACATTGTTTGGTAAAAAAACTTGGTTGAACATTCGAGTTATTAAAACTATATTTCTCTTGTTTGATATCATTTATGGTAAGGAGGTAAATTTTCACAAAATTTTACTGGTGGGTGTTAATTTCAATAATTCTTAATTCATGTGCTGAATTGTAAAGTTGTAGCTTGTCATTTACTTACTTGGGATTGCCTATTGGAGATAACCCTCGACTTTTTGCATTTTGGAATCATGCGATTGATAGAATCAATATTAGATTATCGTTGTGGAGAGGTCACAATATATTTATGGGATTTCATCTTGTTCTCTTAAAAGTTGTCTTGTCTTTCTTATCGGTTTTCTTTCTTTCTTTTTTCAAAGCCCTCTCAGGTACGATCTCAAAAATTAATTCTTTATTTAAATCTTTTTATTTGGAGAGAAAGTGAGGATGCTCACAAAATTATTGGGTTAAATGGTCGATGGTTTATTAACCGAAAGAAATAGGGGGTTTGGGGGTGCGTGATGTGCGAGCTTTTTAATTTAGTTTTATTGGATAAGTAGTTTTGGAGGTTAAGGGTGGATAAGGATGAGTTGTGGTATAAACTTTGGGTGAAAAAAATAGGTTCGAAGATGGAGCGTTGGGTAGGGTGTGATTAATGCCTCTATGTGGTTTAAAGATGTATGTTGTATAGAGAATGGGGAGGAGAATGCCACTTTTGGTATTTGGTTTCCTACTAATATATCAATTGTGGTTAAGGATGTGAAAAATTCTTTATTTTGAAGTCTCATAGTTAGAAGGAGGTGCGCTGAAGAAGTAGTTTAGTAGACTTTGTAGTTTGGCGGTCGATAATCAGGTGCCAGTGGCTGATGTGTTGAGTCTCGACATGGACTTAAAGGGAAGTGGTGTTAAGATAAGTCAAAGATTGTATTAGCTAAATTAAGTAGGGAAATATTGTGTGAGCTATAAATAATTTATTTGTATAGCTATGTAATTACTTTGTGCATCTGTCATTCCCTTAATAGAAGAGGAATTATAGGGACTCTTTTGTATATATAGGATCATGCTCAATGAATAAAATATTAGAATTATTACTTTGAAACTTTTATATGGTATCAGAGCCTACACCGACTCCCTTTCAATATAGGAAAGAATGGTTTTTTATTTTCTTAGTAATTTCTGATGGCTTCTGATCATAGCACTTGGGCCATGTTTCTAGCTTTTTACTTTGGTATTTTAAAATTTCTTTATAGCTTAGAATAATTTTTTAGCTTGTTTCTAAACTTTGGGTCGAAATTTGAATTATAATTTTATTATTTGCATTTTGACCCCTGCTCGCTCTGTAGGCCATAACTTGAACTTTGGATATCAGATTGAAGCATGCGAGCAATCGTTGGAAAGCTAAAAA
Source organism: Cicer yamashitae (assembly GCA_037974755.1). NCBI lineage: Eukaryota > Viridiplantae > Streptophyta > Magnoliopsida > Fabales > Fabaceae > Cicer > Cicer yamashitae. The sequence goes on from JBBPBQ010000003.1 coordinate 39,828,840, forward strand.
TCAAAGCTACAACTTTTGTGTTGGAATAAAACCCTAATGCCCAACTTTATTGGGCCTAAAATGCAGATTTCGTAATCTGGACTTTTGTAATAATTTTAAATAGCGGGCCACTTGTTTTTAAAGCCCAAAATCGAGTACTATATATTGGGAGTTTCTTTCCTTTCTTAGATTTGTATTTTTTGGATTAAGAACCAGAAAGATATATAAACACTATTTTAATTTCATGGAAGGCTAATTTTATAAGATTAATCCACGAGTTCAGAGTTTCATCAACACCTTGAGATTCAGGTTACACTGTCAATTCCGATTCATGATTCTATTTCTGTTTATTTGATTATATTGATATTCTGATTGCTTAAATTGAATTTCAATAGGATCGATTAAATTCATTTGATAGAATTTGGTTTCGGTTTTTAATTGAATTGAATTATAATTTTGCGACGCTTGATCGTTAATTGTAATATTTTGATGATTGTGATGCTTAATCCAGTCAACGAAACCGAATTCACATAGGATTGATTACGCTTGTTTGATCAATTCTATAGTCAAATAAGTATAGAATCACGAATTAGAAATTAAACTCATTAATAGAATCTGTGATAGGTCTGAAACTCGAATAAGTGGATTAATCGTTTTGCTCATCTGTTAAAACTAAAAATTATAAAACCCCCCTTTCGAATTTCAACTTTCAATTCGGTTAATATTATTATATCAGAAGTCCTTGCAAAACGACTCGAGTTATTATCTCTATTTACATTTTATCAATTGTATTTGCCTCGTGTGCGACAACGAATCAGCTTCTGATAAAAACAAATCACAGAATTCTGGAACTTCCGCTGTTGTCCAATTCCACGATGCACTCACCCCAGAACGGCTTGACGGCACTAACTACGTCGAATGGTCGTTGAATGCACAGAACAAAATTAGAGGCAGAAAACGATGGGGTTACGTTACCGGAACAAAGACTGCACCAGCAAAAGATAAATTCGATGAATATGAAGCATGGGAAGATGAAAATTGCTTGGTCAAGTCTTGGCTTCTGGACTCTATGACCAAAGAAATCAGATCCCTTTTCATTCAATTAGCTACGGCGAAGGAAATTTGGGAAACTGCGAAAGCAACGTACTAAATTGACCAAGATGCATCAAGAGCTTATCAATTGCATCGTGAGGTAATCTCTACTCAAAAAAATGGTGGATCTGTTATTACATGCTTTGGAAAATTGCAGAGGCTATGGCAAGAGTATGATGGTATTAATAGTTGTACCATGGAATGCACTAAAGATGTTGAGAAATACAACGATATGATTAATTCTCAACGAGTTTATGTTTTTTTGGTTGGTTTGGATTCACATTTGGATGGAGTTTGTGGTCGTATTCTGGCTACCACTCAGCTTCCTAATGTTCAATCAATTTATGTAACTGTGTGTGCAGAGGCAAATCGCCAAAAAGCTATGCTAAGTGGCAAGTCTTCGAATGGGTCCGCCTTTGCTGTCAAGAAGTATCTGAAGAAAGAAATCCGCAAGTGTAATCACTGTAATGGAGATAATCATGTCATGGAGACATGTTTTAAACTCCATGGCTACCCAGCGTGGCATCCAAAGAGAAAAACTACTTCGAATAACAAGACAGAAACCAGCAAGGCTCATCTTTCTATTGCTACTGGCTTTGTAACCAAGTCAGGTATATCTAACTCTGCTCATAATCTTTCTGTTATTAATAGAAATAGCGATTGGATAATCGATACAGGTGCTACTGATCATATGACTTGTGATCAACATATGTTTACTAATTTCTCTCCTAACTGTCATAAAACTGTTATTATTACTGCCAATGGAGTAAAATCTCCCATTGAAGGTGTTGGTACAGTGACCATATCACCCTCCCTATCAATACCTAATGTCTTATTTGTTCCTACCTTGAATTGCAATCTTATCTCTGTCAGTAAATTAACAAAATCACATTCATGTGTCGTTGTGTTTTATCCAACCCACTGTGTTTTTCAGGATATACATACCAAGGAGAAGATTGTTAGTGGTAGATATAGTGAAGGGTTGTATTATCTTGAAAAAAATTCACAAATCCATAAAGGAGCATTGGTTCATCTTGCAAGTGATCACATCCAAGATAAAAATAAAAAATAAATTTGGCTATGGCATAGACGATTGAGGCATCCCTCTTTTAGTTATCTAAAAAAATTATTTCCATCGTTATTTCATAAATGCAATATTTTAGATTTTCTTTGTGAAACTTGTGTAATGGTAAAAAAGTCATTGTGCTAGTTTTCCCTTAAGCAATAACAAAACAGATTTTCCTTTTTCTTTAGTATGCATTGATGTTTGGGATCCTACTCCACAATCTACACATAATGGAAAAAAATGGTTTATTAGTTTTGTTGATGATTGTACACGGGTAACCTGGGTATATTTGCTTCAACATAAAAGTGATGTGTATGATGTGTTTCGCCCCTTTCATCAAATGATAGTAACACAATTTAACACATGTATTAAGGTAATTAAATCAGACAATGGAGGGGAATATTTTAAGAAAGAATTAAAAAAAAAATTGAACTCTAAAGGCATTTTGCATCAAACAACATGTCCTTATTCCCCCCAACAAAATGGAGTGGCCGAGAGGAAAAATAGACACATATTAGAGATGACAAGAACACTCCTAATTGATGGTAATGTTCCATCTCATTTGTGGGACGAGGCTGTGAATTCTGCAGTTTACTTAATTAATCGAACCCCCTCTAGTGTGCATAACTTTAGAAGACCTCTAGATGTTTTATCTGATCATTGTGTTCTCCCTTCCATCGTTCATTTACTACCTCATGTTTTTGGATGTGTTATATATGTTCACTTACATCCACATCAATGTACAAAACTTGAAAAGCGGGCTCTTAAATGTGTCTTTGTTGGGTATGGATCAACTCAAAAAGGTTATCGTGCTTATCATCCATCATCTAAAATTTTTTACATTTCTATGGATGTAACTTTTCATGAAGATAACCTTTTTTATGTTGATTCTACACTTCAAGGGGGGAATGAAAGAGAAGTGCAACGCCATGATGTTAGCATGTTTGACTTATTTTGTGAAGGTAGATTATCTTGTGAGGATCATTCTGCAGGTAATGAATCAATCTCAAATATGGACACATCACCTTCATATAATACAGTTTCCCCTGACCATAATCAACTAGCTTAATCTTCTCCACAAGATCAAGTTGACTCTCGAGAGGTACTCCCTGATTCTATTCTTGATAATACAAATATAAATGGAGTTGATACTAATGTTCATTCTGAAATTGATTCCCTTTTTCATGTAATTGATCATGAAATTGACCCTTGTTTGCATGATGCCACCAAAACACCTAACATTGAATCTACTATTGTCCAATATAATCTTCCACCTCGTTATAACCATGGTCAACCTCCGATTAGATATGAACCATACCTTATATCCAAAGTTAAATATCCCATTAGTAATTATGTGTCATCTCACAAGTTATCCAAGTCATATACATCATTTGTATCTCAATTATCCTCAATTTCTATTCCTAGTAATTTACAGGAAGCTTCAAAAGATCCTAGATGGACCGAAGCGATGGTTGAGGAGATGGCAGCTTTAAAAAAAAAAACAACACTTGGGATCTTGTGACGTTACCTAAAGGGAAGAAAAATGTGGGGTGCAGATGGGTTTATACAATTAAACACAAAGCTGATGGAACTATTGAGAGATATAAAGCACGACTAGTGGCTAAAGGTTACACTCAATCTTATGGTGTAGATTATCATGAGACATTTGCGTAGGTAGCCAATCTCAACACTATGAGAATACTTTTGTCACTAGCAGCAAACCAAGATTGGCCTCTTCTACAATTTGATGTGAAAAATGCTTTCCTACACGGAGAAATTTTAGAAGAAATTTATATGGATTTACCACCAGGTATGATAGATTCAAATGAGATAAAGGTTGCAAGTTAAGAAATGCTCTATATGGATTAAAACAATCCCCAAGAGCATGGTTTGGTAGGTTCACTAAGTTTATGAAAGCTTTTGGCTATAAAGCAAGTAACTCTGATCACACCTTATTTTTGAAGAAAGGAGAAAGTAAAATTACAACATTGATTATATATGTAGATGATATGATTGTTACAGGAAATGACGAAGATGAGATTTCTAGTTTGCAAAAATACCTTGCTTCTAAATTTGAGATAAAGCAACTTGGAAACCTCAAATATTTATTGGGTATTGAAGTGGCTAGATCAAAACATGGTATTTTTCTATGCCAAAGAAAGTATACTCTTGATTTACTATCTGAAACTGGACTGCTTGGGTGTAAACCTGTTGATACCCCAATTGAACAAAATCATACGCTATTTCAGTGCCAAAATTCAGCCAGCATAGATAAAGGGAGATACCAGAGGCTGGTGGGCAAACTAATTTACTTGTCTCATACACGACCATATATTACATATGCAGTAAATGTCGTTAGTCAATTTATGCATGATCCACGGGAAGCTCATATGGATGTTGTTGAAAGGATTTTGAGATATTTGAAGTCCACTCATAGAAAAGGAATTTTATTCAAAAATCATGGAAACTTAAAGGTAGAAGGGTATACCGACGCTGATTGGGCATGGTCAAAAAATGATAGAAGGCCTACCTCTGGTTACTTTACATTCGTAGGGGGGAATCTTGTAACTTGGAGGAGTAAAAAACAACCGGTAGTAGCAAGGTCTAGTGCTGAAGCAGAGTTTAGAGGCATGGCACTAGGAGTTTCTAAACTTTTATGGATATAGAATGTTCTATCAGATTTGGGTTTTGAACCAAGGGAGACTATGACTTTGTATTGTGACAATACATCAGCAATTGCAATTGCTCACAATCCTGTGCAACACGATAGAACGAAACATGTAGAAATTGATAGACATTTCATCAAAAAGAAACTTGAAGCTGGAATAATTTATTTTCCGTTTGTAAGATCTGAATTACAGTTAGCTGATGTTCTCACTAAAGGAGTGGCAAGTAAGGTGTTTAATGAATCTTTATTCAAGTTGGTAATGTGTGATATCCATGCACCAACTTGAGCGGGGGTGTTAAGATAAGTCAAAGATTGTATTAGCTAAATTAAATAGGGAAATATTGTGTGAGCTGTAAATAATTTATTTGTACAACTATGTAATTACTTTGTGCAGCTGTCATTCCCTTAATAGAGAGGAATTATAGGGACTCTTTTGTATATATAGGATCATGCTCAATGAATAAAATATTAGAATTATTACTTTGAAACTTTTATAAGTGGGTGGAGGTGGCACAGACGTATTTTCACTTGGAAGAAGGAAATGATAAAGGAGGTTATCGATTTGTTGACTGACATTCTTTTGTAGGTTAATGTAATAGATAGATGGGCATGGAGACATAATTATCAAGATGTGTACTTGTTAAAGAAGCTTATCATATAATAATAAGAATGTAATTTAGATGGATCACCTCTGTTTAACGTTACGTGAAATAAATTTGTCCCGTTGAAGTTATCTTTATTGGCTTGGAGATTGTTTCTTGATAGGTTACCTATGAAGAATAATTTGCTACGAATATATTTTGTTATTTTAGATTTCCAATTATGCACAAGAGGTTGTGAATGTGTCGAAACGTCTCAACATTTGTTATTTGAATGCCTTTTTTTGAAAAAATTTGGAGTGAAGTTTTACAGTGGCTGGACATTAGTTGTGCTTTGCATAATAATAGTTTGGCTCATGTTCAACATTTTATTGTTTGGGACCAAACAATAAATTGGTTTGTCAAACTTTTCATACATTTTGGTTTGTGTGCATTTGGTGTATTTAGAAAAAATGAAATAACATAGTCTTCCGTCAGACGAAAATGAATCTATTATTGATATGGTTAAGCTAACGTCTTCACATTTTATTAGATCAAAGGTGACAAATTTTGCTTATGATCTTCACCATTGGAGCTCACATCCGTTGATTTGTGTAAGCGATGTTATTAGATGATTTTGTGTACCTTGTAGTGTTTTTGATTGTATTTTCATGTGATTGTTTTTGTGAGTTACTTTTGAGATGAACTTTGTATCCCCTTGATATTCATGGAACATCTTGTGAGATGAATAGTTATTAATGTTATTTGTTTTAATTATTTAAAAAATAAAAACCAAATCATACTATTATATGCCACTCTATTGTATTTTTTCTAACATATCTTCACAATTATCTACGTAATTATTTTTGAGTTTCGAAAAACTGTTTAAAATCACAATTTATGCCATCGAAGATATTACTGGGTTGAGTCGCGGACTAGGTCACTCTCTTTAAGACGTTTCGCGGCACTGCCCAAGTTGTGCAAGATAGACTATCAACCACGAAGTCCCTATGATAAAACAGCCCAGATTCACTGTATCGGAGTTCCACTGCACTGTAGAAAACTGTTCTAGAATTACACCCTCAATATGACGGTTAAAGCCACTCAATATGACAATTAAAGTCATTCGCAATATGGTACTATGACCACTCATAAATCAAAAGGACTACGGCATAACAACCGCTCTAAAAACAAAGGGACTACGACATAAAAACCACTCTAAAAACAAAGGGACTGCGGCATAACAACCGCTCTAAAAATTGAAGGGACTGCGGCATAATAACTACTCTAAAAACCGAAGGGACAAAAAGAAAGGGGAGAAGTGGCTCGAAAAATAGGCGAGCAGAATAAAAGAGAGGAAAAAGAGAAAGTTGGGAAAAACATCCAACTTTGGTGTGCTTTTCACAATAGATTGAAACTCATTATATAGTGATGGAAGCAAACTCACAATTGATTTCTAATCAATGTGGGACTTTAGCATATTCAAAATAGGAGAGTTTTCTAATGTGGGAGTTCAAAAAAAAAATTTCTTTTCAATGTGGGACTTGAATTTTAAAAAACATGTTTCTTTCCACTTGAATTTACAAAAACAAATTCTTTCCAATGTGGGACTTCAACAATTTTTTTAAATTCACACAATATGTTCCAACAGATGTGCTCGAGTATATATATATATATATATATATATATATATATATATATATATATATATATATATAAATTATATACTACTAATACATATAAAATTATTTTTGAGTATTTTTTAATTATTTCTATCAACAATTTTTTATTCCTTTAAACACATCTTTGAATATTCCAATAAAAAAAAAACAAGTCTTTCAATATTGCAATAAAAAAGTAAATAAATCTTTTAATATTTTTTATATTATTATATTATAGTATCTTTATTTATCACTTAGAATTAGTTCCGGAAATCTTACAATTAATATTAATGTACATTATCTTCTAAAATTTGTATATAATTTATATCATGATTTAATTTTTAATTTTTTTGTTTACGATAAATAAAAGGAATCTTGTATCCTATAAATAGAGAGGTTAGTATTTCGTCTTTTTTATGTTATCAAATCACATTCCATTATAATCATATTTCTTTCTAGCTTCTTCTTCTTCTTTTAGATCTTAATTAAACCCTCAAACACTCAAGAGTCTTCATCATTCTGTATTTGGCAAAGAGAAGAATAATTTATACAAAGGTAACAAGCAACATAAAAGCACCTAGAATAGAGTCGGATACCAATATATATATATATAGTTAATTAATTATTATTTTGTTTTCCAAATTCATCACTTTTTTTTTGTTTATATGAATTTCGAGGAACCACACATACCACATGCACTTTCGTGTATCTTTCGTTTTTTTTTTTTTACCTCAATCTATATATTTTTTTTTTCAAGATCATAAAATTAATTATATATAACATCTTAATATTTCAATATGTAGAGAACCTAGTTGAACATGCTATGGGCAACCTCATAGGTAAAAGTAAAAAGCGTGACTCTCAAAATTCTAGAAGTGACAAAGGAAGAAGTGAAAGAATCTCATCCAATTTTCCAAATAATAAACCTATGCCACTACCATTGCAACCTAAAGCTATTATGTCTCAGAAATCATGTTTTGGGACATATAATTCTGGACAGAGCTCAAACACGAACAAAACTCCCAGGAAGTATGCTTTGATTCCAGATAACTTCACTACCCTTGAACAGGTAATTTATTTTAAATAATTCATATTAGTAATAAATTATTAATTTTGTTAGAATCTTGAACATATATTTTCTCTAATTACTTTGTTGTTTTAAATCGCAAATATTAATAATTTGTATATTATTTATTTTTGTTTGTTTGTCCAAGGTATGTTTTTTACTCACTGTCTAAGGTATGTTATTATGTTAGAAAATAGTGCTAAACATATTGTTTCTCTAATTACTTTTTTTTTGTACAAGTTTCTCTAATTACTTTTATTTATTAATAAATTAATAAAGAATATATGTGAGTTTACCTGGCCAACCTTTGTTGTTCCATTCTTTTTGTGATTTTTCTACAACTTATGGAAGTCTTCTAAAAAACAAGATTTTGATTCAAAAGTGAAATATGAATGACTTTACATGTTTTTATATATTAAGTTTGTATATCAACCTTTCTCTTGGCATGCATGAAATAAATTATTAATTTCATTAGCTTGCTTTTAAAAAATTCCTAATCAAAGAGGATAAGTAATTTTAGGAGGTTGTTTTCTTAATTAACCTCAAACTAGAAACATGTAGAGCAACAATTTTCATGATTTTAAACTCTTCAATGAAATTGTTCAGTAGTAAAAATAAACGAATGAACAAGTATTTCAACTTGAACTAAACTACTAATATGATATAAATGTTTAGCGTGTTTGAAACTACTTTGAAATCACTTTTAAATATGTTTCATCGTAGAAGCTACAAATGTATTTAACATGTTTGAAATTACTTCAAAATCACTTTTAAATTATGTTTCATCGTAGAAACTACAAATGTGTTTATTTTTTTTTTTACATCCAAGCGATTGTTTGTGATACACGTTTCATTTTAAATAAAAGAAAATAAACAAAAGTTTGATAAAGCACGTTACTTTTTTCTTAATTACTAATACTGCTTTTTTATGGAACAATCTATATTAAGAAACACTATTTCATTTGTGAAAAGAAAAATCAATAATATATGTTCTCTATGACAAATAATGAAATTCTGCGTCTTATTGGGTAAACTTGATATCTCACCGATCCAAAGCAATGAAATGTGGCTGATATGTATCAAGTTGATAAATATAAAACCCTTCACCAAAAAAAAAAATATAAAACCCAATGAACCTGAAATAAACCAAATATTTTTCTTAAATGACTAAAGTTTATACTTAATTGTTAAGTTAGTATTTTTTCCTTCACTTGAATTTGAATCTGAGTTCTATAAGTCCTTAACTCTTCACTTAAACTAATTGAAGTATCCACTCACCTCAAAATAATCCAAATATTGTGAGAAAATTTATTTTTTATTGAGAATTTTAATAGAAACAATATTTTATAGTGTTATAAAAGTTGTAAAAAGAAATAAAATATGTAAATCAAAATAATATCAACTTTTTCAACTCCACCAAGACATCACATTATTCAACCTTAAGAGGAGGTGAGTATAATTAAGTAGAGATGAGTGTGTTTCACATAATAGAATTGGTGTATGTGTCATTTAGACGGGGTAAGTGTAATTTTACACAAGTAAAAACAGAGTTATTGCATCGAAGTAGGTAATTAATTACCATTGAATTGTAATGTACATTGTTTTATTTCTTTATTAATTTATCTCTTATAAGTAACACAATTTAAATTAATATAATCAATTTTTTTAATTATTGTGATTTAGTTAGTGAAATTTTTATATACAGGATCCACCAAGCAAATCAGAGTTATTATACTTTAAAGTAGTAATTACCATTGAATTGTAATTCTTGCAGGCTATCATATGTTATTGGCAAAAGTGTATTTTAGAATGAATTTCATGAAATTTTATTTGTGTACAGGTTACTACGGCCCTTAGGAAAGAAGGTTTGGAGTCATCAAATCTCATCCTTGGAGTTGATTTCACAAAGAGTAATGAATGGACTGGTAAGTGGTAGTACACACAAAATTAAGCCAAGTGATTTCATCATTACATTATCCATTGAAAGCTATATATAACTTAAGTCATGATTATTCTTCGAAAAAGTTGAAATATCGACCAAAATTTAGAGATGAACAAAGTGAAAATACTTTGTATAAGAACTAAAATTTGGTATATACATATTTAATTAAAGTGATGATTAATTACTATTAAAAAAAGATGAAACAAAAATTAAAATTTAGAGACAAACAAAAATTAAATTTGTCCCTTATTTCGTATCTACGTGTTAAAGACGTTAAATTTAGTGATTAATTTTTTTTAGTCTTTAATTCTTAAGGTTATTTCTGACATTTACAACAACTAAAATTTAGTATATATGGTTTATGGTATATAATTAATTTCTTCTTGAAATATTTTTTTTTTCCTTTTAAATGTTCTCTTGAGAAGCCAATGTATCCATTTTATTTTTGAAGGAAAAATCTCATTCAACAAGAGAAGCCTACATGCAATTGGAGATTCACCTAATCCCTATGAAAAGGCAATCTCAATTGTTGGCAAGACATTGGCTCCATTTGATGATGACAACTTAATTCCATGCTTTGGCTTTGGTGATGGTAAGGTCTAATTAATCCTTAAAGTACAAAATGTAAAAACAAAAGTAATAGTTTTTTCAAATTTAACTTATGGGTCAACTTTTACAATTATACAGTTACCACACATGATCAAGAAGTATTTAGCTTTCATAATGATCATTCACCTTGCAATGGCTTTGAAGAAGTTTTGGCTTGCTACAAAAAAATAGTTCCACATTTGAAACTCTCAGGTGACTATTGCTATCATCTTCACTTTTTATATAGTGTTATTTTTATAATCTTATTGCAATCAATAAATTGAGTAGTCGTTGTTACCGAGAAAACAATCATTTTAGTCGTTAAATGTATAAAGCGATGTCACAATAGTTAATTAAATATTTCTTTTATCATTTAGTTTGATTTTTGAACGCTCGTTCTATTAGTCAATTAATTTGACTCTGCTTCAACATATGTGACATATTATTTATTTGGTGTCCTCACTATAATTTATATTTGAGTATTGTCTCAAAAACTTAAAATATCTAGATTGTAAACATACATGGCTGAAAAAATAATTGGATTTTGTGTGAAGGACCAACTTCTTATGCTCCAGTGATTGAGGCTGCAATAAACATAGTTGAAAAAAGTCATGGCCAATTCCATGTGTTGGTTATCATTGCAGATGGTCAGGTATATAAAATGTTACATACACCCTAAATAATATTTCTTCATGTGTGTTTGTCTCAAATTATATCATATTCATATGTTTGATTTTAAGGTTACAAGAAGTGTAGACACTGATGATGAAGAACTCAGTCCTCAAGAAGAGAAGACAATCAAAGCAATTGCTGATGCAAGGTACACATATTTATAGCTAATTGATTGTTTCTAATAAAGTGCATACCAAAATAAAAATTAAAAAATGAATTATTAATAGAAATAAAAGTTAGCTCCAGCTACAAAATCATGTTTTTGATGTTTCTTTTATTTTCTTTATTGAACTTAAGTCAAATTAGTCCCTAAAAACATATAAGGTCATCCAATTGCAAATTAAAAAGAAAAAAAAATATAAAGTCATCATATTAATTCATAAACAACTGAAATTAAATTCAAAGTCCTGAATATGTATTTTATCAGTGAATTAGTCCTCACTCAAGTGTTTCAGATGCTAATTTGACTCATAAAATTCAAGACCAATTTAATGAACAAAATGTCATTTAGAAACCATGAGCATAATTTTCATATATGTAACTATGTATTTTTTCCTATTGTTTTATTTTGTTTCCAATAAACTTGAAAACAGAGTTTCATCTCCTCAATAACATTAATTTATATCTAGCTATGTTAATTCTTTATTTCTGATACAGTGCATATCCACTTGCCATAATTCTGGTTGGAGTTGGTGATGGACCTTGGGAAGACATGAAAAAGTTTGATGACAAGATTCCAACACGTGATTTTGACAATTTTCAGGTCTTACATAGCAATACAATAGTACCATACAATTTTGAATTGTGCATCATAAACTATTTGCATTTTGCAAACCATATTAAGACACTGATATTAACACTACCACGTAGACATTAATAATAATAATTTAAAAAATTAAATATTATCTCTCGTGTTGGATAAAAAATAATTTGCTTTTAATTTTTATATACTTTGTATTTATATATGATATATTTTAGTGAAATGTCAGGCGTTGGACAATCCAACGGTCAAATTGTCTGACCGTTAAATTAATCAAACGACTGACATTTAACAAAAAAAAATTGCAACATTAATCATTTTCATATTTTTCATTTTGAATGCAGTTTGTTAATTTCACGGAAATTATGTCTAAAAACAAAAGCGCAACTGAAAATGAAGCAGCTTTTGCTTTGAATGCTCTCATGGAGATCCCCTTCCAATATAAAGCATGCCTTGAATTCAAAAAGCTAGGGTATGATCCTTAAACATTAACCTATGTTATTTGTATCTATTCTATAAAAATAAAATGTGCCAAAATTTTACACATTTTCCTTTATAATTTTTTCTCACATCTTATAAGGAGTCTTTACTAGTACTTTTGATTCATTTGGTGATAACCTTCTTTGAAACAATTCAACATTTTTTTGAAGTGATTAAAATTGTTGTTCTCACCATTTTGTGTCTATGGATAATAGACGTGTAACAGGAAGAACAAAGAGAATAGTTCCAAAACCTCCTCCTCTTCCTTATTCTATGAGGCTTGCATCTCTACCTGTTCATGTACCAAGCAATTCACCAGCATCAACAACTGATGAGCAAAATCAATCTGTATGTATTCAACTCAAACTAAACTTAGACTCCACTATATTTATTTTCTTCACTAATTATGTCTTTAGTATATTAAATATGAATCCACAGCCTTTAAAGTGAATAACTCATTTTAAAGTTAAAATAAGTAATATCAATTGATAAAAAAAAAATCAATAGTTGATATTTTTTTTATAGTATCCGTAAATATTATATACATATAAATATAAAACTAAATCTAACATTTTTAAATAAATCAAAGTATTTTTTACGTACAATTACAAAGACTAAACACTTAAAATAACTGATATTTACTTAATAAATTGATTTCTCTCAAATTCTAACATATATTATGACCAAATGGTTAATAGATCAAAATATAGACTAAAGTTGAACATTTATGATTTTATTGTTACAAATCAACCAACACATTTTTTTTTGTCTTTAATCAACCAACACATTTATCCCATTAAATTGAGAGTAGAGAAAATATTTAATTGCCTTTTCTTGTCTATAAACATTGAAGTTGCTTGATGATTTATGTGGTGTTATATAACCAATGGAATTTTGTAGGCCTGCCCTGTTTGTCTGACCAATGGAAAGGATGTGGCGTTTGGATGTGGCCACATGGTGAGCTTATAATCACATTTAATTAATAAATAATCAAACTAGTTCCAAAAAATATAATTCTAGTAATATTACTCCCAAAATAATAATGTCTTTCAATGTATACTTGATCAGTCAAATTAAACTTCACAAAATTTTGGGTTTATTTTGACTGATGAAATACACATTAAAAAAGTTTGATGGTAAAATATCATTGAGGGGTAAAATATCATATAGTTTTAAAATTATTGTCTTAATTATTTCTCTAATTTCTGTTTAAGATTTAATTATTTTTTTAACAATATATTTTGAAACGCAGACTTGCAGTGATTGTAGCTCAAGGTTAAGCAATTGTCCTATATGTCGAGTGAGGATCGTTAGTCGTCTTAGAGTTTACAATGGGTGATTGTAAAAATATATCATGCACCTAAATTAGTTTGCATTAGATTAGATATATATACTTATATGTAGGGTTGATGCTAATTAAGAGCTTAAATATTCGACATGGATTTCTTGTAAATTAACATAATTGCTTGGTAGACGTTGAAATGTTTCATGAGTGTTCAAAAGTGGATATCCATATGACTTTGTTTAAGTGGATATACTTATTTGATTATGCAACAATGGAGACTATTAAGAGCTTATATATTGCCATTTTTTTTCTTTCATATTATTAGTTATAGTTTTTTATTTTATTTTAATTTCATTGAAATATATTACTCATTTGTTACACATTTTTTAAAAAATAATTTTGATGTTCCATAATTTAGAGTTTTTTT
>JBBPBQ010000003.1:39843663-39882986 GCA_037974755.1 Cicer yamashitae
TTGTATAAGTTTTTTATTTTTTTAAATTCAGTTTAAAAAAAATTATAATTTTTCTAAATTCAGTTTAAAAAAAATTATAGTTTTTTTAAAAATTACTAAAAATAGTTTTTAATTTAAATAGTTTTTACATTATTTTTAGATTTGTCTTTTTTCAAAATGTTCTAACAAACGGATATAAATTTTCAAAAAAGTGATTATTATTATATTTTTTGAAAATAAGTTACTACTTTATGAAAAAAATTGTAACAAACATAATTTTAATTAAACTTTTTCTTTTATCCTAATCTATTATTTTACTCTTTTTTTTTTATTTTTTTTATTTCTTTCATTTTTTATCTACCAAATAAAATGTAAAAAAAAAATACAAATTAAATTGTGGCGATTTTAATTTTTTCAAAATCTTAAGAATTATTTTTGTTTTTCTCAAATACCAAATTGAATCTTCCAATTTTATTGGAAGGCTAAAATGGATATTGAGTCTCACATTTATTTTCCCCAATATTTTAATTTTCCCCCTTAAAAATTTGAAGCATTTTAATTGATTACTACCAGAAGTAGCGCTCCACACTAGCAATTCTATTGGTGCCCTCAGAGAAAGAATTTCACTACCCTTAAACATTTCTCCCTCTCTCTCGGCGAGATTTTACTTTCTTCTATTTTTGTGAGTATACTTTCTTCACTCTACCCCACTATATGAATATCTAGTTGCAAAATGTTTAATGAGACTGATCGTGCTTCAATTATGCAGTTTAGGTTCTTTGGGATTTTATTCAATCATGCAGTTTAATGACATGTTTATAATTCAATGTAGGTTTTGGACAAGGGAATAAAGTAGACCTTCTGGTGGCTAAGATTTGGAACCTTCATTCTAAGGTTAGTAGAATAATTTTATGACTCAAACTTTATTTTGGTGTTGTTACTATCATCTTTATTCATGTATTTAGTTTGAATTGAAGGCAAAGGTTTCTTTTATTTATTAAGGTTTTAGCATTTGATCACAAACTTATCACTTTGGTAGACAAAATTGCATTTAATAAGATTTCTCTATGTCTACATACTAAAATTGATATCTACTGCTTACTTGATGAAATTGGTGAACCACTGAAACCAAGAGAAAATGATGGAAAGTGATGAGATGTGCAGAGAGAGAACAAAGAGAATTTGAAATCAGAAAAAGCCTTTAATGCTAATCCCTTCTTTGATTTATGAACTTGCAAAGTCTTAGGTACCAATCATTATGGGAAATAATCCTTTAAAAAGCTCAATAGGAGTTCCTCTAAGCATTTCAATAATATCTTTGCAAGCTTGTGCTATTTATATTATTCACACCTTTCGAAGTATTGATTGTTAACTTCTCTCATAACCCCTCGATGCATCGGCTCGAGAGACCAACTTCATTATCTGTAGGCAGCTTCTTCATTTTCCTTCCCAATGCTGGCCAACTCTTTGCCAATTTGTGATGGCTTTACTGGCAATCCAACAGCCCTTGCTATTTCATTTATTTTAGTGAATTTAGTTATAAGAAACACTTCATTTGTTTCAGTTAATTTTGTCAAATGGAGGATAGAAGGTGGATTCGTGATCGATCGAAACAAAGTGAAGAATATATTCGAGGGGTTAACAAATTTCTAGAATTTGCTTTTCAAAATTCAGAAGTCAATGGAAAAATATGGTGTCCTTGTAGAAAATGCGCCACCTGTAAGTTACGTTGTCGCACAAGTGTTTATGAACACTTAATTGATCTGCGGTATGGATTTCTTAGAGGTTATACGCAATGGGTATTTCATGGTGAGAGACCCGCAACTTCAAGCAGTTCCAAGGGTTGAAATATGGAATTTGGATTCGAAGCTGTCAAATAAAATCACGCATTCGGTCATCGGTGACCGTTTGATTAAGATTGGACGGTCTAAAAAATACCGAATTTTTAGTTTGTAATTTAAAATCCCGATCTAAAATCTGGACCGTCCGATTTTAATCTAACGCTCTCCGGTGTCTGAATGTGTGATTGTGGAATTCCTCTGTCTGCATGAACTCGAATCCTGAACTATGATGTCTATTAAGATTCTGTTATGTATGTAATATGATGTATTAAGATTCTGTTAATTTTTGTTCCATAGGTTGAAATATGATGTTGATTCAAATGTAACAGATTTAGTTAGATGCTAAATGAGTTTATGTTACTATATTTATCAGTTTTTTTGGATATAATTTATTTGTTCTGTTGGGTACAAACAAGCAGCCTTTTTCTTAGAGGAATTAATATTATCTCAACCTATTGTTTTCTTCTTTCACTTAACCTATATTGATGTTACTAATGTCTATTAATTCTGATTAATTTATTTTTGTTAGATAAAACCCTTCTCCCTCTTCTGTGTTTCTTTACTCTAAATAGCAACAAGCAGTGAACATTGCATTTTAGTCATATGGAGGTAACTTAGCACGAGTATAAAACATTAGTCAAATCACTTTCTTCTCCCTCTTCCCCTCTTCTTCCTGCATGGTGGCACCCTCATAAAGTGTGTAACTAGTTTTTTTTTGTCTTAAACCTCCAATGTGAGACTTACTACTCACACTTAAACATGAACAATATCTCTCGGAAGTGTGAATCTATCTCACTTATATGTTGATGTGAGATGCTCATCTCCTCACCCCCAAAACACGGCATTTTACTGGAAGCTAACTTCCAGAATTGTATTTAACATCATGTGAGTAAAAATGAGGGGATGGGCAATCACCTATGTCGATTAACACATCTTTTTTTATTATCGATTGTTTGTGCAACCATTTTCTTATAGTGATTGTTGAACTTTTTCTGGAACACAAAATGCACATCACACTACTGATAGCACACAATGCTATATCAGTATTACACACTTGAATAAAAACCATGAGAATTGAGAGAAAATAATGATAATTGAAATGAGACTCCAAGTCATATTGATATTAGACACAATGGTGTCTATTTATATGGAAGTCCCACATAGATTAGGCAGAAAACTAGGAAAAAACCCAACTAACTCACCCAAATCTAAATTAATTTACTCTAACGCACCCCCTTTAATTCACTTCTTCCACCGAAACAATAGCTAGTTTCCTCTTAACTCTTCGAACTTCTCACTCTCCAATGGTTTTGTAAAAATGTCAGCAAGTTGGTCTTCCGCTCTATAGTATTCCACCTTCAAAGTTCCTTTGTTGACTTGATCCCCATGAAAATGATTTTTTTCTTCCTATGTGCTATTGGGGTTTTTTGCTGATTTGTTTCCATTAAGCAATTTGACAGAAACACTCTCCATCTTCATTTCTTGTATCAAAGTATCAATCCACAATGTTTGAAAAACATAAAGGTAGACATCTATTATGCCTCACACGAGGACAGGTGCTACAACATATTCTTTTTTGATCTCCAAGATACTGGTGTTGATCCTGTTGAAAGAAACTTGGTTCTTGAAGATTAAAATATGATTTATTAAAAATGAAAGAAAACTGAAGAGAGAATATTAAACTTTTGGGAATGAATCTGTGTTATTTATCTGAGTTGAATGTACAATGTGAATTGATTTATATACATGCATTTACATCCAACCAACTACCAACTAATTTTGTTATTAGTCATAACAAAATTTAACTACCCTTATTAACTCCCAAACTAAAAACAGAAAGGCATAAGCCAACAATAGCTAACTCCTAGTTAACAATTCTCCACTTTGGCTTAGCTTTCACTCACACAACCAGCAAAATCTTCAAACAGTGCTTGAATTTTGGCCCAGGAAATGCCTTTGTCAACATATCAGCTGGATTGTCATCAGTACATATTTTTTCCAAACCAATCTTTCCTTACAAAATGCAGCTTGATATCTATATGCTTAGTCTTCTCGTGATACACTTGATTTCTTGCCAAGTGAATACCACTTTGACTGTCACAAAATACCTTTGCAACCACCTGATTTCCTTCCAAGTTTTTCATCATTCCCCTCATCCATATGGCTTCCTTAATTGCCTCTGTGACAACAATGAATTCGGCCTCAGTCGTGGATAAGGAAACTACCTGCTGGAGATTACATTTCCAGCTCACTGTGTTACCACAAAACTTGAACACATATCCTGTTAAGGACCTCCTTGTGTCCAAGCACCCAACATAATCTGAGTCAACATAATCTAAGTCAACATAACCAGTCACTTCAGATTTGTTGATTTCATGTTTGACATATGTCAAACCCACTGAAGTGGTTCCTCTCAAATATTTGAATATCCATTCCAAAGCTTCCCAATGAAGTTTCACAAGATTTGCCATGTATCTGCTCACCAAACTTACTGCATAGGCCAAGTCTAGTCTTGTACAAATCATCACATACATTAGGCTGCCTACTGCATTGGCATAAGGAATTTTCATCATCATTGAGATCTCCTCTTCAGTCTTTGGCGAGTCCAGCTTGGAGAGCTTAAAGTGTTGTGCCATTGGAGTCATCACTGCGTTGGACAAGTCCATATGAACCTTTTCAACACCTTTGCAAAGGATTTTACTGGCAGTCCCCACATCTTTCGAAGAAAGTAGAAAGGCAAAATACTTTCATATTTTATTACTACAGCCCTAAGCTGTTTATATAGGAAAAAAATTACAATAGTAATACTGAGTAATAATGACAGAATCATAAAATAAAAATAAACAGAATAATATAAAATAAAAGAGAATCAAATATGATTTTCCTTAATTCTTCAACACCCCCTCTCAAGTTGGTGCATAGATATCTGTCATGCCCAACTTGGCTATAAGTTGCTCAAAATTGGGTCTTGCCAAACTTTTTGTCAAGATATCAGCAGTCTGCTGATTGGAAGTCACAAATGGCAGGCATATAATTCCAACATCAATATTTTCTTTTATGAAATGGCAGTCAATCTCAATGTGTTTGGTTCTATCATGTTGTACAGGGTTGTGAGCTATACTTATTGCTGCTTTGCTATCGCAGAACAATTTTAAGGGTGAGTCAACTTTCATTTTGAGTTCGTCCAAGAGTTTACAAATCCACAAAAGTTCACAGATTCCTTGAGCCATTGCTCTGAATTCGGCTTCTGCACTGCTTCGAGCAATAACCCCTTGTTTCTTACTTCTCCAAGTGACTAAATTTCCCCAAACATAGGCACAATATCTAGTAGTGGATTTTCTATCAGTAACTGATCCTTCCCAATCATCATCTGTAAATATAGATGCTTCTCTGTCATTAGTTTTCTTGAAGTGCAAACCCTTTCTAGGATTGGATTTCAAGTACCTTAAGATCCGATAAACTGCCTCCAAGTGTTCTTCATAGGGATAATGCATGAATTGGCTTACAACACTCACAGAGAAAGCGATGTCAGGTCTAGTGTGGGCTAGATAAATAAGTTTGCCAACCAACCTCTGG
Organism: Cicer yamashitae; assembly: GCA_037974755.1. Classification (NCBI taxonomy): domain Eukaryota; kingdom Viridiplantae; phylum Streptophyta; class Magnoliopsida; order Fabales; family Fabaceae; genus Cicer; species Cicer yamashitae. The sequence continues at coordinate 39,849,060 of JBBPBQ010000003.1, forward strand.
TATCTTCCAATCTCAACAGGAACACTGCCTTTCTCCCAAAGTTTAGCATTTAATTCCATAAGAGTATCTGCTGGTCAACACCCACTCATCCCAGTTTCTTCAAAGAGATCTAGGATGTATTTCCTTTGAGAAACAATAATTCCCTTCTTTGAGAGAGCAACTTCGATACCAAGAAAATATTTAAGCGCGCCTAATTCTTTGATCTCAAATTCTTTTGTCAAATTTTTCTTCAATATTTCCATCTCAACAATGTCATCTCATGTGAGAATAATATCATCTACATATACAATTAGAATTGCAATTTTACCAACATTAGGGAACTTCATGAACAGCGTATGGTCTGATTGTCCCTGCATATATCCTTGCCTTTTGACAGACTGAGTGAATTTTTCAAACCAAGCCATTGGGGATTGCTTGAGACCATAAATGCATTTTTGTAGTTTGCACACATTTGAACTAAACTTATCTTCAAAGCCAGGTGGGCTATCCATGTATACTTCCTCCTCCAAATCACCATTCAGGAAGCAAAAGTCTAATACTATCCATGTATACTTCCTCCTCTAATTGGCTTACATCAAGTTGGTTAAGCGACCAATCTAAATTCATTGCCAAGGACAAGAGAACTCTAATAGTGTTTAATTTGGCAACAGGAGCAAAAGTCTCTAAGTAATAAATACCATATGTCTGAGTAAACCCTTTAGTAACCAAGCGTGCCTTGTATCTTTCAACAGTAAATACCCATTTACAGTCAATTGTATTCTTTTCTGTAGGTAACGTCATGACTCTCCAAGTTTGATTCTTCTCAAGAGCTATCATCTCCTCAAGAACAGCTTCCTTCCACTTTGAAATTTTTAGAGCCTCCTGTATATTTTTTGGAATTTCTAGAGCAGACAATTTAGAGGTAAATGCAGCAAATGAAGAAGACAATTTTGAGTATGACACATAATTAGACAAAGGATATTTAGTGCATGATCTAACAGGTTTTCTAATTGCAATAAGAAGGTTTGTATCAGGATACTTGACACGACTCTTACGAACAGAAGAAGACTTACCTGTATCAAAATGATGTGTTGGATTATCTATTGTTTTGGAATCTTGGAAGGGTCAGAGAATGGGTCATTCATTTCTCCGTTTATGGTTTATTCTTTCAAAGACATTTCCCTTCCAAGTAGGGTCAATGGTAGTAAACCTACTTTGTGTCTCTTTATCTGAGTCATTATGTTGTGGCATTTCAGGTGGTCCTTCATTATTATTGAGATTACGAATTTGATCATTGTGATTTTGATTTGAAATTGTCGCCCCCGAATCTGTCGAAACCTCATTCATAAGTGGATTGAGTTCCAATATGAATTCTTGGACATTTTCTTTTGGTGCAACAATATAAGTCTCAGAAGTTTGTGACAACACTATATCACTTAAAGTAATGATGTTTTCAAAAGTTAAAGATGAATCTTCCTTAAAATTTCCCCACTGAAGATGAATGTCAGTAAAAAATGGTTGATTTTCGACAAAAGTAACATCCATGATTACAAAATTCTTTTTGATTTTGGTTCAAAACACCGATACCTCTTATCAGTTGGAGAGTAACCGGTAAACACACATTTTATTGGAGAGTAACCGGTAAACACTGATACCTCTTATGAAAATCTAAAACTTTAGATGACATTTGATTAATTAAATATGACGCAGTTAAAACAACTTCACCACACAAATATTTTGGAACCTTATTGGCAAATAGTAAAGCTCTAGCAACCTAGAACTTTGATGAACAACCCCATTTGCAAGAAAAAAATCGGACAAAAGTATATTAAAATATTCTTTACCATTTTCACTTCTGAAGACTTGAATATTTGTTTGGTATTGAGTGTACACCATTTTAAAGAAATTTTTCACAACCTGTCCAACTTCCGATTTTTCTTTCAATAGATAAACCCAACAAATTCTAGTATGATCATCAATAAAAGTTATAAACCATTTTTTATTAGAAAAGGTGTTTATTCTATTAGGACCCCAAATATCACTATGAATAACCGCAAACGGTTTTGATTGTTTATATGGTTGTGTAGAAAAAGAAGAACGGTGATGTTTAGCTAATTCACAAGTTTCACAATGAAATAAAGATGGATCCTTCTTAGAAAATAATTTAGGAAACAAATGTTTCAAATACGGAAAACTAGGATGTCCTAACCGTAAATGCCATAGCATAATATCATCATTATTAGAATAAACAAAAATAGATTCAAAGCAGGTACTCGTTTTTGGTTGGTATTTGAAGTCAAGTCCATTGTCAAGATAATAGAGTCCTCCACTCTCCTTAGCATTGCCAATCATTTTCCCCGTGCTCAAATCCTTAAAAGTGCAGTGAGAATGAAAGAAGTTAGCTCGACAATTTATATCCTTTGTTAATTTAGTAATGGATAACAAATTATATGATAAATTGGGAACATGTAACATATCTTTTAAGGTTAACACAGGTGACAGAATAACAGAACCTTTCCTTGCAATGGCTGAAAGAGAGCCATCTGCAATTTTAATTTTGTGGTTACCGGCACAAGGACTATAAGAAGAAAACAGACTCAACTCCCCATTCATATGATCAGTAACACCAGAATCGATAATCCAAGTATGGTTGGGAGTGACACTAAGTAGAGCAGTATTTGGAAAATTACCTCTCTGAGCTATTGAGCAAGAAGGAGTTTGAGACTCAAGGAGTTTGTACAATTGATCTAATTGTTCCTTGGTGAAAGGAGATGGGCTTGAAGGAGACTGTTTCTCTTGATCAGAGGTACCAACTTGGAGGGCATGACCTTTGTTTCCTCCTTTTTTCTTCCAATTTAGAGGTTTTCCATGGAGCTTCCAACATGTATCACGTGTGCGCCATGGACGTTTGCAATGTTTGCACCATGGTTTCTTGCCATCTCTCTTCCCGTCTTCATTCTTAGTGACTAGGGCAGAGCTTTCAACCTCAACAACAGAAGGTGACTTACCCATCATAACACCTTGTCTCGCCTCTTCTCGAAGCAATGGCAATGGAATCTTTTCCAATATTCTGCTTTGGACTTCATTAAGCCGCTTATTAAGCCCAACCAAGAACATGAATACTTGGTCGTTCTCCTGTCTCTTAAGAAACAAAACATTGTCCTCACAACACTTCCAATGATCATCATAACAGAGATCCAATTCTTGCCATAGTGTCATCAACTCATTATAATAGGTAGTGGCATCTCTATCTCCTTGTTTGGCATGCCACAATTGTGATTTGAGATAAAAAATTTGAGAAGAATTCTGAATATCAGAATATGTTTCTTTAACAGCCTCCCAAACTTTCTTCGCAGTAGGCAAAAACATAAAATGTTTTCTAATCGCTGATTCCATATTACTAAGCAGCCAAACAATAATAACAGAGTTATCAGATTTCCAAAACCTGTAATTCGGATCAGTTATGACAGGCATTTGCACCTCTCCTGTGAGGAAATCATATTTTCCCTTACCGTCTAGTATCAATCTTGGGACCATTCGACATAATTTTTTCCATCGAGTTTTTGGATTTCAACCTTGAGGGCATTAGAAGTTCCCTCATGGCCAAAAAAATTGGAAAAATCATTGTTAGATAAACCATTCCAGCCACCACTGCCGCCTGGGCCGCCATTGCCTAAACCAATACTGCCGGCGTTGTTGACTACTGATTTTTCACCCAAACCATCGTCGCTGTTACCGCCGCCGCTACCCAGAAGGGTAGTAGATAAAAAACCGGTCCCAAACCCCACTGGATTGTGGAAAGCTTTACAGAACCCTAACCAAGAGCTCTTGATACCATGAAGAAAGTAGAAGGCAAAATACTTTCATATTCTATTACTACAGCCCTAAGCTATTTATATAGGGAAAAAATTACAATAGTAATACTGAGTAATAATGACCGAATCATAAAATAAAATAAACAGAATAATATAAAATAAAAGAGAATCAAATCTGATTTTCCTTAATTCTTCAACATCTTTCATCTCAAATTCTCCTTTAAGCACCTCCTTCACCTTATCTATTTCCTCTTTGCTTTTGCAAGCAACTATCATGTCATCCACGTACAAGAGAAGATAAACAATGTTCCCAATTTCTGTTTTCTTCCAGTAAACACAGTTCTCATGTTGGCACCTATTAAAACAAATCTTTATCATAAAACTGTTAAATCTCTTGTTCCATTGTTTGGGGGATTGTTTCAGTCCATAAAAGGACCTCTTTAGCAAGCAAACCTTGTTTTCCTCTCTCTTCTTGACAAAACCTTCGGGCTGTGATATATAGATTTGTTCCTCTAAGTCACCATGGAGAAATGCAGTCATAACATCCAGTTGTTCAAGCTCCAAATCATTTTGAACAACAAGTGACAAAATCATCCTTATGGAGGTGTGCTTTACCACAGGAGAAAACACTTCATTGTAATCTATTCCTTCTTTTTGTGTTAATCCTCTTCCCACCAATCTAGCTTTGAACTTGGCACTCTCAACTCCAGGAATTCCCTCCTTAGCTTAAAAATCCATTTGCAACTTACAAGCTTTTTACCAATTGGTTTATCAACCAACTTCCATGTGTTGTTCTTATGCAACGAATCCAACTCCTCCCTCATGACTGCAATCCAATGTTGAGACTCACAACAATTTACTGCTTCTTGATAGGTTTTAGGCTCTTTAAACTCAATCTCTTCAGCTGCATTAAGTGTAAGAGCCACCATACCACCAAAACCAAATCTGTCAGGAGGTTTTACAGCCCTTCTATCCCTATCTCTAGCTAAAAGATAGCCTGTAAGGTCCTCCTCCTCACTCCCTTTTTCACTGTCTTCATGAGTATGAGGTTCAGTGACAGATACTTGATCATGTGTTGAGCTATTTTCTAAGGTTGCAGACACCCTTGATGTCTCCCCCTCAATTTGAACTCTCCCATCACTATTATGTTTTTCTTGCTTCTGATTTGACCTTTCCTTCTGGTGGTACATTTCAGTTTCCCTGAACACCACATCTCTACTAATTAATACTCTTTGTTGTCCCTTCTCCATACACCACAATCTGCAATCCTTTACTCTTTCTGGATATCCTGGACATACACTTCAAAGCTCTTGGCTCAAGTTTCCCTGGTTTGATATGTGCATATGCCACACAACCAAACACCTTCAAGTTTTCCAGGTTTGGAGGATAACCTGTCCACACCTCCTCAGGGGTCTTTTTATAAATTGCATTAGAGGGACTCCTATTGATTAAGTAAACAACTGTAAGCATTGCTTTTGCCTAAAAATGCAGAGATAAATTTGCACTAGACATCAAACACCTGTCCCTCTCCATGATTGTCCTATTCATCTTCTCAGCAAGACTATTTTTCTAGGGGGTTCCTTTTACTGTTTTTATGCCTAGAAATTCTTTTCATTTTGCAAAAGTTATTGAATTCTTCATAATAAAATTCTAATCCATTATCTGTTCTTAACTTCTTTATCAATTTTCTAGTTTGATTTTCAAACAACAGACACCAATCCTTAAACTTCATAAAGGTTTCATCCTTAGATTTAATGACATCAACCCATACCTTTCTAGAGATGTCATTAATTACTGAGAGGAAATACCAAGCTCCACTGTGAGAAGTAACTTGAGCAGCCCCCCATAGGTCATTGTGTATGTAATCCAGAATTCCTTTAGTTTTGTGCACAACAATGTTGAATTTCAATTTTGTAGCCTTGCCAAAGTTGCAATGCTCACAAAAAACTAGAGATTTGATGTGATCATTACCAAACAACTTCTGATTGCTTAATTCTTTTAGACAACCTTCACTGATATGGGTTGGCCTCATATGCCAAATGATTTCTTTTGATTTCCCACTTTCAGCAGCAACATTTACATCCCCCAGCAAAACACTTCCTTGAAGTCGATATAGGCCAACTTCTAGATTTCCTTTCATCACCACCACAAAACCCTTTGTGATCTTCAACACTCCACCTTCAGCCTTGTACACATAACCTTGTGTATCAAGCATCCCAAGTGAGATTAGATTTCTTTTTGATTCTGGTACATGTTTAACACCATGCAGAATTTTGATTGCACCATCTGCAAGTCTGAGCTTGATTGCCCCAATTCCAGTGACCTTGCATGCTTTATTCTTGTGAGAGCACATATGAAATGTGCAACTTGAGTCAAGGACCCATTCAACACTGACCTTCTTTTCAAAAACACACATTAATTCTGCACTTTTATCACCTTCTGACACCAAATCTACATCTCCACTATGATTTCCTTTTTCCCCAAACTTCTTATTTTTCTTGAATTCAGGACAATCCTTTTTTATGTGATCTTCACTTTGATAGATGAAACACCTCTTCTTCTTTCCTTCCTTTGACTTAGATCTTGAACCCTTCTTGCTTTTTGATTCCATCTTCTCTGTCCTTCCTCGAATGTTCAATACTTCAACATTTTCCTCCTTTATTTCAAATTTTCTTGATAGCTCCTTTGCACAGAGAGCATTTTGCACCTCCTCCGATGTTACTGACTCTCTCCCATAAATGTGTCTGTAAGATTATCATACTCACTTGGCAAAGATTTGAGTTATAATAGGGTCTGATCTTCATCATCAATCTTGATCTGAATGTTTTCAAGATCAAGAATGACTTTGTTGAAATTATCAAGGTGATCTTCCAATGGTTTCACTTATTGCATCTTCATCTTGAATTACTTCTGCCTCAAATACAACCTATTGGCCAATGATTTGGTCATGTATAGGTTCTCCAATTTAAGCCATATTGTTGTTGTAGACATCTCCTTTGATACCTCCCTGAGTACCTTGTCTCCAAGAGAAAGAATCAGTGCGCTATGAGCTTTGTTCAACATCGCTTTCTCTTCCTTCGCCGACATTGTATCAGGTAGCTTCGATTCACCTCAACCCCTTGTTGAACCAAGAAAGCTCTCATCTTCAACCTCCAAAGACAGAAACCATTTTTTCCCGTAAACTTTTCAACTTCAAACTTCGTAGATCCCATTCTTTCCTTCGATCGAATCTTCCAAGACTACTGAACCTTGCTACTGATACCACTTGTTGAAAGAAACTTAAAGATGAAATTATGATTTACTAAAAATGAAACAAAACTGAACAGAGAATATTAAGCTTTTGAAAATGAATTTGTGTTAATGTACAATCTGAATTGACTTGTATACAAGCATCTACATCCAACTAACTACCAACTAATTCTGTTATTAGTCATAACAGAATTTAACTACCCTTATTAACTCCCAAGTTAAAAACAGAAAGGCATAAGCCAACAATAGCTAACCCCTAGTTAACTGATCCATATATAAAAGCCTACCATGCAGAACTTTTTCGATAATTTCTATCTCCACACCAATCTATCAATATAGTCCCACTTCATTTCCATCACTTTTAATAGGAAAAAAGATTCCATATTAAGTGTCCTTTGACATATCTTAGTATTCTCTTTGCTGCCACCAAGTTAAGAGCCCTTGGTCTATCAACAAATCTACTAATCAAGCCAACACTAAACATCAAATCAGGCTTAGTATTGCTTAAGTATCTAAGTAAACCAACAAATTTTCTAAAATCGGCAGGACCAATTGATTCTTTATTTCCATCTCTTTCACGTACTAATCTTGTTTCTGCTTGTAGTGGTATCACAAACATAGTTGCATTCCAGCATGTTGAACTTCTTCAACCAGTCAGAAGCACAAGTACCTCAATGTTTTTCTGCTCTTCTTTTCACTAAGCCCATGCTCATGGGATTCAAGAGATCTTTGCTGCTCCTCAAATTTCATTTATGCAACATCTTTTGATTTTTCAATGGCTACCATTATGTGATCAAATCTTGGTGTCGAAGTTTTCAAGATTTTCTCAACAATCATCTTACATGAGACATTTTCACCACATTGCTTCATTTGATAAGTTATTGATTGCATTCTTGTGAAAAATGCAACAACTCCTTCAGTTGTCTCCATCTGCAACAATTCATATTGCCTCTAGTGTTTAAATTGTTACCTCCTGCATAGGACTTTGAAAGAATATCCCATGACTGTTTAGATGTTTCAGCCAACATGTTTTCAAAGTTTGCAACATCTACAAATTGGTGAAGAATGAGTTGAGCTTTGCAGTCATTCTTCTATCTCTCCTTGAATGTTGTTTTCTCTTCATCTGTTGGATTTTCACCCAATTCTTCCAAGTCATTTGAGACTATCTCCCACACATATTGAAAACTAAGAATCACCTTTATTTGCTTACACCACTTGTCATAGTTCTTCCCATCAAGAATAGGAAGGGTTGTTGGGAAATGGCCATTAGAGGAAGTAGTCATTGATGATCACTCAAAACTAGATCGCTTGAATTGAACGTAGCTCTCGATACCAATTTTTGGAACACAATTGCACATTATACTACTGATAGAACACACTGTTATATCAATATTACACACACACTTGAATGAAAAACGAGAGAATTGGGAGAAAATAATGAGAATTGAAATGATGCTCCAAGTTAAACTCACATTAGAGACAATATTGTCTATTTATATTATACATGCATAATGGGAGTCCCACATAGAGTAGGCAGAAAACAGAAAAACACTTGCAGCAATTAACCCCTAGCTAACTCACCCAAAACTGAATTAACTAACGTTAACACTTTTTACTCACACTTTTCATCTACATATATTTACATATATTTACATCGATATTTGTTCACACACATCTACAAGACACTCTTTCAACAAGATATTCGATACAAATTACACCTGATCACCTTTTAGTCACGATCCACTCTGATACCAGTGTTTGTTTACGGGAGACTAAAATATCATTGAGATCTCTATACTAGGCTACAAGCAACTAAACAAATAATTTTGGACAATAGAATTTCACTAAAATTTTAAGGCAATGAAGATATGGATACTCTTATTGATATATTACTCAACATGTCTATTTCATTCCAATGTGTAACTTTTTACTCACACTTGGCACATCAACAATTGATCAATGGAGAAAAAAAATTGATTATGAAGTAATATGTCACTTGATAAGTTTAGCGACCAAAGTGCCCACCTCTACTACTTACAATGATAAATTTGTGATGCACTCCCTAATAATATATTTAGTTATCTTTAAAATATAGAAGACTTCAATTTTTTATTTTATCATAGTCGACTCCAATGAGGGTCTGTACTCTGTTGTGGCTTTGCTTCATTTGATCATGAATCATAATTGGGACAATTAAGATAACACACTTTATAAAGACAAAGACTCTTAAAAATTAAGGAGGATGCAAATATACTCTGCCTTTAAATTGTACTGGCCCGGTAAATTCTTACGCTATCTTCCTACCTTTTTTTATAAACATCCATAACATACTTTATTTATATATATATATATATTAAAAGTATAGCAAAACGGTGTGAATGGAAACATACAAACTTCAATATTTGATAAGATTTACAAAAGTAAGTAAACAACACTTAAGAAAACAATTTACAAAAGAGAACTTTAGAATTCTTTTGAAAATTTTTAGACAAAAATTTTTTCTTAAAGAAAATCGATGCTTCATAACTACAACGAGTTGCCCTTTTATAGATTAAGGATACATACTCAGATCACAGTAATAACTACTTTTTCCCTAGACAAGGGAATAACATATTACTAAGTTGAAAATATAAAAAAACAAAAGTGCACCATAACTTTGCACATTAACATTGACAATGAATAGTGACTCGTTTCAGTGCATAGTGACCCGTGTCAATAAACAATAAAAGTGAATACTAACTAAATAGTATTTTTCTCAAATAATTTCTTATGGTTTCATATAAGACCAAATCTTTAATGTAGTGCTTTAATATTATCAACATCATAACAATCATTATTGAGAGGTGTAAAACTTTGAATGAACCATTCCGAGTCTTCTTCTTTATCTTCGACTATGAAATGACTATTTGTAATTTCTTTAAAAATTCTTTCTTGTTAATAGAGGTAGATAATTCAACCATTACTTTATATTTTTATGCCAAAAATAATGCTTCTTTGTCTTTTTGTCTTGACGTAGCCAAATAGGACAAGTTTTTTCTAAGCCAATCTGTTAATCTATTCTTTGATATTAATTCAAGATTAAACTTATTCCACCATCTAACTCTAATAACTCTGACTGTTTTAAGAATTGTACGATCTTCCCAAAGTAATTGAAAACCATAAGTCCATGATGTTTTTTAGGTAATTCCAAAGTTTGCACCGAAAGATAATAAGTGAAGAAATCTAGGGAAAATAGTATCTTTTACAAAAAATTGAAATGCTTCCTTTGCATAATTCGAAAATAATTCAAGAAAAAAAAAATCCAAATTCTGAGAACCATTTAATAAACTATTGGAGAAGTGTAATTTGATATCTTTCTTTAACCAAATTAACCATGTGTGATTATAAGAATCAAGATCCGACATGTTATACCAAGCATCCATATAATAATAACTATAATTTTCTAGAGTAAATCTTCGAGTAAATTGCCATGATGCTAAAGGATGGTTCTTCCAATCCCTAACGGATAATACCTTTAGTGATGAGTAATATCAATAAAATCTATACCAACTCGAATAAAATCATAAAAAAAGTCTTGTTTTTTCAGGTGTCTTTGGAAGGTAATGAAAACCATGTGGATAATATTTAAGAGTCATTTGTAATGATCAACAATTATTAGCAAAATATTCAAGTTCTAATACAAATGGGAGAATTTTATAAGGCTTTTCAATAAATGGACAAGTAGAGGAAGAGAAGTATAAAATGGTAATTTCTCTAGTGCTTTGTGAGAGGGAGAAGGAGTTTTAGTTTGTAATGGTGAAATGGTTGTTTCTTGTAAAACAATAGAGGAGGAGGGTTGGTAATAAAGTAGTCATCTTTGATCTAGTAGGTGTAGACGGAAGTTATACTTGATATTTATTGTAATTTTATAGGGAAGTAATAATCTGCTTAGAAGACTGTAATGCTGTTTTGTTGTAATAACTTTAGCATTTGGGCTCTCAAGAGGAAGCTTTGTTGGGTGGGCTCACTTCCCAAGTAGAATCCACCAATTTAATAATATTATTATTAGGATCACTTATGACTTCTTTCTTGTAAGAATTCTCGAGTAAAAAAAATCTGAAAGAGAACATTTCTCTCCTTTAATATGTTCAATATCAAAATCAAAAAATGAAAGTAAAGATTGCCATCTAGCAAAAATATATTTAAAAACTAAATTTTTAACATCTTTTTGCAAAACATCTTTAGCTGCTTTGCAATCAGTTTTAATAAAAATCTTTTAGAAAATAAAACATCTTGAAATTTTTTGTAATGCACAAAACAATTTCCAACATTTCTTTTTTAATAGTACTATACTTTTGTTGAGTTTGATTCCAAGTTCCAGAGTAATATCAAACTTTTTGTTCTTTAAAGGTGTTAGATAATATTTGTTTAAGAATTCCTCCAAAATCTATTTTTGATGAATCTGTTTCAACTATAAGAAATGTTTAAGGATAAGAAATCCCTAAACAAGGAAGCTTTTTAATCATCTGTATCAAAGTCTTAATACTACTTATCAGACTCTCATCTCACTTTAGTGGAATTTTCCTTAATCTTTTAAACTAAGGAGAGTGACACGTGTTTTTTAAATAGAGCTTTTTAATCTTATCCATTTATTTTGATCTAAGAGTTAATACGTGTTATTCTCATTCTCACATTAAAAAAAAAAAGACATTTTCACTGGATATGTCCCATATATATATATTAGAAAAATTGGTAATGAAATTGATGTATATATTTTGTACGATTATTATTAAAGTATCCTTTGTATATTAATGTATTAAATTAATATAAATTTGTAGTATTAGTAAAGAATAAATAAAATGTATTTATTAAATTGTAAATGGACTTATTTCTAAAAGCGCTTATAAATAAGGATGAAGGGATAATCTTTTTGACGAAGACGAAAGGAGTATATTAGTAAATGAAACATCATAATCCACCATACAAAATGATTGGAATATTTGAAAGAATCAAAGTAAACTATACTCCCTCAATCCCATAATATATAATATATTTGTAACAAAAAAAAACTTTTCAATGGGTAGAGCTCCTATATATACTTGGCATAGTATTAAGCAGGATAGAAATATCATCAAGGATGGATGTTGTTGGAAAAATGGGAATGACAAGACTACTAAAATTTGGAAAGACAATTGATTGCCTTATAAAAATTGGTTTGAAATCTTAACTTAGAGGCCATTGGTTTCAATGTGTCTTAGGATAGAGACCTATTTGTTCAGGGTTCTTATTTTTGGAACAATAGCTTTAGTGAGTCCGTGTTTCTTTTATGTGACAGGGACAATATTATTAATATTTCACTTACTAATATGAAGATTTATGATCAATTAATTAGTATGGATAGAAAAGATGAAAATTATAGTGAGATATGGTTATTATTGGATCCACCAAAAGAACAAGAGTGAGAAGGCTAGCATGTCTGACAATAAGTAGAGAACAAAGATTTGAAAGAGGTTATGGAAGGTCAAAGTTCCTCCTAAACAAATTTTTGTGTGTGGAGAGCCTTAAATAACATTATCCTTCAAAGGGATAATTTGAATAGGATAGAGATTCAATGTCCTATATTTTTCTCTAGGTGTGCCTAACTCACTATGAAACTATTGAGCATAGTTTCAATGAGTGCATGTGGACTATTCAAATCTGGTTTGGATCTCCACTCAATATTAATTTTGATAATAACCTTAACATAAAGTTAGAAGACATAGAAAAGTGTATCAACAACAAATTAGGGGTTTTCAGAAGAATTAGGCATGATTTTGTGGGTCGGGCGGTAATTGGGTGTTCCACAAAATGGCTAGGTTGGCTTTAACTAGACCGAACCAATTGAGTGGATTGAACTTTTCCCTAATGTAATTCATTACAAGACCATATTGGACTTGAGTTCTATTCATTAATAACATGTTTCTTTTGGTTTTAAAAAAAAATTTCACTTTGCATTTGCAATAATAAATTTACTAATACATGATAAGGGTAATTTAATAAAAATAATATTCTCTCACTTTTCTTTATACATTTTTCTTTAATATGTGTGAAAATAGTAAAAATATCATATGTTATAGGGCATAGAGTAGTACTTATCAAGTTCAATAGGATACCATGCAACTATTGCTAGAATAGATTGATTAAAAAAATTATACATTGGTAAAATATATCGAAAACAATATAAACTCAATATTACTAAAACTGAAAAGATGAATCTACAAACGAAGTCACAACACTTAAGTTAATATCATAAAATGACAAAATATCTACAAATGTGATAAAATGAAAGTGACTGAAATACACACGTCACCCCCGATCTATAACCTTGACGACCAAGTCATTGACTGAATTTGTTATGGATCGAAGCTTATATGTTAATCTAAACAATGAATACCATGAAATGAAAAACCAAACAACGCTGCACAAAGATGATGAAACAACACAACTTGCTAGAATAGATGTTGGTCATTCTCTATCACCACTTTTTGTCATTAGATAATTTAGCATTATACAACTTGAGTTTAACGGGGATGCATTATCAGTATTAGCTTAAAGTAATTTTACACTTAAATCCCATGAAAACTCATGATATTGCCACGTAACTCCACATTACAATTATAATTTTAAAGTATGTATATATTAACGCTGGATTTCTATATATTAGACTTAAGTTAAAATTAAAGTTTAAATATATGATTGGTCCATGTAATTATGTGTTTTTTTTTATTTGTTTTAATCTCTCTAAATTTTTTGTTTGATTTTAGTCATTAGAAATATTATTTTGTTTGTTTTGTATCCTTGCCTTTTTGCTTTAGTCAATATAAAATTAGTTTTCATTAGAATAAGTCCTTGCAATATATATAATATTTGATTTTAGTCTCACACTTATTAGCGATATAAAGAATTATAGAGAACAATTTAAATAAAAATCAATTTTACAAAAACTAAAATAAAATAATAAAGATAAAAAACAAAACAAAAATATTTAAAAAAAATTCCATAACTGAAAAAAAACACATATTTACAAACAATACTATATTTAAGCCTAAAATTAATTTACATTCATATGCATCATGGCCATCTTTTCTTGCAATTTTTGTTAGAAAACTTCAGGTAACAAATTATGGTAATTGCATTCTAATGACAAGCCACACATAAAAAGTTCAACATCACTATCTAGAACTTATCAATAAACAGTTCCCATATGTTGCAGCCTCAGGCAAGTGTCTCTGCCTGCCATATGATCAATCTTTATTTAAAAGATAAAAACCCCATGACATGAGAAACCCACATGAAAGTTTCTTAAATAAGAAAAAAGAAGAGAATCTGACCAATTTGTCTTTTCTGCACAAACTAGCATGTGTGGTCACACACCGAGCCAAATTTTAAGAATATAATGTTCCCTATATTCTCATATATCTTAAATATCTAATCCAACCACCGCTAGGTCTATTGAGTACATTCTACACCTCAATTTTGTTTACTCCCTCCTTTCCTAATTAATTGTGGTTTTAATCACTATTTTTTTATAATAAAATTTCATTTTGTATTTTCAAGACAAAAAATATAATTTCAAACTATCAAAACATTTTGGTAATAACAATAGTAAAAATATGAAATTAAAAGCAAAAATTTAAAGAGAAAATAAGTGCATAAGGGTAATCGAAATCAACATTATGTAAGACTTTATACACATGTTTAACATTTAACCATTATAAATGTATTTTTCACATTGGATGTTTATTCGGTATAAAAAGTGTTACATTTTATATCGATAATATTTAAATTGAATTAGATTTCAATCAATGTGAAAATATTTCGTCCCTCTAAATTTTCAACTAATTCTTTTTGCGAAAAAATCGATGATGAATTTTATAATTTTTGTCATTAATTCTTTAGTAGTGTAAAATTGTTTCATCCAATTAATTATTTATAGATTTTATTCATTTGTGAGCAAAAATCATAAATTACATTCAAAGGGAATATTTATTTGCATCATGCAATATATATATACCGTTAATTATGCTTTCATGCATTTGAGCGCTTTATCATCCCAACAACTAAGATCGTGTGTGAAAGGTTGCATGGCTTTAACAACTATTGATCAACATATCTCTCTGTCTCTCAGTTCTTTTCTTTTTGTGTGTGGTGATTTTATTAAAAATTAATAATAAAAACCCATGTGAGTGATAGAGCTCAATGTAATAAAGTGCTATGTGTAACTGGATCAGAATATTGTATAGTAGGTATAGGTATTACTTTATTGATTAGGAGCTTATGGTGTTTACTATACTTCATTGGAGGTAATGAATAAGTTTGGAATCTCTTTATACAAATCAAAAGATATTCTACTATTTTTTTTCACACATAATGTTAGATTGAAAAATTTGTGAAGGTTAGAAAAGGTCTTTCGGCAAAAGACTCAAGAACCCTTTCTCTCTTACTAGCACTATATGGAATTTGATTTTACACAACTAAATCCACGTCACATTTTAAGTGTTTAAACTAAAAAGCTAGTTAAGCAAAGATTCAAAATAGATATAAAAGTTAGTTTGTAACCAATAAGAATGTGGAATAGCCGTTTTACTTGAATGTGATGACTTCTAAGCAAAAATATATGGACAAAAAGGATTTGACCTTGGCCCTTTTAATTTTTTCGCCATATAAAAATTCTAGTTAGTTTTGTACCAAATAAAAAAAAATCTAGTTAGTTTTATTTTTTATTTTTTTTAATTCAACTTTTAGGTACCAAAATATTATAGTGTACAAGTCCAAGAGAATATAATGCAACTCTTATTAATGATTGGTAAATATTTAGTCAATTTTTGCAAAATAAAATTTTCACTTTGTTAGTAGTACTTGGTAGTGTGCACTATGAGTGAGGGAGAAGGCTAGTCAAAGATTTTATGTTGTAATGATTAAAGTGATTAAGATGTCTTTACTCATATGAAAATGATTTTTTTAAGGAAAGGACAATAAATAAACAAGGAACAAAGGAAATAGTAAAGAAAAAGTAAAGTTGGATGGAAGGGAAAATAAAAAGAATTAAAGGGAAAAAATTATGAAAAGAAAAGAAGACAATGACTGTATGTATGCCAGGTAGATTTGTTCAGATGCTTAGTGGGTCCATATTGAACTGATGTATGATAAAAGTGTTCTTTTACACTTGGGCCAAAATTAGAAGAAAGAATAAACATCTCATGGACCCACTATGGCCCATCAAGCTTTTATATAGCAAAGCTACTTACACTGCAATGGAAAAATCAATCTAACTCAACTCCGATCATAAAATCTAACAACAAATTCAACTACAAGTTTTTTTTTTTGACAAAAAAGGCAATCTAAAAAAATACAACATTGTGTGAAAAAAAAAAACATAAAAAAGTGAACTAGATTTTGTAATGTCAATTGGATAAAATATAAATGAGAGTTAATGCAAAATCACGTATATTTTGCTTTAAAAATGGATGAATTTTTTACAATGCTAAGTACTAACTTGTTATTTGAGATATTTTTTCCGTTTTCATATCATATAAAATTAGAGAACTATTTTTGTGAGCATGTTATTGTAAATCAGACTAAAAGTACAACTAAGTTTAAAAGAGAATTTGTTGAATTATGTTTGTTAAAGATATGTTGTTAGCACTTCTCATATTAGATTTGTTTAATTTCTGTCGATTGTAAACCATATTAACTAAAAAATGTAATTACTATCTAAATAGTTAATAAATTTAACAAAAGAAGTAAATAATAAATTTGAGTTTTATGTTACTATAAAATCCAGAATTAGTGATAACTTGATTTAGTAGATTAAAACTGTTATGAATAAATTTCAGTTGATTTCATTTGTAATACTCTAAATTAGGATTAACATGAATTAGTTGCCCTGAAAAACATAATTCATGAATTATACTCATTCATTCAGGAAAAAGTAATATTAAAAGTTTGATTTGATTGATAATTTCCTTAAAAATTTTGAAAAAATAGATAATTTGTAGGATTATGATATAATCCCCAAAGACATGCATAAAAAACTTCCTCTCAATCATTTAACTATATAAAAATGATTTGACATTCGGTTGTATAGTTCATTTGATTATCGTAGAATAATTCTATTTTCTCTAAGAAGATCATAACTGTTGTGCAATTAGTGGACATGATTTTTTCACCTCCTGAAAATGGTTCCTAGGGAAGGCCTTTGGTCACTCCTACACTTTCTACGAGTGGGAGACGAAATCTTGTTCTTTGTTTGGCTCGTTAAAGAGGTGTGACGTCTAAGAATTTGGATTGGTTTGTGCTTGATTTGTTGATTTTTCCGATCCTTTTTGCACTTTTGACTGATTCTTGCTTCGGTTTCTTTTTGTTTCGAAGTTAGTCTTGATTGTTGGTCTTGTTTTTCCTTTTTTGATTTCTATTTTCTGGTTTGCATACTACTTGTACTTTTTTTTTATTAATTGTAATATAGTTTGTTATTAAAAAAAATTTAACTATATAAAAATGTATTATTATTTTTTTTTTTAAAAAGGTGAAACGTAAGATTGCTTTTGTACCCAATAATAAAGCTAGAACAAGATTTTGCTGTAGACATTTTTATATTCCAAACAATTCTTGGTATGAATTTCTTGAGGCAAGAGCTCATCATATTTTACTTAAATTTCGATCGTCATAGTTAATGTTGTCCTACTTTTATTAATTTATGATATGATGCTAAGATGTGGTCCTATTTAAACTCCATTGGTTTGATTAGAGGCAATGATCACTAATCTTCTGAACAAAAATATTTGATTATGAAAACCATAGCATATGGATACCCCTTTGTCCAACATATTGGATTGGATTAAAGATACCGCGTATGGTACCACATCGTATGTTAAAAGCAAATTCAGAATATTATAAATTTAATTTGTATACGTGGTAAGTATTATAAATCCTTATTTTGTTAATTAATTAACAATTATTAATAATATTTAACTTTTATTAAAATTATTTTTAAAATTACATAAATTATTAATTATAGTGTGTTAATTATATAAATTTTTTTATACCGTTAGTGTATGAAAATTAAACTCATATACGTATAATTTATCTAGTCATATAATATACTAAAAGTAAGTAGTCATTGTTAAAATAAGTGAATGTTTATGAAAGAATATTTCAATAACAGCTT
This sequence comes from Cicer yamashitae, assembly GCA_037974755.1. Classification (NCBI taxonomy): domain Eukaryota; kingdom Viridiplantae; phylum Streptophyta; class Magnoliopsida; order Fabales; family Fabaceae; genus Cicer; species Cicer yamashitae. The sequence continues at coordinate 39,867,288 of JBBPBQ010000003.1, forward strand.
TGTACGTAATTAAATTATTAGCATTTTGCAGCATGTCACTTCTTGTAACATGTCTAAGATACTTTACCCTGCCGCTTTAATTTTGTAGTGTATGCTCTTAATTAATTGAACATATCTGCCTCATTTGAACATTGATTTAGACACTAGTGACCATCTAAGACCCTACTTTTAAATGGCACAAAAACATACTTTTTAGTGTATATATATATATATATATAATAAAATTATATAACGTTTGAACTATGAAAACTAAAAAAATATTTAAGAAACTTTTAGTTTTGACATTAATAATATGAGATAAAAAATATTACTATTAATTAATAGATGAAAAATGAATGGTAAACACATGTAAGAGACACTTGGGTTAAAATTTTGTCAATAAAATTTGATGTATCTAGTCTATATTATCCACCAAATATATTAACTTTTGCTGACCAAATTTTAACTTGACCGTCTTTTATAAAAATGATCGAATAGAGTGCTAGATATATCCTAAGAGTGTCTTTGGATGGGGAATTGAAAATTAAAGGGAATTTGATATTCCATGAATATTTGAAATACATAAATTACATTCTATTGAACCTCTCACATTCATCACAACATTAACACAAGTAATAGAAGATGAAAGACTAATAAATGGTGAAAGGAGCACGGTGCTTTGAACTTTTCTCTTTTAATGACAAATACAATAATAAAGTTCTTTATAATGAAGCTTAAGTAATCTATTTATACAGTTAGATCATAGACTTAGTTATGTCAATAACTGTTTCATACACTTTTGCAACTGACTATTAACTTAGGAACACATGTATTACTCCCCCTCAAGTGGGAAGGTAAATGTCTAGCATTCCCTACTTGGAAATAAGAGACTCATAAAGAGCTCGAGACAAGGCTTTGGCGAGGGGATAAACAAGTTGAGTAGATTTGGCGTGGACACAACTTTAGAGAAAGAGATTGAACATATTGACGGATGAAATGGAAATTAATGTCTACATCTTTGGAACGTTCATGGCTCAATGGATTAGAAGCCAACTGAATATCATATTTACTATCACAAAAAACCACAACAAAAAGTAAGTTCACTTCAAAAGTGAGAATGATCTGCTTGATCCACAAAAGTTATGAGGTAAGAGATGTCAATGCACGATACTCGACTTCAGCTGAGGAACAAGCCACAAGTCGCTTCTTAGACTTCCAAGATATCAAAACCTCCCAAACATATGAAAAAACCAATAGGTGACTTGTGTGTAACTTTGCAATTGCCCAAATCTACATCTACAAATGCAGTAAGGTGAAAAGATGAAGCTACTGGGAAAAAATGTCTTTGCCAAGGGTGTTATGAGATATTTCAACGTAATGAACATCAACCAAATGAGGTGTGTGGTTGCTACATGAATTGGCTTAATTAATCTGTTTATAACATACATGATATATGTCCTAGAAATTGTCAAGTACATCAATTTGCGATTATTGGAAGCAATAGTGATAAATTCACCATTAGTATCATTCAAAAAGACACTAGGATCCATGAGAACAAGTGCAAGCTTGGATAAGATATGTCTCGTGTCTTGGAGGAGATGAAGAAGGTATTATCTTTGGCACAAGCGAATGCCTTTTGTACATTTTGTAATTTCTAGGTCAAGAAAGTAATGAAGATCACCCAAATTTTTTAGCTTAAGAGGTCAAAGATAACAAACATAACGTCATATACATAATCGGTAGTATGACTAAAGATAATTCAGTGCCACAATAAAAGAGAGAATAATCGATTGAAGACTGGTCAAACCCAACGGAAGTAAGAGTAGAGCTAAATTTTTGCTACCATTGCCTTGAAACCTACCTCAACCCATACAAGCACTTATTTAGTTTGCACACCAAATTCCTCTTTTATAAGACTCCCTTTAGGAAGCTGCATATACATTTCTTCACAAAGGTCACCATTAAGGAACACATAATTGACATCTAATTGAACAAAATGCCACTACTTTTGTACAACAATAAACAACAATAGTGTCACAATTGTGAGATTGACCACAAGAGAAAAATGTATCTTAAAAATCAACACATGATTGTTGAGTAAAGCCTTGAGCTACGAGTCATGCCTTGTATGTACATGCCTTGGGAACCATCAGCACGATACTTTACTTTGTAAATCCATCTGCACCCTACTGTTTTCTTGCCTAGGGTAATGGTTGTAAGGACCATGTAATATTGTTTGTCTCCAAGGAAACTATCTCCTTTGACCTTTCTTTTCTACACCCAGGATTAAACAACTTCGTGGTAAAAAGAAGGCTTGTAGATGGTGGAGACTTGGATGATGAACGTTTGAAAGTTGGGGTTTGTTATATGAAATGTGATTTTGGATAGGATATTTGATAAGGCACTAGTAATTCATAATGTAGGTTGGATGCCTATGAGGGCAAGTAATTCTCCTAGGTATAGGACAAGGGACTTCAAGTGTAGAAATAGGGGTAGGTACAACAGACAAGTCAAGGTCTTGAGGGTCTGGGTTTAGGACAATGTCTGGATTTGGAGGTGTGGGTGGAGTCCATTACATGCATAAGTAGCACTATGTCATGAAATTTGTTGGGTAAAAGTTGGAATGTATGATATAGTGAAAAGGAAAAATTGTTTTCTGAAATGATACATCCATTGAAACTAAATTTTTTTGATTTTTAAGAACCAATAGTTTATAACCTTTCACACTAGGTGGGTAACCAAGCGTAACACATGGCATGACACGTGGAGAAAACTTAGACCTATGTGTTGGAATTGTGGATGCAAAACACAAGCAACCTAACCTTTTAAAGAGACAAAGTCATGTAATTTACCATGTAGTCCAAACCAAGAGTTGGAGTCCTATTGATCAAGTAGGATGCAATGCTAACACAATCAACCTATAATGGGAAATGAATCCTAGAGTAAAGCAATAATGTCCTAGCAACATTGAGGAGATGTTGGCGCTTCCTCACAGGTATAGAGTTTTGTTGAGGTCTAAATGAACATGAAAATTGATGAATTGCTCCCTCATTATGTAAAAAGGTAGACAACTGCAATTCCTTTGCATTATCACTACAAATTGCTTTAACCGCTAAACAAAGTTTTCATACATTTAAAGAAATGTTTAATCAAAATAGTTGCTCCGAACTTATTTTTCATTAAGTTAATCCATGTATATCTTGTGTTATCATCCACAATAGTCAATAAATAATTATTAGGTTTAAATATGTTTTTGGTACTTGCAAATATGCTTCGTTTTGATTTTAGTCTCTGTAATTTTTTGAGTTTGATTTATACCCTTGCAAATTCTAACAAGTTTTAAAAAAGTCCCTTATGAATCTTTTTTAGTAACAAAATGGTGACATGGTTAATTTTGGATGAAATGACACATGTTGACCATGTAATTGTTGTTGACTAGGCAATATTTAATATTTAAAATTAAAATTCATTTTATTAACTCATTTAATCATTTAATTAAAAATTTAAAACTAATTAATTAATCAATAAACCAAGTAAATAATAAAAACTCAATAATCTTCATCTTTAATCTCAATTTTTTTAATATAAACTCAACAACCTTAATCTTCAAATAAAAAATTCTCATATCTGATCAAAACCCTAAAAATTCTAATCTCTACACCTCACCTATCATGAAAAAAAGTCTCGCTTTCAAGTCTTTTTGTCTGATGACAAAAGAGGGAGAAAGATATTTGATAAAGTTGGGAGAAAATGATACTTAGACTTAGGGGAATCCCTAATATGGCTGTTTGTCATCATAAAAAAAGGGGAGATTGTTGGAACCAAGTTGATTTTATACTTAGAGTTTTTATGATAACAAAAGTATTTTATGAGAATAATATATTTGACTTCAAAGAGTATGAAAGAAGATATGGTCAAAATTTGAAGAAGATTTGATCAAGATTTATCTACAATAAAATATGAATAGAATCAAAATGAAGAATTTACAAATGCAATATGAACAAAATACGAACCGAATTAATCTGAAGAATTTACAATCTCAATCTAAACAAAATAGGAACAAAATTAATCTGAAGAATTTCCAAACGCAACCTGAAAAATTAATCAATATGAAAAATTTAATATGTGTGAAACTTGTCAGAAAGGAAAACAAACAAAGAACTCCTTTGCTCCTAAGAACTTAGTCTCTACCTCAAAGCCCTTTGAGCTCTTACATAAGATCTCTTTGGGCCAGTGAAAAAAACCTCTCTAGGTGGAAAGAAATATGGCTTTGTTATAGTAGATGATTACACTAGGTGGACATGGGTAAAATTCTTAAGAAGTAAGAATGAATCCCACAAAATGTTTATCACATTTTGCAAATAAATAATGAATGAAAAGGGTCTTAAGATTGTAACTATTAGAAGTGATCATGTAGGAGAATTTGAAAACAGGTTCTTTGAAAGTTTTTGTGATTAGAATGGAATCTCTAACAACTTCTCCCCTCCTAGAACACCCCAACAAAATGGAGTTGTAGAAAGAAAGAATAGATCACTCTAAGAAATGGCCAGAACCATGTTAAATGATATAAATGTTGCAAAACACTTTTGGACTGAAGCTATTAATACTGCATGTTATATTTAAAATATAGTCTTAATTAGATCTATATTGAATAAAACACTATATGAATTGTGGAAAGGTAAAAGCATAACATCTCTTATTTTAAACAATTTGGTTGTACTTGTTATATGTTGAACACTAAAGATAACCTTGGTAAATTTGATTCTAGATCTTAAAAGTGTACCTTCATTGGATACTCTAAAAGATCTAAGGCTTATAGAGTGTTTAATAAGGAATATCTGATTGTGGAAGAATCCATACACGTTAAATTTGATGACAAACAACTTGACCTTGAAAGTCAAAGCAAGATGATAATAGTGCAGGTTTACCAAAACCAGAGGAAGCAGATGCAGACAAACCATAAGAACTTGAAAAATTAAAGGATACATGCAAATCAGATGAATATGATAAATCTTCAAATGATGAATCTGATCAAGTCAGAAATAATCAAGATAAGTTAGAAGGAAGATTTGGATGGAAGTAAAAGTCATCTCATCCTGAAACTCTAATCATTGAAAGTGCAAGTGATCTTTTAAGGACCAGATCATCACTAAAAGATAGCACTTTGTTTAGCTTACTCTCATCAATTGAGCCTACCTCTATTGATTAAGCATTGACAGATGATGGATGGATTCTTGCAATGCAAGAAGAGTTAAATGAATTTAACAGGAATGATGTTTGGGATCTAGTACCTAGACCAAAGAAGAACATTAATGGAACCAAGTGGGTTTTCAAAAACAAGCTAAATGAAAAGGGTGAAGTGGTCAGAAATAAGGCAAGACTTGTTGCACAAGGCTACAATCAACAAAAGGGCATTGATTACACTGAGACATTTGCTCTAGTAGCCAGGTTAGAAGCTATTCATATCCTACTTTCTTTTGCTGCAAATAATAACATTACATTATTTCAAATGGATGTTAAAAGTGCTTTTCTAAATGGTTATATAAGTGAAGAAGTCTATGTTAAACAACCCCTAGATTTTGAAAGTTTTGAATTTCCAAATCATGTTTTTAAAGTTAGGAAATTTCTGTATGGTCTAAAACAAACACCTAGGGCATGGTATGATAGACTTGTAACTTCTTGCTTAAAAATAACTTTGAAAGAGCACAAGTAGATAATACACTTTTTAGAAAATCAATAGAAGACGACATTCTTATTATTCAAATTTATGTTGATGACATTATTTTTTGATCTACCAATGATACTCTTTGCCAAGAATTTTCTAAATTGATAACTTGAATTTCAAATGAGTGTGATGGGAGAACTTAAGTTCTTCTTAGCGATACAAATTCAACAACGTCAAAAAAGTATATACATTCATCAAACTAAATATACAAAAGAGATTATTTGGAAGTTTAAGATGAGTGATTGCAAACCTATAGCTACACCAATGCACCCTACTTGTTCACTTGAAAAAGATGATTCAGGAGAAAAAGTTGACCAAAAAACCTATAGAGGAATGATAGGATCCCTACTTTACCTTACTGGTTCCAGACCTGACATCATGTATAGTGTATGTGTATGTGCAATATTTCAAGATGACCATAGGGAATCACATTTAACTGTTGTTAATAGAATCCTTAGATACCTAAGAAATCTCCTAAGTACAAACTGAGTCGATATTGTGATTCTGATTATGCTGGAGATAAACTTGAGAGAAAGAGCACTAGTGGCAACTTCACCTTTCTAAGTGACAACCTAATATCTTGGTCAAGTAAGAGACAAAACACCATTACAATATCAACAACAGAGGCTGAGTATATTTCAGCAGCTGACTTCAGTTTTCAACTACTTTGGATGAAGCATCAACTTGAAGACTACAAAATCCTAGAATTCAACATTCCCATCTATTGTGATAACACTTCTGCCATTTGTCTAATCAAAAACCCTATCTTACATTATAGAGATAAACACATAGAGATCAAACACCGCTTCATTAGGGACTTTGTTCAAAAAGGGGTACTAAACATTCAGTTTGTAGACACTGAACACCAATGGACTGACATATTCACAGAAACCATTACTTGAAGATAGTTTTGACTTCATCAAGAAAAACCTAAATGTTACCTTCATACCTGATTGATGTTTTGAAAACTTCAAGTAGTTTAGCTGATGACAAAATGAAAAAAAAAAGTCTCACTTTCAAGTCTTTTTTTCTGACGACAAAAGGGGGAGAAAAATATTTGATAAAGTGGGGAGAAAATGATACATAGAATTAGGGGGAACCCTAAGCTAGGAAGAGTAAAGAAATATAAAGAAAAGTTATTATAAAAAATACAAGTTTTGTCATCATAAAAAAAAGAAGAGATTGTTGGAACCATGTTTATTTTATACTTAGAGTTTTTATGATAACAAAAGTATTTTATGAAAACAATATATTTGACTTCAAAGAGTATGAAACAAGATATGGTCAAGATTTGAAGAAGAGTTGAAGAAGATTTAAAGAAGATTTGATCAAGATTTACTTACAACAAAATATGAACATATCAATCTGAAGAATTTACAAATGCATTTTGAACAAAATACGAACAGAATCAACCTGAAGAATTTAAAATCTCAATCTAACCAAAATAGGAACAAAATCAATCTGAAGAATTTACAAACGCAATCTAACCAAAATATATTTCGAAACAAGGACTAAATTGAAGCCCAAATTTTAACTATAAATAGATACTCAAGGCTGAAGAAGAAAATCATTGAAAAGCAGAAAAGAGTAGTTTTAGAGTTCAAAGAGATAAACACTTGTTCGAATGAGAAATATTCTCTAAGTGTTTTTTCTTAGAGTGTGAGAGTTATTATTATTATCTGCTTTGTTAGAAGCAAACACTTAAAGTTCCAATCTTTTGTATCCAACCCGATAGTGGTTTAGTTCCTTATTCAATCTGAGGTTGTCAGGTTGTTAGGAGAAGACTTGGCTTGTAGGGCCAAGGTTGTTAGTTCGTCAAAAGTATGAGGTTATCAGGCTATTTGGGAAGACAGACTTGGAGCTTCAGGTGCTTTCTAATTCAAGGTATTTGAATTAGTGGATTAAAGCCTTCTGAATGAGGGGACTGAATGTAGCCAAGTTAGTGGTGAACTAGGATAAACCTATGTGAAATTATTTATGCTTTCATTGCTTGCGGCGTCTGAATCTGATTGCTTCTACTCCAAGTAAGTCACCAAAACCGAACTAGGTTTTTATTTATTTATAAATTATTTAAAAGTTATCAACTTTAGCAAACACAATTCAACCCCCCTTCTCGTGTTTGCATCTTCATCAATTTTATATTTCTGATTTAGCTTTAGATTTGATAACTAATATGATGCTAGATACAACATCTGTTAGAGATGGTTTGCCGCAAAGTTATTAAGATACTAAACAATTAGTGTCAAAGATAGGATTTGAAGAGGAATAAATATCAATACCAGTTGTACAACATATATATATGATCATCGAGTAGAGCTTTTTTATGGAGTAATATTACTCCATATATAAATATTAACATGTCTAAACATTATTACTCCATACATTATTCCTCCTAATATGTACATGTCTAAATTAATATTGGCAATGCATAGTATTTTAATTTTAATAAACAACATATATATGATCATCGAGTAGAGCATTTTTAACTTCGGGATAATCTTTTGTTGATATACATTCAAATTTCCCATTAAGGTTTCAACAACAAGTACATATCCAAGAATGAATTCCTATCGACAACCACTTGAGACACTTACCTATGGGCTTGAGTAAAAGCTTCAAAGAATCACACACCTACTTTGTCAATGGATACAAATTTCATACTGAATCGTGGATTGAAGGAAAAAAAATAAATAAATAATGGAGTGTGTATGAAGAGTGTGTCAGATAGTGGTGTAACAGAAGACTTTTACTACTTAAGTGAACACATTTATGAAATTGACTACATGTTCCTAGATTATGCGAAAACATTAGTGTTTTTTTAATTGTAAGTGGTTTGATCAATCAAACATAGGAAGTAAGATCAATTTGATGACCGACACTGTAGACATTCGTTTGAGCAAAAGATATTCACTGCTTGATCCATTCGCCATGGCCCATAATGTAAGACAAATGTATTATGTTCTTTATCCATCGACAATTAGAAATAAACAAGGTGTGCTGAAATCAAAACAAAACCAACGAGTGGGATCGAAGAAGTTGCATATCAGATGGATGAAATGTCAAATATAGATCATGTGATTGGAGATGAGACTATTGGTTGACTTTGTCATGAGTCAAACACTGGAGAAGTTGATGAACAAATATTTGTAGTAATTATGTCAAACCCACTTTTGGTTTATTTATTACACAAATCATTTCAAGTGCTAAAACTTCAAACTGATGGCTACTCCAAATTCTCTTTTGGTTTGGTTATCACAAAATTCTAAATAAAAAATAAATTTAATAACTATTAATAGTGGCTGTGTCGAATATGCATTTGGTTCAGTCACTACACAAAATTCTACGATTGATGATTACGCTAAATCCTCTTATTGTTTGATCATCATAAAGTCTTAATAAAAAATAAAAATAAAGTCTTAATAAAAAATAAAAATCTAAACTATTATTAGTGATCACGCCAAATCCTCTTTTATCACAAAATTCTAAATAAATATAAAATGAATTTAATAAATATTTTTTAGCGATTATGCCAAATCCTCTTTTGATTTGATCACTACGCAAAATCCTTAGATTGATGATTACCTGATTTTTTTTTTTTAGTTTTGTCAATACAAAGTCTTAGTAAAAATTTAAAATAAAAATAAAAGTAGTGGTTATGCGATCCTCTTGATCAAATGCAAACATGCACAAATTACAAAAACATAAAATTGGTAATTACGCTATATCCTATTTTAGCTTGAGTATCAAAAAATTGAAACAAAAATAAACTCAAACATATTAACAGTGATTGTGTCAAATACTATTTTAATTCAATTGTTATGCATTTTTTTTAAAAATATTCAATATTCTAAAAATTTAAACACATTAACAAACAACATTTTCTACTTAAGAATTATGTAGCATATGATTTTTCCATCATGCCCAAAGATACATAAGAGTAGGGGACCACTCTACCAAGTACAATAAAAAATAATTTTTTCTAAGTCTTTTTCTATTATCAATTTTTATTTAATAAAAAAAAATAAATATATTTTAGAAAATAATAACAATTTGTACAACTAACTAGATATAACCTTTTTTTTAAAAAAATCGTAGGTTATTAATATGTTTCTTATGTATAATCAACTGCTAAACTCAAATCTCATTTAAAAGATTAATTTGATCAAAAAAAAAATTTCAAATATTTTTCTCAATTAAATAAATTAGTGGCGGCGACTTCATAGATCACGAATAATCAATGGCTCTGATTTTTAGTCGCAAACATATAAAATTTATTCAACTAAATGCAAAGTATTGTTTTTTAAATATGAAAGTGCCTATTATTGATGACGGAAAGAATAAGACTGCAGGCTATACCGCAAGGCAACCCATGAACCTGTAGGTTGAAAGAATTTTCATATACGATTGTACACAATTAAATTTGTATCCTTATTATTCACATGATTAATTTTTTTAATAAGTTAACAAAAATTATGCAATCATCGGTAACTAGAAAGTCTTGCATAGTTACATGATTAATTTTTTAGCTTTAGTAACAATTCTTTTTTTATAGTTACAAATATTTGAATACACAATTTAGACGTACATATTTAAAAAAGATAAAAATAATTAAATAATATATATTTTTAAAATAAATTAATATATGTATTTTTATATTTGTGTGTGCGCCCATAGTTTTTCTTTTCCTTTAGCAACGTATACATGATGAACCAATACGTATGAGATTCTATTACCTTGTTCCCTTTTACATGGAATGCTAATTATGATAAAAACACCATATAAGATACAAACATATATTACCTACATAATCAATTATGTTACATAAAATATTTTAATTAATTAATCAATATGGCAGGATCATTATTTAATCATTTCTATAAAAAAAAATCATTAATTAATCAAAAAACATCATAGTATTGCGGTTTAGTGGCCCACACAACCTTTTAAGAAGGACTCTGTTTTTTGTTAGTTTATGAGCAGACAAAAGCAGAGAAGCTTCTTATCCTCTCCCACAATACAATGTTTTCACACAACTCCTTACACATAGAATATCTTCAAAAGCCAAACTCTTATATATTCATTTTGACACTTTTACCCTTCATTTTAAGTCATAATTACTCAACCTTAATCACTTAACTAACGCCTTCAGATCTCAACATTTGGTAATTATGTAATATATCTAAAATTCAGGGGCAAATTTTACATAGTTTGATTATTTGATTACAACAGTGGCCTATTTAGTTCAATCTTACACAAGCTATTTTAGTTCATATCTCTATCACCTTACTTCCAAAATTTCCTCTCTCTCTCTCTCTTTCTCTCTTTCTCTCTCTAACATTAATTCATCAAATAATCAAAAGTTTGTAATGGCTCCAATGACTCTACCACCTGGATTCAGATTCCACCCTACAGATGAAGAACTTGTTGCTTACTACTTAGAAAGAAAAATAACAGGGAGAACTATAGAGCTTGATATCATTGCTGAAGTTGATCTCTACAAATGTGAACCTTGGGATTTACCAGGTACATTACATTACATATATACAATAATAATAGAATCATCTTATCCATATATCCATATTTTTATTTATTTTTATCATTATTCATTCATTCATAAATAATATTAACATAAAAATTAGCGACGAAAAAAATAAAATTCCTCTCTAAATTTTCGTCGTTAATTTAATTAATATTTTTTTTTGTAGTGTATGTATATATTAATATTAGTAAATTTATGTTTTATATTGGTTAAGATTATATAGTAACATAAAGTTGAAATTTGTTTATGAATAATTGAAAAATATAGAAAAATCATTTCTTCCAAGCAAGGATATGGAGTGGTACTTTTATAGTCCAAGGGATAGAAAGTATCCAAATGGGTCAAGGACTAATAGAGCAACAAGAGGTGGTTATTGGAAAGCAACTGGAAAAGATAGGGCAGTGAACTCTCAAAAGAGACAAGTTGGAATGAAGAAGACACTTGTTTATTACAAAGGTAGAGCACCTCATGGGATTAGAACAAACTGGGTTATGCATGAATATCGTCTAATGGAATCACATCCTGGTGCTTCTCTTTCATCTTTAAAGGTACATACATAATGGTTTTATTTAATTTTTTAGCAACAAATATTAGTAATCAGTTATTAATAATACTTTATCTGAAATAAAATATAAACAAAAATAGTAATTGATAAATTGATGTATCTGGTTAAATATTAAGACCAGATATATGAACTTTTCAATTATTATTTTTGCTTATATTTCATTCTAGAGAAGTATATATTAGCCACTGAGATAATTTGAATCCATATCAATTTATGTGTTTCATTAATAATGTTTTGTTCTAATATTCAGCTTTTTTTTTAAGATGGAATGTTTTTTGGGGTGTTAGCTTGGTATTTTTTAGGCTTGATTTAATATAGATAAATATTACTTCAAAAATAAGTGAATAAAATTAGGGTTTTGAAATAAAAAAAGATAGTAAAAAAGAAATTAAGGAGGGGAACAATATATTTTGGTTGTTAGGTTGTGGTTTATAAACAGTTGGGAAATGATTTTTTCTATCTTTATCTATCTTATAAAGTTTAGTTAATAATATATAATTGAGACTGATCTGCTTATGTTGTTGTCATTATTTGGTCACAAAAATCAAGTTCCACAAGAATCAACTTGAATATATAGTAGCAAAACTCATCAATGTTTTGAACCTTGTTCTACAAGGAGGCACATGCCTACACTATATGTTCCTTTATTTATTTATTTTTATGATTTGCAAAACTTTAATTTTTCTTTTATCCTCTTCAAAAAGAATATAGCTTATGATCAAAACGTTATGATGGTGATGAAATATTCAGATCCATCATCGATGTACTTACTATTAGTATTCACCCTTTTCTTTTTCCAATGATCTCTTTATAGATTTGCTTTATTGTTTCTTACTCTTAGTGTTAATTTATTTTAACCAACCTAAAAAAATATACAATCAAAATCAAAGTAATGTTGTGAACAAAAATTTTGCTTAATAAAAGTAATGTTATAATTTTTTTTACTACATCACAGGATTCATATTCATTGTGTCGAATTTTCAAGAAGACAATTGAAATTCCAACAAAACCTAAAGAAGATCAAGAACAAGTCGAGGACACAAAGAAGGAACAAGTGCAAGGTGAAGATTCAAGTGGCACTGAAATTTCAAGAGAAATGGAAAATATGGATCATGAGAAAGTTCTTAATAATCATGAACATCCAAAATTTCCATGTGATGCTTCTTCTTCTGATGTCACTCAAGGAACATACACACCAACAAATACATGTAATAATATAACCGATGATTTTCAACCACAATTTGCTTGTGATGAAGCAAATAGTGCATCTATTTCTTATCCAATGGGCATAGGGTACCCCTCAAACATATTTCAGGTAACATTTTATTTAATTTTAAATTTTAATTTATATATGTCATTAGTATAAAAATTTATCATATGAATAATCAATCGTAATTATCATGCATATTATTTAAAATATTCAATTTTAATCGTAAGTACTTCTAAAGTTTATATATAATTGATTATTCCCTTTATCTCAAAATAATTGAACCATTTGATTGTTTCGCACATATTAAAAAAATATATAAATAAAAAGAATATTATTTTTATTAAATTATTCTTATTAGATATTACTATATTATCTATTTCATAAATGTATAGTAAAAAATATTGCATTGAAAATAATGTAAGTAATATTAATTAAAATATTAAAAATTGAAAACTTAGACTATCATTTATTAACATTATAAAATTTCTACACTATCAAAATTAAATTATTTATTTAAATACTTTAATTTTATAAAGTTCGATTATGGTTTTAGTTTGTTTGTATTGTAGTACTGTTCACGTAGATGTGTCGTGAATCTATTAGATCGATTATAGAAAAAACATATGAAAAAGCAAATTGGTGGGGTCATAGCATATTATATTGATCTGCTCAGTATATTAACTTTTCCTTTTTCTCCATGTTTGTAGCATTTATGCTCATCATGACTTCCTTTGTCTATACTCTGCATTTCCAGCCATATTCTATTTTCTTAATCAAATTAAGGGCTTCCTTATCACACCTCAAAATAATACATAAATGATTATAACTTAACGTTACTAGCCAATTCTTACTTTGCACAATTACATTAATTTTAACCCTTAAAAAGGTTGAATATTTACCAATACAAATTGGAGAAAAAATTATTGATAAATTTTATTCCATTGCAAAATGTTAGAAAAATGAAAAACATTGATCGATTTATTTTTTTCTCTAAATTTTAATTATTTGTAAAATTTTAATTTATTTAGTAGTATAGTATATGTCTAAATAATCTTACATGTAAATTTTTGTGATGTTATTAATATTGGCCCACATAGCATATTTTTGAGTTTCTCTTTTGATCTTAAAGTGATGAAAGTTGGAAGTATGATGAAGTTCTCAATCTTTTTATAAAGCTCACTTCTAAAATTCACTTGGACTGACTCCAATTTAATTAGCTTTTCTTCACCATTCCCTATAATTTCTTTTGACTGACTATATACTCAAAACGTTTTCCAAAGTAAAGATCTCTTTACTCCCCATTTTCCTCACGGTTTTGAGAAATTTCAAAGACTATAAAGCATGTATACATATCAAACCACTAAGATACATCTTTACCTTTAATCACATTTCTTTTTTATCAATAATGTATTTGATCATTTCCCATTTTGGCAAAAGCTAGTTATGTTATAACTATTTTCAACTATCTTTACAATGTTGAATTCATGCGAGCAATATATGCATTTGATTGGGGACTTCAACAAATTTCAAATTTTCCTCTTACACCCTTAAATCAGTACTTCACTTTTTAATCTTTTCCTTTTAAACTTAAAGCCTTCTAATACTATTAACCCCACTATTTTTTTGCCACTTGCACTACTCCCAAGTGTTTCTTTAGTTCCAATTATTTAGGCATGAGTTTTACATGCATGTGTCTTCATAGTTCATATACTTCACAACAAGAAATTTAATTTTTTTTAAGAGCTAAAATAATTAAATTAATGAGAAAAATTTAAATATGAAAATAGTGAAATATTTCTCTAATTTTTGTCACTACAAAAAAATTTAAACTTATTGACAAAAATTATAGAAATAGTGACTAATTAACGTATGTTTTTATCCGACGTCTTGGTGGACTTCTGTTGTAGTGTTTAGTGACGAGACAATAAATTTTTTTGTTTTCGTCACTAATAATATTGCAGTATGTGATTTTCCAGTTGAATCGTAAATCCTCTTGCATGTCTTCAAAGTGATTAAACCTTGTATATTATAATGAGTTAGAGAATTCCTTGTATTATTTATATATAAATGCATTTTACTAGTAAAAGAAAAAACTAATTTTTCACCATTGTTTTAATGTATATATTTCATATCTCACTATTTTTGTACATTGGTATTTGTTAATTAATATAATATTTTTGATGACATTGCAGGATATAGAAATACCTATGTATGCTGGTTTCCATAATCATATTCCAGACACACCTTTTATGATGGAAGATTTCCCACAAATAAACATAATGGATACAAAGTCAACATTAATGAAGCCTGAAATGATAATCACTGATGACTGCATTTTGTATGACAGATACAGAGATTGTATGAATGGAACACTAGAAGAAATCATCTCTTTGTGTTCTTCTCAAGATCATTCTATGGCTTTTCCCATGCTATAGAATTATATTATATACTAACTCAAATGCATGACTCAAACTATATAGTATATGATAATATTCATTAACACAGAGAAACTTGTGTTGGCTAAAATAACCACACAAATGGGGATTGTTTGTTTTTTTCTTTCCATCCACTTAGAAAGAGCTAATACATAGTAGAATATGCATGCTGAGCCAAGGAGGCTGGTATGCAATATTGGTTTTCACTTTTCCTTTTTTTTTTTTTTTTTTGGTTTGTGTACTTTT